>JAQQBS010000002.1:12980055-12991190 GCA_030347275.1 Microctonus aethiopoides | reverse complement strand
TTATTTTTTTTACTTCCTCATTTTAGCTAACAATTTTCTTCTATTTTCATATTACAAAGTACAAATCATTTGTTTAATTCATCCTTTAATTTAGAACAAATTATCCAAAATATTTCATTTTTATATTATTAATTTTTCTCTTAAATTTCTTTCCGCATATTTTTTTTAATAAATCATTGAGTAATTATTTTTTTTACTTCCTCATTTTAGCTAACAATTTTTCTTTTATTTCCATATTACAAAGTAAAAATAATTTGTTCAATTCATCCTTTAATTTAAAATAAATTATCCAAAACATTTCATTTTTATCTTATTAATTTTTCTCTTAAATTTCTTTCCGCATATTTTTTTTAATAAATCATTGAGTAATTATTTTATTTACTTCCTGATTTTACCCAACAATTTTTCTTTTATTTCCATATTACAAAATAAAAATCATTCGTTTAATTCATCCTTTAATTTAAAATAAATTATTCAAAACATTTTATTATCTTATAAATTTTTCTCATAAATTTCTTTCCGCATTTTGTTTAATAAATTAATTTACGTAAATAATTAAATATAATTATTTTATTTACTCTCTGATTTAAGCTAACAATTTTTCTTTTATTCTCATTTTTATATTTTGTTTGCGCGTCTGTTTCATTGCACTTTAACACAATATCAACAATAGTAATTTTATCCCGACATATAAACCTACTCAGAGTGTGTGCTTTCAGCGAATTACATTGTGCTGAGAATATTTACTACCAGCATGAGCTTAAAATCGAGTTCATAGATATATATATATACACATAAATGTGTGTGTGTGTGTATGGACATACGATGCACACTCGACGTTTATTTTTTTCTTATTTTACCATGAGCCAAAGTGCAGCGAGCTTGAGGCTATCGTCGTCGCTTTATACTTGTGGGTGTCTTCTTTCTTCTCCATTTCGTTCTTGTGTATCTATATATGTACGTCTGTATGTATGTAATGCGCAAGTATATACTCGTCGTAATGTACTTGGGATATTATCTAGAGGTGAATGCGAGCGTGGAAGACAAAGAAGAGAATGAGGCAAATGTATATTGTATTTATTTTGTTCATATATATGCAGCTCATATATTTGTATTGTGTAGCAGCAGAGCTACCTCACCATGTCGGGTGCGGTTGCAAACTCATCGTAAATGTCGTAAATGGTGTAATATACTTCGTGTATGTTATATGCACACTTAAATGCATCTATTTTTGTTTTTAATTTATTTATTTCCGGATAAATTTTATTATTCATATCGCGAAAAAGATTTCGCTTTGTAAAAGAATTCAATTTACATTGTGGCGCGCATGTTATGTTTGATATATTGTGATTGATCGCGCGATATATATCATACTCCATTGACACGAGAAAATAAAAAAGAAAAAAAATGAAAATTTCCAATGGCGTTAAAATAATATATTGGCTAAAAATAAATGGAGGCGGAACCAATTGGGCAAATGTAGGACGTGCGCCCTCGGTCACGATCATATAAGTCAATCATGGACAATATTATACTTGTAACTGCAGAAATCCAAAATTATTTAATAATAATTCTTTTCATATTTATATAATTTTTTATTTTATTAATTTTATTATTCTATTATTTATTTTTATTCATTTTTGTTTGGTATTTTTTTTTTTTTCTTCCTTCTTTGATAGTGTCAATTTTTATTCGTGAGTTGTGATACACGTTTTCTAGTTTATGATTACAAATAATTAACATTGATGGATTATTGATAATTAATAATATATGAAGTGAAAAAGAAAATGAAGAGAAAAAATGTTTTGAAAACGTTCCCAATGCTCGCTCATGGCTTTTCGAGGCGTTCTCGCCGACGAGTCAGACGTGCCGAGGCTGTGACCGCGTTTCTCGCGGCATAAGTGGCACGCGCCTACCTGCCCCCTCTTTTCTCCCCACTCTCTCATTCATTTCTGTGTGCTCACACATAACATCAACTCCCCCACTGTTTATATTCAATAAATATATCTACACCAATGCAATGTACAGCATTGAATTTTGCTCATCCAAAATTATTTCAAATTCTTCAATAAATTAAATTTCCCTCTTTTTTATATCATTTATTTTTCTTTATATCTCTCAACTCGATGCTTTTACGTGCACTTTTTCGATTAAATATCCCGCATATAAACCCAATTTTTCCGAGTATGTGATAAAATTCAGATTTTTATTCCACTTCTATATAAAATAAAATGTGTAGGCGACTTTTTTTTTTTTTAAATAATTTATTTTTCTTTCTCGTTTAAATATTACTCATCTCTTTGTTATTTGCGCGTTTATATCCTCTGTGGGGTGCTGTCGAATAAAGTGCGGGGATAATTCAATCTACTTTCGAAGATACACACGCGGAGGAAATGAAGAGAAAGGAAAAGACGATGGGAAATATTTAGTGACATCAGCCTCGTTTGCGACAAAGAGTAATATAATCTTGAGAACGTAAATTATGCTGACGTCGTTCTCTCTTCGTCATTGCTAATTGGCAGCGGGGGTGAATACGAGTAGAACGCAGCAGTTGCACTGGAATTGGCACTCTCTCATATATTATACATACATACATACATACGTTACATATACGCATACAGGTATTTGTCTCAATATATCTATTGAACATATAATGTATAAGAATGTATATAAATTATACCCGTTTAAAAATATTTTAATAATATTAGAACGCAAAATAAATTTTAAATTTGATTTTCTTAATTTTATTTTTTAATTCTCCGCTGGTAAAAATTTTCAATGGACCGCGCATATTTGTACAATAAATAAAGCACATACGTGTAGCATATATATATACACACGCATATTATTGGTATATGTGTGTCGAGCGTGATGAATTTGTTGAATTTTAATGCGGGCAATGGTCATGGCGATCGATTTAGAGCGAGAATTCACACTTGTCATATCTACAATTATGTACATATATATATATATTTATATATATATATATATATATTTGACATTGAGACAATTTAATATAATAATAAAAAAGAAGAAGAATAAAAAAAAAATTTGTTTATTCTTCAAAGTAAAATTTAATCAAAGAAATAATTTCTTTAAAACGTTTTTACTAATTTCAATTCAATATTTATTATTTTAGTTATTCATTTATTCATTTGTTTATTATTATTTATTTTTATTATTGTTTATTTGTTTCTTTATTTTTCTTTACCATCATTAAACAACACCCACTTTCATTATCGCGCTCCTCCATTAGCCTCGTTTGGGATTTTTCCTTCACGTCAAATGTGCGCGCGAGTATCAAAACGTGCGCGCACACGGCAACGGCTGGCGATAAATGCTACACATTTTCCCGTTATTAAAACGCTCGCGGTCGGTCGATGCTCGATGGGCTTTTCTCATACTAATAAATATAGCTATAGTGTATATCTACACATACATATGTATATTTTATGTATATGTATACAGATACATCGAAGGGGCTTGGCCTGTTGTCGGTCAGCCGTCACGCTCAATTCGCGTACGTGAACGAGTGTGTGTGTATGCTATCGCCCTTCTCTTTCTCGCTCTTTATACTCTTGGGAAATTGTTGGTATAGTCAGGGGAAAAATGAGAGACAAACAGAGGGAAAGAGGAAGAAAAAAAGAGAGAAAGGTATACATGCTGATAAATTTTGTTCAAGTTTTACGCGAGCGGTATAAATATCCATCAATTTAGTTCGTATATTCGCTTGAAAAATCGCTGTGTTCTGTCTCTTTATATACTCGATTTGCGCTTCACTGAACGATCACAATGACATTGATTTTCATCTGGGTGAATTGACATTCCAATGAATGGATAATAATTTTAATGAATATTGTTTGTGAATTAATGTTGGGCAGATAAAAAAGATTATAGAGAAAAAATGGGAGATGATGTGATTTAATTATGAATATATATTGATTAAATAATAATAATGAAAAATAAAATTGTAATTATTCTAATGATTAAATACAAATAAATATAAAATTAATAATAATTGATTTATATATAAATAATATAGGTTATGAATCATGTAATCCTAAGGGGAATATTAAAGTAAAATAAATTATTTTATTTTGTTTTGTTTAATTAAATTTTCGACTATTTTAAAAATTTATTTTAGAATTTGAATAATTTTATGTGTTTTTAATGAAACCTGGCGTAAAAGTCGCGATATGGAATTTGCATTTCTCGTGAAATTCTTTGTGAAATTCGATATCGGAAAAATCTCAATGTTCGACGAATATTGAGAAAAATAGTAAAGTGAATATGTGTATGTGTGTAAAAGAGGGAAAAATAAATGCATCACTCTTGACATGTATAGGATGGCAACTCGTCGAGAGCAGAAACGGAAGAATTGAGAAAATTTATATAGAATGCGAAAGAGCAAATATCAAATTGTGAAATAAAAATGTATTTACTGTTAGTGGATTTTCAATATTCGATAAATATCATTTTGAAACCTGTACGAGGTTGGATATGACAAACAATAGAATAGACACTTTGTTTCGGATGAGAAGAAAAAAAATTATATGTATATTATTCAATTGTATATTGACTCTCACTTGATTTATTTTTATAGATATTTATATTTATTCTTCAATTTAAAGAAAAATATATTCAATGTTTTTTATTTGATAATGATAGTTTGTTTGATATAATTATATATGATGAAGAATATAATATTGTTTGGTATTCTTATAGAGGTTTTGGATAGTTTAACATTTCTATTTTATGTATAGAATAATAAAAAAAATTGCATTGATGATTTAAAAATATTTTCACAGTTTAATAAATAAGAATAAAATTTATTTTGGAATCAAATACTTAGATTTAAAATCAAAATACTCTTGATTTGGAAAATTAATTTCCAGCTTTATAAGTAGCAAGAAATAATTCTTAACGAAAAATATAATATAAATAAATTAATAATAATACACAAAAAATAAATTTTTAAATTTATTAAAATTATTTATCATGAATTAAAAATTTTCACATTCAAAACTTTAAGTAGTTTTATTTTTAAAAATCACTATTTCATCACTATATTATCTTTTTTGTTCTGTTTGTCAAATAAAACACAATATTTTATTGCTCTGATAAGAAAATATAAATAAATCATGAATAAATTATTTTTATTCATATTTTGATGACTTTATTTTTGGACTTTCAACAGGAATAAAAATTTACATTTCATTTAAATACAAAAAATTGAAGAGTTGGCTCAAAAATTAAATTATTCTCAATTAATAAAAGCCTCAAAAATAATCAATACAACTCAAAATACTTAATTAATTAATACAAATAAAAACAATCATATCAACAACATAAAACTCACATCAAAATGTCAGTCAAAAAAATCTCAACTAATTCAAATTATTATTTCCCCCTTGTAAATTAATTTTTAATCCAAATCTAATACAATTATTAAACCAAAATTAACATACACAACAATACAATATTAAACAAAAATAAATTATCAAACGAAAATAATATCAAAAAGATATACATAATTCTTTCTATAAATTTAATTCTACATTTTTGTTTCACCATCATTAAATAAATTAGCAATACCCCACAGATATTTATAACCATACCTATACTAAAGTTGAAAGCTTATATAGTTAATTAGCAAATTTTCTCCACCAACGCTCGAAATGTTCGTTCTCTCCCGAGCAAGATGGGTGGTTGCGCCACCACATTGCAAGAAAGACACTCCAGGTCAAATCCCAACTGCTTAGAAAGCTGTTCTCTAATGTCAAACACTATTTTATATACACGTTACGTATAAACTATATAAACGCTGATACATATATGTATACTTATATATGCCCTAACTCTCTAACAACCTCTCTATACTAATATATAAATATATAAATATATATAAAAGTATATCTCCATATGTTTATCTATATCTTTGAGCATTTCTGCAAGTATATATAAAATAAAACCAGAATATAATTTATATTCTACCCAGGCAATTTGTTCTCGCCTTCATCGTACGTTCGCTCTCGTCGTCAACAATATTTAAATGAGATTGAAGAGAACATGGGAAGAAAAAAAATTATTTCTTATCTCAGTTGGTAATATGTACAATAAATTTATTTCAGTGTTCTAGTTAACGTTCGCTTTATATATACAAATATATATGTATATCTTTTTTGGTTTTTTTATTTTATTGTGATAGAGAATAAGAAGAGGTAAAAGTATATAGAAAAAAGATTTTTCAAGTCGTTAAATATCATGTTGAGTCTGCACGAATAATTTAATAAATATATTATATATATTCCAATAATAATTAATAATGACTAAAAATTCTTATGTATTCATTAATTGTTTTGTATTATATATGATGTACTTATTATATTAAATATAATAATAAATTATAGATATAATAGGTACAAATATTTTTTTTTAACAAACACAATTTTATTATACATACACGCAACTATAGAACGTCCGCATTTACTTTCTAAGAAGTTTTGCACGATTTATCTGAAAGTTCACACGAAAGAGAGAGACTTAAACTATGTATATGTATATGTATATATGTATTCAGAACTACTATATACCATTTAGAAATAAAACTGAAAAAGAATTTCACTTTTTTTTTCTTTTTTATTTATTTTTTTTTCTTCTAAGATCTACACGAACTAGTTTTGCAATTATTATTTTTTTTCTTTTTGAAACTAATGTGTGCTCTAAGCGACCTCTTTCCTCATCACGAAATTGTTGTGATTCTTCATTAAATTTCATTTTTTTTTTTATTTCAAAATATCTTCATATGCCAAATATGTTGAAAGAAAAAAATTTGTTTTTTCTTCTCTTAAACTTTTAATGAAATTGATATAATAATCACTACTCGACACACCTTTCAATGACCTTGTAAATAATTAATCTCGTCATCAAATATATATCTATATGTATATATACAATATTTATATACATTTTATCAATATTCCATTGCCTAGGCAGCCGTCAAAAAATAGAAGACATTGGTATATTTTTTGTTTATTTTTTCTCTTTATATTTTACATTTATTTGTTCCTTCATAATTTTTTTTTTTATTTTTCTTTCAATCTCTTCATCGTATACATTCAACAGACGAACTCGAAGGTTTAATTTTGACCTCGGCGCGAGCCTCTCTGCACACAACATTTGGCTTCTACAGATAAATAAATATATATACACAAATACACATACATATAAATCCACGACTATATAGCTAAAGCAAAACGATGGATGAATTTTTAACTTTGGCGACACTCATTTGTCCTTCAATGAAACTATATATTTAATAGTAAAAATTGAAGAAAAATTTTTGTTGACTTTTCAATAACTCTCAAATGACCTCAAGTCATTAAAACAAATTAAAAAATACAAACATATATCTATTTATTATTATTAAACAAATTAATTAAATGTACAAAAGTACATCTGATATAACATTATATACATTCGTCTCATTGTTACATTTATTTATACTGTGATAAATTAATTGTCTGAATCGAATTAAAACGCACACTGGCATTTTTATATAAAATACCGATACCGATATTTTTGTATATATATTTTGTATATGTGTGTTACACATACGTTTTTGATTAACGCCGTGTGTTATATGTGTACATGTTAGTGTCCATTTTGTGTCTGAAGGCGGACTGGCTTTGAGAGTGGCAGCATTTGTGCGTGGCACACACAAAAGACTTATTCGCATACATGACACGACAGGACTTCGGTCGCGGTCCACTTATCTTGCCGAGGTGACCACATGTTTAATATATATGTATGTTTATGTATAATATATTTATATGTGTGTGTGTATACAATTCTTTGCACTTTCAAAACAATATTGTTGATGTAGGTCCACCCGATATGAATAATTGAATAATTATACGTTGTTATAGTATTTATATGTGGATTGAAAAATATTTTTTTTTTTTTGTGTGGGTTTTTATTGTGTTGTAGTTGAATATATTTGTTTATATTGTTGTGGAATTCGTTGTTGAGAACATTTATTTCATGTGGAATGGTACATTAGAACTTTGGAATATTGGAATATTTTTGAGATTGTTTGAAAGTGTTTGGGAAAATTTAAGATTTTTTTTTTTTTTTTTTTTTTTTGGGGAATTTTTTATTTTGTGAATTATTGAGTCTTTGATTATTGTTGAGATATTGAAGGGGTTTTTTTTTTATTGAGTATAATTTTTGTTATTTAATGCTGGAGAAATTGGTGAATGGTTATGAATTTTTTATATACTGATAAAGTTTTTATTTTGAGTTTGTAAGAATTTTGATTAATTGAAGAATTATTTAATATGTCGATTTGTATTAATATTATAGTACATGAGGATAGATGTTGATGTTATTAGTAATGACTTAAATTACTCTTTTTGTTAGTTATTTTTCTCTTATGAATATCATCGAGTTTTTGGTTTATTTTACATTTTGAAATTTAACAAAGTTTTATTTTGAAATTTGATTTAATTATTTTAGATTGTAGATTTCACGCAACAACATTTTTTTTAAATAAAAGTTTCTAGAAATATCTTGACATACAACACGAACACGATAACTAAAAAAAAAAAAAACAAAATTTTCTAAGAAAATTAAATTGAAGAAAAAAAAACTAATAGCTTTAATTAAATTACTTACTTCAACAACGTCAATTAATTATTTTATTATAATAAACCAAAATATTTATTCAAGTTGAACCCATAATTTACCAATAATACAAACAATAAACATAAATTCCAAATACTAATTAATATAAAATCTTCAAAAATTTCAATTAAATAAATTAATTCATAATTCACAAAATCTTTCAGTCTTCTTAGCAATAAGTTCAAACTAAATCTTTTAAAAATTAAATAATCTCTCACATATATAACTATATACGACACAATTAATTTACCAACACGTCTCAAAATTACTAAATTATTTTTTAATATAGATTTTACAAATCCATAAATTTATTTACATATAAATCTAGATGAATGCTGCACGTAAACAAACGTGTTTAAACTTGCATAACAATTATACTTGTGCCTTCATTATACACATCAACTTATATTTTCATGTTCGTAAAAGACGCCATCATTATTTGTAGCCTACAATTATTCCTGTTTGTATTTATACATACATATAAATATATATTTACTGCATGCACAAATAACACTTGGAACGTGTGCAGGTAACTTGTGCAAGCAAATCAATGGTGAAACGATTTCGCGATCAGCATTTTTCGTGTAGGCCCAAACTCCACACCTCGCTCATGAACATGCACAAGTATATATCAGTATAATAATGTGCAGCAAGATTGCTGAATTAATTTGCACGAGCTGCTCATAATGTTTGTCGTGTGCAATGAAGATTGGGTACAAGTAAATTGATGGTATATATAAGTAGATATGTGTGTGTGTGTGTATAGTGAGAGAGAAGAAAAAAGATAATTTTATCGAAGACTTTCATGAATGAATTTTTTGTTTTTATTTTTTTATTTTTTCGCCTGAAGGATTATTTTGTATTGGCGTCTTCTTTCGATGTTTTACATGTAAATGTGGCCTATTTCGTTCAATGGAACTCATGAAAGAAAATATAGTGTCATAGATATACGAGCGTATGTGTGAGAAAGAGAGAATAAATGGGTCTCAAGGGAGGTGGGTGGGTTGATTTGTCTCGCACTTTGACAATGATACAGAAACACAAAGTCTCCAATGATAAAAGCCACACCCAGCGTCAATTTCATTCTGACCACTCCTTTAAATATCTTTATACTTATCTGAATATTATATATAAAATGCGTATATTTATGAGAAATAAAAATTGTTTCTGATGAAACAAAAAAATAAATAAATCGGGGAGAAAGGAAAGAAGATGTGATAAAAAATGAGATAGTGGGAAGCTGAAAGTAAAGAGAATGAAATGCTGGGTAAATTTTTTGGACACTGACGTTTAAAACTCCGAGAGAAACCGAGCGGCCGGAAAATTAAATCTCTTTGGCACAAGTTTACGATCTTGAAATTTTCGTGCAAGCTCATACCACTTTTCTTCTGCACTTTTACGTCGTTTTATTCTTCTCTTACAAGCCAATTTCAGCCTGGAAAAAGTTTTAGATATATTAAAAGCATCCATATAAAACAAAAATATCACTAAAAAATTATAAAAGATTTTTTTTTATGTAATAGAACAGAATAAAATTAAAATTGATTAATAATATTTTCCATTGCAAATAAATGTCAATTTTTGATAGAATACAATTCCAAAATATATCAAAAATCGAAAATATACAAACTAACAAACCCAAGAGAAAAAAAAAAAATTAATACATAATTTTTTATAAATAATAGTCGTTTTGACAAAGTTCAGATTGGGTTTTCAAGCGTGCAATGTAATAAGTTTTTCCCCGACAACTTTCAGAGAAGCCCACGGGAGAAAATCTCATTTACTTTCTCTCACTCTCCCCAAGTACATCTTCTATATCGTACTACACAACCATTTCCCCTGAAACTTTTTTTTTTCTTTTCTTTTTATTTACTTTTTTTTTTTTTTTTTCTTATTCTTCCATCATGCTTTTACTTTGCACTATACCTCCCGCATCTCTCTCAATCTTATTCCATTACAATAATGTCCTTTCTACAATACCTCACTGACAATTGACCTGTCATTGTTTCGTTATTTTCACTTGCCTCTCTCCCTACTGCCCGCCCGCGTCTTCAACACGACCCACTTTCGCAAAACTTATCTCGATAGGTACCTATACTCAACAGTACAGCAGCACAACACCTCATATTCAAGAACAGTAGGTCATTTTCACCAAGAACACACCGACACATACACACTAAAACTTATCATTCTTTTGTTTTAGTTTTTAATTTTATTTTTATTATATTTCATCTATTTCAATAGCTCTCTTAAATTTCTTTTTTTTTTTTCCTTCTTCTCTTCTCGATCTATAATATAATTATCAAATAAACAATTAAACAATTCCATTAAAATATTGTATATATACTTATTAGGGTGTGCCAAAAAAACTTGATATTTTTTTTTCTTGCTCTCCACCCAAAATATCGTAGAATATGTCCGAACAAATATCCTGTTAAAAGCGGAGCTCA
>JAQQBS010000002.1:12951563-12970745 GCA_030347275.1 Microctonus aethiopoides | reverse complement strand
TTGAAAAATATATCTATAATAAAAAAAAAAAATAAAAAAAAATATCAATTAATAAAATAAAAAAAAAATAAAATAAAATAAAATAAAATAAAATAAATAGCTTTTATTTTATCTGACATTTTTTTAATTCTCTCAAGTGATAAATATAATTAATGCATTGTTACTTCAATCGACCATTGGTTCTGGTGAGCGCATGCACATGCAAGTGTGACATCACTCGTCCTCGAATTACGTAAAGACATTGGAGCGTTGTGTATACACACATATATTTATATACATACATAAACTCACATGTTTAATGTTTATACACATATAAACACATACATGTGTATGTTTAACGCGTGCGATTTTCGCGCGCGCGCCTTTCAAATAGTATAACACATACATTTACACTCATACTGTATAAACTAAAAGAAGTATATTTTCTCCTATCCAGCACGGAAGCGTCATCATCAATTGACTGAATTCAATAGTGCTCGCAGTATGCCAAGAAATAGTAAACGCAAAACACGTAACTTTTCGCGTTGTTATAAATTTTATTAATTTTAATTTCAATTAAATATAAATTATTTCTCCTTATCTCAAAACAAAAAAAAAAAACAAACAATTAATTATAATATATACTACTCAAATGATTTTTTCCTCAACGAATAAACACGGATTTATTTAAATTTATTCATCACACTGTGCATTGAGTGTGTATGTCAATAAAAAGTGTAATAAAAATTAATATATATGGGCACTTGGACAACATTGACGAGGGCGATGCTTTTGAGCAAGCCTTTGTGTTCGTTGAAAACACGTGAAATTTTTCTATCATCCATTTGTCGGTGAGTTTTTTTTTTTTATTATTATCCTAACCATAACAATAATATATACTACACAATATTCAAAGACATAAATAAATAAAAAAAGAATGTATACATATTTCAAAGGCAAGAGAAAAAAAAATAAATAAAAAGAATGAACAATTATTATTTGTATGGACCTGAATTCAATTTTTGGATCAACTTCCTGGAGTGATTCGCTCTCGTTCACGCTCAGAGGTCACACAAGAAACATTCCCATACATATATATGTATCTATATATATATATACAGTTGTGTATTATTATTGTATATATTTTTATATATCATGACGCGTATTATACACATATGATCGGTGTATAATAATATAAAAGCAAGAGAAACGAATAGGAATCTGGTGATGACGTGCGCTCGGGCTATGCACACACAATAGTCATATATTGCCGCGCGTGGGTAAACAGTTACGACGACGTATATATTCAAAAATTGTTATTTTAGACGGTGAGGTCGGCCAGGACGAATAAAACGAGCGTACGAGGACGTTGCGGTGGCAACCAACACACACAGCAATATATATGTTATATATATGCGCTATGAAACGTACAGCTAAAGCGTATATATACTTTTATATACATAATATCAAAACACATTTATGTATTTGTATATAAATATGTGTTTATGTATTTTTTTTTTTTTTTTTTTTTTTTTATCATATATTGCTCTTTACTTGGCGCGCGCTCGTGGATATATATATATGCTCTTGACATAAGTCACGCGTGTATATAAACTTTTATTCCGTAACCCCTACTTTGACCTCTACTATCATTTCCGTCTTTATTTTTTAAACAAAAATATATATTTGTTGGAAATAAATATATTTGACAAAAAAAAATAAAAGAAATTAATTTTATTCTTAGCTTGGAGGATAAATGATTTTATTGTGGGGATATTTGAAGGAAAATATTAAAGTTAAAAATGGATTTTGGTTATGATTGTTTATGAATTGAAGGAGATTATTAATATTGTTTGAATAATTATTTTTATTTTATTTATTCTATTGTATTTTATCTTGTAATCACGTCAAATTCATGACGACAAGTGCTTTGAGCACGTCTGTTGTTGCTGTACAGTTTATATTATTATCTGTCTGTCTGGCTGTTTCTGTGTATATATGGGGTAAAATTTATATAGCTGTGTGCGTTATCGCCCCAACAATTCTCTTCATACAACTCGTCATAGACCCTTTTACTGTATCTACTACATTTATATATGTATGTATATACTCTTATAAAGAATATGTGTATATAGATGCGTGCCAGCCATTTTGAGAGACCCTCATCGTTTTACTCAACGCTCTTGAGTGCCCATTATACAGAATTATATAGCATTTTTGTTCATAAATTTTACACAATAAAAAAAAACAAAAAAGAAAAATTTTTATTTTTAATGCACCCGTAAATTTTGTTTCAAGAACAACGTTTATACATGAATTGATAGAGGAAAATATGAACGTATTGCATTTAATTTTTATCATCATTTACCGTAGATTTCAGTCCATTTATTTATACACATTTATTCGGATTTTTTTTTTTTTTTTTTTTTTCAATGTTTAATGTAGGGTTGTAAATTTGCCATGGAGGGATGAATGCAGTGTGTTATAGGGAGAAAGAAAGTTGTTATGTATATGTATAGTGTGTATATGTATTAATGTGTGTGTGTGTGTGTGATGGATAAAATGAAAGAAGAGAATGGGAAAGAAGATGGGGTGAAAATACGAGAAAGCAAAAGTTGGATGAGTTATTGCAAAAGACTGTGCGTGGTTTTGTGAAGACAACGAAGAGAGGGTTAGACATGGAATAGGAATTACTATATGTATATATGTATATACAGAGCATTGATCCACAGGAGTAGAAGACACTTTGCTTCCGGGCTAAAGCGTCGTTGTCGTTAAAAGTGTCAGGTATATTTCCATTAGTCAAAAATGAACGAAGGAAAAAGAGAAGAAAAAAATGAGGAGGCTCTGTATAATTTTTCGTTTTATTTTCTCTCATCAGACTCAATGAATAATATTCGGATATTTTTACTAATACCTCATAGATTGTAAGTAAATATATATTATTACAGAGTGAATTGTAAAAATATAAAAAGTAATGGAAATATATTTCTTTAGGTTAGAATAGCTCAAAGTATAATAAATAATATATTTTTATATTTTATTTGGGAAGATATTATTGAGGGTATATTATTATTTATCATGTAAAATCCATCGTTAGAATTTTATTTACACAAGTTTATATATTTATATGGTAGTGTAGTTTGAGTGAATATTATAAAAATATATTTTAAAATTTGATGGTCTTGAAGCAGTAAAAATATACAATTACTTTAATCCTTGATAATTGAGATTTTATTATATATTTTTATACATATCCATATTCGAATTTTTACTGCCAAGAGTGTCAAGTATATTGATATTATATTATATACATAATGCATTTATGTTCATGTACAATGAAGAGACGTTAGGGCAAATGGGCAAATAATCCCTGAGGAAATCTTTAGCGATCCAACAAATATACTCATGTCTCTATATAACTTTTGTGAACTTTGGTGGACTTGAAGCGCTCCCATAGGTCTCGTTAAATATATATCTCTTCTAGTAAATAATTTGTATGTATATACACATATACATACTGTAAACTACTACAGCAATTAAAACCACTGGAACAAATCACTTGAAGTATTTTTCTTTTATTTTTCATTCAATAAAATTTATTGTGCTAATTTTTTCTTTTTTCTTTTTTTGTGATGCACATGTCAATGAAACCATCATGTCGCTGAGCATGTTCATCGTGTGAGTATAAGTCCTACGATGAATATATATACACATAATAGACTGTGCGACTCCTCCGCCTTGACCGAGTTGAGCACGATCCGTATCGGATCTCCTCCATCTTGACTTTGACCCTATTATAAAATGTGACCGTTATATGACAAGATAATTTTAGTGCCATCTTTAAGATCTCTTCCGTTAATCGTTTGTCGTCGTCGACGTCGGTATATAACCGCACATAATTGCCAAAACCTTTATTTATTCTCCCTGATTTTATAACAATGGAAAAATTTTAATTTATGAAATAAAGAAGGTGCAGCTGGATAAGTAGAAGGAATTATAAGCTTTGATGGAGGTTAAAGCATTGTAATAGAATGATGGAAATATTTCTAAACACATAAAAGGATTTTGCAAATTTTTTAGTGAAAAATATTTATGGAATATTTTGAAATATTTCGGAAGTAGATTGTTAAGATCTTGAAGACAGAGAAACTATTGGTTTATTATGTAGAAAATTAGTTACGTCAGAGATGGTTGTGATAGTGAGGTTGTGATGAAATTTTCATTAATTTTTGAAAATTTATTTTGAGCATAATAAATTTACTTATTTTAATTGGAATGTCGGATTTTAGTATAATCAAAGTAGCATTTATAACGAGGTAAATAATGGTTGTGTGGGTTTGTAATATTAATGTGATATGGTATTGTGGAATCTTTGTAGTATAGTGATGATTATACAGTGTTGTATAATTTTCGTGGAGATAAGAATATTTATTATGAATATTTTTTGATATTAGTGGGTGTGATAATTATTAATTATGAAGCTATTCAAGTTTAAATGATGAAGAGGATAGAATTTTAGCTATGAGAATGGCATTTTTAAGTACTTTGCTGTAATTGCGATGGTTGAATTAACATGAAATTTTAATTAGTGAAAGCACTCAAAAACATTAGTCAATTAAATATAAATAAATATTTAATTTTAAGTTGAAAAGTAAATTTAAATCAAAGCAAATTTATCTGACGATGTGAAAATAATTGAAATACAATGGCAATTATGAAAAGCTCGTGATCTTTTTATTTAAATTGAAAATTTTTTATAAAAATATTTATATTGGGAAATAAAATTGTAAAATAAATGAAATTAATTAATTCAGTAATTCAATTAGTTATAATTTCGATTCAAATTAATATAAATATATTTATTTACTGATTTTTAATTTTAATAATTAGTGTTTTTGAATAATAAAATATATTATTCAACAAATATTTTTAAATATAAAATAAAATTAATAGAATTTATAAAGAAAAAACAACGAAACAATTTTTTCAAAATATTTTACATCCATATTACTTTCAGTATAACACAAAAACCCAACGAATATTACCTAAAAAATAATTATCAACTCAATAAAAAATAATTCCATCGTTTTAATTTCATCATCATAAATTTCTTTCTCATTTTCATTATTCACTTAAACATATCATTACTATAAAAGTATTCCCTTTAAAAATTCATTATATATATAAAAATTAATTTAAATACATACAATGTCCTTTTTCAATATATACTCTAGAGTCATTAAAAATATATATTTGTACATAAAACAAAAAAATTAACATAAATATTATGTAGTAAACCATTTTTAAATTACTTTTTGAACGCTTTCCAAGGTAGAATAGTTACAATAAGTATTTTGTACATATGTACATACATATATATTTTTTTGTTAACTCTCAACATCATTTTGGAAGAGAATAATTCACGTGGATAATTACGTGGCGACCATATATACTTGAAATACTTATACATACCTATAATAACTCCCAATATCATCACCGCATGCAGTGTCGAATGTGCAATGGAGAAATTTTAACGGGCTAATTTACAGCTGGTGCGCTTGGAAATACATATAACGACCAATATATAATTGCAACGTTTATTATTACACACTAAAGGCGTGCATGAATCAAATATAACATACATAAATACATTTATATATGTAGCAACACATATTTTATACAGAGAGAAAGTTTGACAAGCAATTGTAAATGTTAAAAAACGGTTTCTGTACTTACCAACCCTTTTTGCTTCTCCATCTAATATATTTAATATATATACCGCATATATTTATTCAACTCCCTTTCATAAATATATACATAAACGTACGTACTAGCTACACAGTATTCACAATTCAAAAATTTAATAATTCACAATAAAAAAAATAAAAAAATCATATATAATAATATTTCTTTATATCTAAAATATTTTTATATATAATTTTCCAGTAACGTATATATAATTTGATATAATAATACGATAAAAGCCATTATACATGCTTGATAATACAAGTGAATTGTAGCAATTTATAGGTTACAAGATGAAATGAAGAAAAATGAAATACAATGAGAATTGTGAGTGGAAAACGGTTGAAAATAAGAGGGTTGGCTTTCTCGTCTTTCTCTTGGTTATCCGACAATTTGATATTCACAAGGTGTGTACTGACGCAATGTATATAGATATATGTATAGCATTGGCCAAAATGAGATAGAGATAACATGAATACAGTGAAGTTAGAGGAAGAAAGGGAAAATGAGAGCGAGAGAGAGCTAGATTATAGGGGTAAAAGCAGAGGAGGTAAAAGAGAGCTATCGACCAGAGTGTGCAACTCCCGTTCATACCAACTAACTATATATGTGTGTATGTACATATAGATATATGTGTATATAGAGTCAGCGTCAGCTTCGTCCCGTGACCTGACCTCGCCTGAACCCTCCATTTCCACTCTCTACGTCTCACTTCGTCCTAACACAATCACCTCCAACGAAACCTCCGCGCCTTCCACCACCTTTCACTAATATACTTCTTTGTCTTTTATTTCAACCACCCTTCGAGACTATTTTGACTTTTTTACAATAGTCAAACGTTTATGCTAGATAATTATTATTTATATCGAGAATATAATTGTGATTTTTAGTTGATTAGTCGATGTCAATAATATTTTGATTTATTTCTATTATATATTAGTATGTATTAGTATATTTTATTTATTATAAATATTGTATGTATGTATATTAGGGTGGGTCAAACAAATTGATTATTTTTTTTTTTTAACTACCGTCACTGAAAGCAAATAATGCTTTTCAAAGATGAGCTTTTAATTTTAATAGGAAGGTCCTTCTCATCTTAGTTTTTGTTCTTCAGTCAATATCTCGCCATTACTTGATCGTACAAAAAAATTCCATTTACACTTTTTGTAGGAAATTGAACGCTCTACAAAAAAGGTATCTTATAATTTTTTCATAACTTTTACTGTTTAGAAGATATCGGAGGTTAAAGTTTGAAGAATTTAACAAAAATTTCTTTGTTACTTCTAAATTTTATAATTTGTGGATAAATAAATATTATAAAATATTTAACATATATTTTTGTAGGAAATTAAACGTTCTACAAATAACAAAGGATTTTTATATTGTTATTTGAGTTATTATGTATTTAGTAGTAATTGAAATTGAAAATTCACTCATATCATTTATCGAAATTTCCTCACGATCAATTAATTATTCAATTTATATTCATTTCCTATGGAATCAATTTGTTAATATATATGAATCTACAGTGTATTAATTTTTATATTTACTAATTTACCCAGATTTCATATGTATACATAAATAATTTTGTAATAGTGAAAAAAATAAATTATTTATATTTATATTTTTTGGTATATATTCCAGGAAACTTTTTAATGTTAACATAAATAATTATTCACGATGTACTGATGTAATGTTTTGAAATCGTATTCTGGAAATTTTCGTTTGTTTGTCTGTTTGATTATTTTTTTTTTACTTTATCTTTCACTTGAAAAGTATACTCATCTGATATCCATAAAATTATGCATGCGCACATATGTTATCCTACTGACTTAAAATGCGAGGTACTTTTTATTCGGCTTCGTGATACCGCTAAGAATATGCTTCCATACAAATGCAAGTGAGGAAGAAAAAATAGAAAGAAATAGAGAGAGAGAAGGAATTGGATAAAATTGCGTTGCAACTTTTGTCGTGAAATGGTCGACGATATTTATCTCAAAACTACGAAATTAAATCATGAATATATGACGTGCAATTTTTTGCATGCGAGTTTTTTATTCGTATTCACACGAATGTGAATATAAGAAATAGATATTATTAGAACTCATACATATCAGTATACATACACTACTACTTGAATATATTATTTATATTTAAATTAAACTACTGGTGAAGGAAATTAATTCACTGCTTAATTTGTTTATTGATCAAGGTGATGGAAAATTAATGGAGCTTAATTTATTATCGTTGGATTTGGAGTATAAAATTAATTGAAGAAGTAATTGTATTCATGAGAATACAAAGATTCAATTCTATAACTTTTTTCTTCTCGTATTTGTTTAATTTTGAATTATTTATATTTTAAAATTGAATCTAGCGTAGGAAATACACTTAAAAAAAGCATGCTTGGATATCAAATAAATATTAAATTATTTGAAATAAATATTAAGCATTTTTCTAACTATTAATTGATGAATCAAAATAAAAATAACTTCTTGTAATCATTATTACTAAATTAATATTAATTTATAATTCTTCGACTTCTCGATCGAACAAATTAATCAAACCAATTGAATAATATTTAATATTTGATAAACTTAATAATTCTTGCTGATAATTTTTTTTATTTCCATCAACTGCAAGTATAAATTTATCATTGACTGCGTGCTAAAATATCCAATGTATAATTCATACATTTTAATACAATCGAATAAACTTTTAATAGTCATCAGTTTATTCAACTCTCGTGTTGTTCAAATGTTCTATTTGTTGAAACCATCACTAAAATGTCCATTTTATCTCAAATCCTTCACTTCCATATAAACCATTATTGATAAACTCAAACTTTAACGTGAGCCGCAAGCACTCGGTTATTACACATAAAATCCATATCAATTCTGGAACGCACAGAATCATAAATTAATTTTTACAAATAATTTAAAAATAAAATAATCAAATTTTAAATCTTAATTAATAATGCAAATTTTTTTATTCGACTATACATAGATATTCTCAAATATGAATCTGTCTCCAGAACTATTAAAAATAAATCCTTGAAATATTTAAAAAAAATATCTATACACATACATATATTAATTACTAAATTTTAATAGAACGAAAAAAAAAGATAAATATATAAAATTTGCAATTACAATTATTTATCTTCAAGGTAGATATTTATATATACATATATATTGCGACAAAAAAAAATTAGTATTCATGAAAAAGTACATCGAGTGAATGCAAAAAAATTTTTAAAGGAACTGCAATTAAATTGTAGACGAGTGTGAAAATTATTTTTTTTTTCTGTTTACACTTCTAGTCAGTTACTTCCAAGTTTTATATAGTCACATATGGTATACATATACATACACATTCAACTGCAAGTATATAGCCATTAGTATTCGCTTGAACTCTTTTGCTTTTACATTATATAGTATAGAATTAGATTACAGTGGTATATTTTAGCTGTCGACACAAAACCACAATGTGAAAAACTATACTTACAATATGCACAATACCAATTTTTATCTTTCTTCTTTAATTTATTCTACTTCTATGTATATATACATCCAATATATACATATAACTATAATTTAAAACTGACAAAAAATTAATACCAACACTTTTACTTGTACGATTAGTAAATTCATCCTTCACATTTTAATATTTTTATTTATTAAAAAAAAGAAATAAATAAAAATATTCATAACCTTTTCTATACAGTTAATAAATAAATACCACCCTGTCTCATATATGATATTTGATGATCCTTCTATACACATTAATTACACCATAAAAGTGTCAGCATTACCAGCAATTTACCATCATATATTCTCTACAACGTTACATTAAATTATAATCAACAAATAAATTCTCAATACTAATTTTATTTTCTCATTTGCACAGACAAACAAAATTACCCAAAGTATAAGCTTCAATATTTTCATTCATTCAACATAACATCATATTAAAAAGTAACACAAGCTCATAAACATATATATAAAACCTATAAATAAATAAAAAAAATTATAACGTCAAAGTGATATAAAAGAATAGGACGCGTGCATATATACTCGCGATCTATTGGCACATTCACCCTTTCTTCATTGGCTACACATGCTCAAACCTCATTTTTTATATCATATACATATAATAGTTGTAATAAAGAAGTAGTAGTGAGAGGTGGTGGTGGTGCAACCACCGATGTAAATAGGCTTTAGAAAGCACATGTGCGGCAATAGTGCGCGCCTTTGGTGTCTACATTGCACACGACGACAAAACTACTACTGCAACAAACATATTGTATCGCCTCTGCATCCAATGCCTGTGGCATTATTCTTTATATACATATACATATGTAAAAGAATATATATTATACATATAGGTAATATATGAAATGGCAGTAATATATAAAAATATCTATACAAGATATCAACGTATACTTATATTAATAAAAGAGACCTTTGTGCAACAAATTTCATAAATGTCATTCATTTGAAACGAAATAAATCCAGCATTAAATGTATATATATATATATATGTGTACGTGTAAGTGTATATGGATGTATAGTGAGAGGGAGAAAGAAGGGAATGAATAAAATAAAATAAAAAATATATGAAAGAAAAAGGGAACAAAGATGGCGCGGTCGCTTAGTGAGCTACACGCCCCAGTTTCTATGGCGGTCGACGACAGCTGGACCGTGCGCGGCCAAAAGCCCATTTTCATTTCTGTTCGCATTGCCGAATACCAGTCATCGTTATAAACTCCACATTCACTTGGAATATATTTTGTAATGTAGAAAGAAAGAAAGAAAGAAAGAAAAAAGAATATTTATAAAATAGTTTAAAGGCTCAAGCGTATTAAATTTATTAAGTACATTATAATATAATATATATTATTGCAGTTTATATATGTATATGTATATGTGTATTATATATTTGTGAGATGGAATGAATGCAGGCCAAGTGAAAACGATAATGATGAGCCAATGCGCATTTTGATTTAAAAGATTTCAAGTGAATTTTCTGACGTAACAAAATCAACCAACGAATTAATGCCATGTTCGAACACCCGGCGCTTAGACTCTTTAGAGAAAGTTACGTGTACCGCATGTATATAAAGATATATAAATATATATATAATGTTTGTACGAAGGAATTTCGTGAGCACGAGAAGACATGGAGAAATCATTTTAATTTCTATACAGATTTATTTCAATTTGATTTTTTATTTATTTTTAAATTATATCTCTTTGAGCTTCGTAGAATTTTATTTTATTACCATATAAATCTAGAATTGTATATATTGTATACATAAATATACATATGTATGTATGACTATTATATATTTCTGTATTAAATAATCAATGAGGGGGAACTGTTCGTGTGTAATATATGTCCTCCTAACGCACGTTGTGTATTAGGTAATACACAAGTCAATAGATAACGCACACTAAAATCGTGCGCGCACCCATGATCTCTACGTCATGTTGCTGACGACGAGGACGTTTAGTTCAAGTGATGATGAAGGTCGTATATTGTATTATGATGTTAAAATGTATGAGCACAGCCGTTAAAAAATATTATGAAAAGACAAGTAACATTGAAAATGTCACAATATTTGTATATTAATAATATCTCCACCCATATCTGTGTATGTAAATGTGTTTTAATATTTTAAAAATTGATAACTACTTCTAATATTATAATAGATAAATTATATTCATCAATTTAAACTCATTGAAAATTTCATTGAGGATAAAGGTCGAATATAAAAAGAAAAAAAAAATAATAAATTCTTATTATTAAATATAAGTTGAAAGTGAATTTAAAAAATATTTTCTTCATTTTTTTTTTATATTGAAATTCAATTTGTTTAATATAAAACATTTATGTTAATCAGAAAAGAATTGAGAGCAGGCCCTGTCACTTGTATTTTATGGTACAATAAAATATTGAATCTTTATATATCCATGCGCTGGTGATTCTACTCAGCGAACAGCACACTCATATATATACTAGCAGATGTGTGAGTTTTGTTCAAGTATGCGTTTCATGATACGAGCCCCTTCGCTTTCCTGAGCATCGGCGCACACGCCGATGCGCACGTGCGCGTGCACGTGCTTATCTCTGCGCGCAACTGATGAAGTGTCAGATGTTAAAATTACACATTTTTCGTGGAAATTGCAAAATGTTGATAAAGAAAAAAAATATATACTCATGAATACATGTATTTATATATTATAATGTGTGTACAGAAAAATGTGAGCTTGATGTACAGACATAATTGATGGATGTAGTATATATACAATGCAGTAATTTTTAGCCATGACCATAATTTAAGCGGGTCAAAGGAACTTTTTAGACTCACGTCCGTGAGTCTCATCGTCGTTACATTTTCACTCATATACTTTATTAATAAAATCTGTTCGACTATTAAACACACGAATGTGTGTATGTACTGAGTCGATTCAATTTTAAAATATTACAAAATTCTTACGAAAGTAAAAATGCTGTTTTATTTTCAAGATCACTATGTAAACACGTATGAATACATACACGTATACATATGTAATGAATAAACCGGTTAAAGGTATATACTTAAATTTAATTCTGTTTATCGCTAAAAAAAAGAAATAAACTTTAAAAAAGATAATATAGAATAAAAAAATTTCTTAATATAATCATTAAATAAAAAAAGTAGAGCAAATTTATATATCCCATTTGATCTTTCTCCTTCACCGTTAGCCAAAAAGTCGCGCGCGTGTAAGTCTGTTGTGCGTGATTCCGCTACAATATTTTTTTCTCTGTCCCCTCTGTCTCTCTTTGTCGTTGTCACGGTTCCATTAATAACGCCCGAAAACTGCCGCTCTTCAGCATTGAAACTTCACTCTAAGTTGCGCCTTTTGCTTGTTCCCGATCTCAATTGTCACGATCACGCGCATCTTTGTATATATCCCCCCGGTCTAAATTTTTTTATTCCTTCTTCCTCTTCACCTACGTCTCTTTTTATTTCTTCATATGATTCATACACACACACACACGAGTGACAAGAAAAGGAGAAAAGCATAAAGAGAGGGAAGTGGAGTGCTGCTCCCCTCTTTGTACATTCCTACTCTTCACCCCTCAATCGCTCAGCCGGGAACTCTTTCATTTCCTGCGCTCGAGGCTCGTCCCTGGTTCGAGGACCGTCCAGCCGGTCGCGTTTTGTGTCTCGTACACGACACGAGGTCGCGCGCGATCGTTGAAGCAACGTATAACGTATATATACATATAGAGGAAGGAGAGGTCGCGGGCCAACAGGCGGATGCCCGATCGTCGCCAAGAGCTGCGCACGAGCATTGGAGTACGATTCCGATTAGTAGCGAGAACTCCCGAGTGTGCAATGGCATTTGAGAGTGGGGATAGCCGGTGTGGCGCACGCACGTTCGGTATTCAGTCGTGCCACTACCGAGGTCGGAGTCGGAGTCGAGACTCGTGATCTACTGGTGTGAGATCCCGCACAGTCGTACGAGCCGCTTTGCCACAAGCGTGTAGATACAGCTAACTGCTGTATAACATATAAAACGTGAGATATATAAAAATAATCTTCATCAATATTGAATTGAGAATAGAAAAAAAAAAAGAAATAAAGAAGAACAATAACAACTGTTGGAGTAATAGGAGAAATATCAGCAGCAACAATTGGCACAACGTATTCATTATTCATTTATTATTATTTGTTGTGTCTTGTTTACATTTTATAATTAATATTGGTTTAAATTGGTGTAGAGTTATCGGATATTATTACAAAGCCAATACTCTATATAGTGACGTTGTTGAGGTATTATCAATTTTGTCAAGGCGATTTTTATTACGAGTTTCTTTGTAGTCGCCTCGGACCACAAGTGAAATAATCCCCAAGCGGGTTATAAATATAATATACAGTTCATTTACATACTCAAAATACATAGTGTAAAATTTGTTTTTATTCCATTTTAATTTTTTCTTATTTTCATATTAATTCTCTGTGATTTCATTATCGCAGAGATAAAAGACTAAAATTCCAATCGAGTGTTTTGAAGGTGCAAGTGTTTTTGTTTTTTTTTATATATTTAATTAAAGTAAAATTCAAAATACATAAATAAAAAATTATTTACTAAATGAAATATAGATATAAATTCCTTGCCAATTATATATTTGAGTGACAAATAATAAATCGGTGTATGGAATTTTGGATAAAATATATTCGATAAATAATATTGTGATCGGTGATAATAGAGATATGTCAGGTTTGCCGTTCAGCGGCCACGGATTAACATTAATATTAATAATAAGTGCGCATGTGTCCAGTGGGATTGAATAATAAAACTCTCGTCGCCTATCTGGATACTTTGACGACGCCTACAGCTGGACTGTCTCATGTCAGGATGGCGCTGGCGCGGTATGTAACCATTTGTTCATATCCATACAATTAATATATGTATTTATAAATATGTTAAGTGTGTAAACATATTTAAATACAAAGAATAAATGATAAATTAAATATCTCAACGTCATCATCTTCATCATAATCATCGTGAGGTTGTGTCCCCTCTCTGTTTGGTTCATTAAGAATTTTATTAAACAAAACCCCCATAGAGTTAAGAGAATGCACATGAGATTGTGTCACTTCTTCTTCTTCCTCTCGTCAAAGCTTTTCTTTGTCTCATCCTCGGTTTACTGCCGCCGACACTATGAGTGACAATTAAGGTCGAGTGCGATCGAGTTCAGTCGGGGGCAGAGAGTTACAATACAAGAGGAGAAAGAAAGAAAAAAAAAAAAAAGAAAAAATAAGAAATAAAAAATAAAAAGGCGAAGAAGATGAAGGAGAAGAGAATTGAGTGTATAGTGAGCATCAGTAGCAGCAGAACTGTGCGTATGTAGCCTCGTTAATGCTCTACACATATTTTTTTCTCTCTCGTTCTTTTACTTCAGCTTCAGAGAGCTCTCCAATTGCTTCGAAAATTATTATCGGCCGCGATTCAAACCCGGATCGACCTCCTTGTAACCTCAAGCCCGTTATTTACGGTTGGCCCGAGAGTCCACGGCTTCGATTTCTCCTCGAGACGCCGTGGGTACAACATATATGTACACACACATAAATGTATACACATACAGACATGAGCACATGTCCGCCCTCCACAACGATGTTTATTTTCGAATTCGGTCTTCAAAGACTTGTACACTTGAGTGGTTAATTTCAATGCATGCTTTTGAGATTTTTTCAGGCATTTTTAACTCTATTCATAAAGGCTTTTATTTCATAATTTTTTTTCTCTTTGAAACCCTCTCGATTTTTATGTTTATTTATTTATTTATTTATTCATTCTATGAGACTCTTGTCGATGATTTTTTCATAAAAACACAACATATTCAATTTGATTTTTCCCCAGATCGTGAGAAAATAGTGGAGAAATAAGAAAAATACTCAAGGGAATATATCATACAATGGCATTTTCTATCACAAAAGATATTATTTTTCATTCTCATTGTTCACTTTCTCTCTTTCAATAAACATAAATATCTACACTATATTCATTTACATACATTTTATACATAAGATAAATTGATCATATACATATATTTCATCAGAAAAACAAATGACAAATTAATTAATCATTTATTTTATAATCGTGTGTCAAACGATAAAGGAAAAAAAAAAAAAAAGAAAGAATAAAAGTAAAAGAGCAATCACAAAGAAATGATTATAAATAAAAGAAAAAAATATTTTAAAACAAAAGAAAAGAATGAATAATAATTCTAACCACGTAGATAGGAGGAGTACGAGGAAATATATGTCCCATTCGTGATTCTTTCATTGCACTTTATTCTTTTATTTCCTGCTGAAATAAAAACCCACATCCCACACATGAATCATTTAATTCTAATTAATGTTATTCCAGTTTTAAAATAACATACCCATAACCGTACATATATATCCATATATAAATATACATATACATATATACCATCACGTAGTATTATATCTACAGAAGTGGTTGAAATACATTTTAATTTAATTTTATTATTTATATATTTGTCACGTAAAATAATTTTATTGCTGATATATTATATACCCAACTACTACCGTAATATTATCGTTGTCTTGACCACGTGTCACACGTTCCACCAATTCTCGAGGCCACCTGTCAATCTATCTTCCTTACTCCTTCACAAGTCAGTTGTGGCATTTTTTTTAATTTCATTATTATAACGATTATAACAATTCGCAAGTGTACTTTATCTACACGCATAAATTACAAATATATTTTTTCTTCCTTTATTATTATTTATTTATTTATTTATTTATTTATTTATTTTTCCTCTTGCTGTGCTTTCACAATGCAGATTAATTATACGCCATTGACTTTTATCGGTTGAATTGAATTCATCTGGACACGTCGAGTATATTTGTGTTATATTATATTATACATGTATTTTTTTTTTTATTTTTTAATCTTTATCACGCGCGTCTTATGGACGACGCTGGTATACATCGATTATTTTACAAAGCGAATCGTATTCGAGACTGAGAAGGGGCGAACAGTGAGAAAGAGAGATACATAGTATAGACATGAGGATAGAGGCGAGAAAACCGGGCGTCCTTTGTCCAACCACCGGACGCAGCTGTCGATTTATCGTCGCCAGAAAAATCCAGTGACCTTCTCCCACTTTGTGTATACAGACACGACACTTTGATGACACTTTCAAGCTGCAAAAAAAAAATAATAAAGAGAGAATTAATCACAAAATTTATATTTACATATCAGAAATAAAAAGACATGAGTAATTGGAATTAATTCAATAATCTCATAGAAGATTTTTTTTTTTTCTTATCAATTAAAATTTTTTTCTTTTTTTTTCTCTTCATTTAAAAAAGATTCGGAAGTGGAGGGTGAACTCTGTTTGTATGTGTATATGTGTATGTGTCCCTACGGCGGTTTAATCAAGATAAAATCTTGATGATAAAAAAGAAAAGGGAGGAAAAAAAAAAATATTATGTTGGGGAGAGAAACGTGAAAGTCAATCGATCGTTTGGTAAACGCGTACACGTTGGAATGAAGTAAAGCCCGAGCACAAAGCCAAGCGCTTTGGTGTTGAGAGAGGGACAAGGGCGAATGTACGCGGCGGTAACAGAGGGAGGAGGGTTAGGCTGTGTCCTCGGTCGTAGCAACCTTCGTTTCAAGGGTACAGGGCCGTCTATCCATTCGTCTCTCTTCGCACTGTGTATTAAATTCGCCTTCCCTCAGAAGTCTTTCATCATATATTTACTATACATATTATATGTATAGATTTTTTTGTTGTTGAGTTTTTTTTTTTTATTTAACCTTAAATTGCAGTTGCTCTCATATATTTATAAGTGCATACACGTGTCATTTTTTTGTATCAGTATAAATTATATGAGAAAAAAATTGTCTCTTTTTTTTTTTTTTATGTTGTTGTTGTTGCTGTATTGCATACTGTGTGTTTGTGTGTACGAATGTATGTATAGTTATATGCAGAATAAAAAAAAATAAAATGATAATGTTGTAAGACTTCGTTGTAAGTTTACGGAAGTGAAAATACTCGTTATGTAATCGTCAACATACTGCTGGTTTTATCCGTCATAAAAACTGTTTATTATCTCATATATACCCAACTTGCTTTGCTCATCTTGAATTATATTTCTTATTTTCTTCACAACATTTTATTATACAACGTTGAACAAATTTTTATTCTCTCAAACTTTCACGTTCATTATAATAATTAATTATAGAAAAACGAATGAATTTATTTACATCTATAATTAATTATTAGTTGAGTTTTATTTCTATTATTTTTTTCTTTGTGTTTTATTTTTAAGACACCTTCACTTTACATTTAAAATATTCTTTCTTGAATGTATAACTTTATACTTTTATATATAATTTTTATTTTTTCATTTTTTATTCCTGCGTGGAAGTTAACCCCTAAAGAAGATTTTCTGTGAGCAAAGCACGTCTCTGAACTCACATTTTTCTTGTCTCGTTCACCGCCTCTCCCTTTTTTTAAGCCGCCCTTTTTTCCCCACCAACACAATTCACAACTACTATTACTACTATACAACAATCATCACTACCACTGACCCAAGTTGCTGCTGCTGTTGTTGCATTCGGCTCGATGAGATGGGGCCAGTGCCCCTGGGACGTGTGGGATACCTGACGACCTTGGGACTCACGGTCAATTTGCACACAGTCCTGATATCTATTATATACTGGACCTCTCTCATTAGACCAATCGTGCCTATGTCGACCTGTTTTCCTTCGTATTTTTTATTCCTATTTTTTAAACAAACCAATCAACAACTATAAATAATTCCCTATATAAAATTCAATTCGTTTTAAATTTTCCAATTAATATTCAAAAATAATAAACTATAATAAAATATTATCATTTTTTAATTAGTAATTTAATTAATTAAATCATTTTAAATTAATATTACAATTTAATTTATCTCCTTAATTTAATTTGTTAAAGTTGTGAAAATAACAAGTGTATTTTATTAATTATATTAAAAAAAAAATATAATTGTTCACTGGAGTTTATTTATTTATTAAATAATAAATAATAAATTGTAAATTGATGATGTATAAAAATTTCTCATGATTGCAGTGAAATATATGGATATAATATGAGATAAGCAAAGTTCGTTCAGGAGAATCAAGCAATGGGATTTATTTATTTTTTTTTTTTTTTATTATTTTTATTATTCCCTGTGTGTACGACTGAGCGTTGACTAATAGCCGGGATTTATGCAGCGAGAGCTGATTTATCGATTGGCGCGCAGGGAGGAAATGCGAAACGAGGAGGAATAGAAGTATACCTATAGAGCGAATAAAATCCCTTGGTATTATATACACCAACACATTCATACACTATTGCGAAGCATCAAGCACAAAAGAGAAAGAAATCCAAAGAGTTTACATATATCTGCACATGTATTTGTACATTAATACATATATATATATATTATAAATGTGTATATATGACGGTGTTTGGCCGCACGCGCGTGCGAGAGAGTAATTCAACTCGAATCCAAGAGCGAAATGCGCACCGGGGACAGTTTTAAAGGTTGAAATACATTTCATATATATGTATAACACAAAGAGGAAAGTCCAGTGTGTATATAATGTATGGGGCGGTTGATGTTTTTTTTTTTTTTTTTGCGTTGGTTTGGTCGAATGCAATCCAGATAATATATATAACCTGCGCTCTGTGGGTAATCGGCAGAGAAATAATGGGACACTAGCGAGAGATACATTGATCGTTTGCAATCGATTCCATTTCTTTCTTCTTTTCACTTGTCCTGTTTTATATACTCGATCGCAGCTCGCTCAGTTTTACCTCCCTCGAGCACGATCGAACACGCGAGTGCACTTTGATTCACTACGATTTATATTCCGTCTTTTT
>JAQQBS010000002.1:12940847-12951463 GCA_030347275.1 Microctonus aethiopoides | reverse complement strand
AAACTTTTGATTATTTGTAATGAAAATATATTTTTGAATATAAATTAAAAAATATAAATTAAAAATGACTTGAATGATTTTGTGCGTCGGCAATAACTTCTCACTATATTTCTAATAATTTATTTAATCCATTTTTTTTTCTCATGTTTATTAAAATATCTTGTTTATTCCTGATTTTAATATGAAATTAATAATTGTTATTCTTCATATTTGGATATAAATAAACTTTTGATTATTTGTAATGAAAATATATTTTTGAATATAAATTAAAAAATATAAATTAAAAATGACTTGAATGATCTTGTGCGTCGGCAATATCGTTTGTGATGTTTGTCTGCCCTTGAGCAGAGCACATACAGCCTTTGTCTTATCAATGTATACGCATATAGACTCATACATATAATAATACACACATGAGTCTCGCGCAAAGCCAACTAGCCTTGACTCTCTCTCTCTCTGTTCCTACATACAACGCGCAATCTATATAACAAATTTTCTTAAGAAACATTTATGTATTCGCTCCCCACTCAATAATAATACGCTGTATAAATGACAAAATGTATATTACCAATATAGTAAACGTAAAATATTTAAAAAGAAATAAAAATATTAATACATATATGTAACATAAAAATATTTTTTTATTTGCTAATTATTATTTTTTTTTTTCTCTTCATCAATAATGTGTACTTTTACAACCTTGACATATGAGATCGTTTCGGTTGTGTTATGACAGATTAGATTTGATTGCTTTATGCATTCAATTGTACCATATACATATGTATAAAAAATTATATATACAAATATATACGAGTATATAATATTATATGTGCGCGTTTACGCTCTACATTGATTTTGATCTGGCCTTAATTGGTTTAACACACTGGGATATATTGTACAAACGTGAAAATGAGAGTAATTGGTTATGTATGAATAAATGGAAAGCGTAGAATTGAAGAAAAAAATAAATAAATAAAAAATAATATAAATAAATAAAACAATTAATTTTAAATGTCATAAAAGAATAATAATATTATATTTAAATTATATCAATCTAGTAGCTTTCTATAATTAAAAAAAAAATACATATATATATATTAGGGTGGCGCAAAAAAACCGACTTTTTTTTTTTTTGAGTCTCGAGTAAAAAAATGTTAGATTTTGATGTTTTGAGAGTCCCCTTCGAAGGACAGCTCGAAAAAAAATTTTTAAGAGGTCGCTCCAAATTTTTTTAAATTTCAAAAATCGTCAAAAATCGAATTTTTTTTTTATTTTTATTTTTTTTCTCGTTACGGTATAATTTTATAGACCAAAAAAAAAATTAGTTTCTGAAAGTTTCAGTTCAAAATTTAAATTTTGAAAGGTCGCTCATAATTTTTTTTTATTTATTAGTGTATTACTTTAGATTTTTTCGAGCGACCTTTTAATATTCAAATTAAAATTCCATACATTTTTTTTCTTCGATTTAGTACAATAATCGATAAAAATACGCCACGAGATTAATGATAAATCAAGCACAATATAAAAAACATAATTTTTTTTAAATTTAACAATTTTACACGTAAAGCGTATCATTACATTTAATTGTTTTTTCTGAGTTCTTAATATTTCATTTAATTATGATTAGTTTTGTCACAAATACTCCTAAATTTTAATTTGAATATTGAAAAGTCGCTCGAAATAATCTAAAGTAATACACTAATAAAAGAAAAAAAAAATTATGAGCGACTTTTCAAAATTTAAATTTTGAACTGTAACTTTCAGAAACTTATTTTTTTTTAGTCTATAAAATTATAGGGTAACGAGAAAAAAAAAAAATTAAAAAAAATTCGATTTTTGACGATTTTTGTAATTTAAAAAAATTTGGAGCGACCTCTTAAAAATTTTTTTTCGAACTGTCCTTTGGAGGGAGCTCTTAAAATATCAAAAACTAACATTTTTTCACCCGAGACTCAAAAAAAAAAGTCGGTTTTTTTGCGCCACCCTAATATATATATATTATTGATTTTTCATTAGTCAATTGAAACTATAACAAGCAATATGATTTAATTAATATTCAATATTGATTTAGTTGTATTAAAATATATAAAATGTAATATTACTTTACTTTGATGCAGCGAATTAAATTAATGACAACGCGAAGATATTAACAATTGGCAAGAGAACAACGTTGCAATGATAAATTACAGACAAAAAGGGTTGAATAGTATACGTAAGTGATGAAAGAGAATGTGAAATATTATATATTTAAACGTTTTATGTATGTATATGTATGATTGTGTGGTTTCAAAGTGGAACGCAATAAACGAAATGTTTCCCGGGGTTCATTTGGCAAGCTCGCACTATGACGACGAATAATAAATACACTGAAGTGAATACTACAACGACGACGACGACGGTGGAGAGTAGCAGTCACTATAATTACATAGGTCTCAAAACTATTCGTTTGTAGTGTATGGGTTACAGTTTTCACTCGACTTCCTCGTTTTCACCGACAGTTGTTTATACTTGTGTTCTACTTTCCCCTTTCAATATATATATACTATATATAATATATATGAGTCTACTTTACTATACATATTACCACAATTATTTTATATTTACAAAATTAAATATAAATATATAATTTTCTTTTCTTTTGTGGAATGAAAAAAATTTTTTTTTATTTGAATGCATTAATAGTATTTATTGTAATTATTATTGCGAATATAATTATTATATAATTTTGTAAGAGTAAATATTTAGTTGGCTTTCGCATGAGTTAGTTGCCAATCTCTCGCTATGCTGGATAGATATATTTATATATTTATATATTTGTGATAAAACATTTTTTGAGTGTAGAGTGTATACTATCACACTCTGGGCATATTTATTCACTTTGCGCAAAACAATCTGACGTGGGTGGGATGGCGTGCAAGTGAAAGTCATCACGAGCCTCAAGTATATATTGCAATATGCACTGAATTTTCATTGCAATTTTAAATAAATATAATTTATAATTAATAATAATTCCAAACGATTTAAAATATATATTTTCAATTATATATTAAATTCATTTAAAATAAATACATATTTTTTTGTATATAATTTATTTTATTTTGTGTCTATTTTTATTAGACGAAAATAAATTTAAAATTCGACGTCCAATTAATTTTTATTTATTATTTATTCATTAAACAAATGAACGATGTCGTTATTTATATTGACACTCATTTCTCTATTCACTTTCTATTTATTCCTTCCTCCCTTTTACTATTTTACACTCCATTAATATATTCTCACCACTTTATACCCTTCGTATTCGTGCAATCATCAATATTGTCTTCAATATATACATACAACAGAAGCTCCTTATCGTAATTTATAACAGCTAAAAAAATTCACACCGTCTATCAATTTATTTCCACAATTTTTTTATTTTTCTACCGCACAAAATGCAAGTAAAAATATCTAACGTATATCAAAGACACTCTTTCAATTGTTTTTTCATTTATTCCGTATACTTCTTAACGTCAGCAAAATATAAATATAAATCCAAACTAAAAAGAAACAAAAATACAAATGCATACATACATAAACAAATTATTTTCCACTGTAGAATAATTGAATAGCATCAAATAACAAAATAAAATAAAAATAATATGATTAATATATATATTGTAACAATTGGTATTGTGTATAGCTGTTGGATAAGCGCAAGTCCGATGACCCTATGGGGCTAATGCACTCTATGACACTCTAACTCCAATAGTAGTAGTAGTAGTAGTAGTAATAATAATAGCAGTGGTGTTGCGGTGCTAGTTTTATATATATTAGTAACTAGTAGCAGTGGTTTCTGGTTGCACGTGACTAGAGTCCTTCAACTTTACACCACCACAATCTAAGATTTATATTTTAATTATTTTAATAATAAGAAAAAAAATTTTTAATAAACACTAAATACATTAGAATTATTAAATTTTATTTAAATTGAAGAAACAAAGTAATAATGATTATGAAAAATGGTTATATTATAAATTTAGATAGCTAAGGTTTGTGTTATGTATACATATGTATGTATGTGTATGAAAGAAAATGATGAAAATATTTATTTCAGTGAACAATATGTATATACTTTTCTTGAAGAGTTATACCATCGAAGCGTAAACAAGTCCGATGAACCTGAGGGGCTAACGTACTCTCTTGTGCGCGCGCGCCCGCGTATTTCCAAGCTGCATCACTTGTATGTGTGTGTGTGTGTTAGTGTGTTGTTGTAAGTTCCGTACTTGGGTACACGTGAGAGAGAATCATCGCGTGCCCTGCATACCATTGCCCTCCCTTTCTTCCTCTTCCGTTTTTCTCTCTACCTTGCATCGTTATTATTTATTTATTTATTTATTTTTATTTTTTCTTATCTCCCTACAACTTCGTTGAATTCGAATAATTAGTTACAATTAAAATTTCAGTTCAAGTTATTATTATTTATTTTTGATTTTTAATTATTATATTTATTTGTATGAATTTTTTTACAAGTATTATTAGTTCGATTAAAAAATAATGTCGACAAATTTGAATAAATAATATTTTTATAAGTTTTTATTTTTAATTTATTACGTTATTACCCTTGTTTATTTACTACTTGTTTATTTATTAATTACAACCTTTTGTAATTTAGTGTGTAAATTTTTAATGCAGGATCGAAAAAAAAATTATTTTTCTTTGAGCAAAATTAAATATTATTTTTTGATTGACCTATTATTTATTTATTTTTTAATTATTTTTATTCGCTCGTTTTTCCTTCCTATATCTCACACACAATTTCGTCAAATTCGAATAAAAAAAAAACTAATCAAAATTTTACTCGATATTTTAATTCTTTATTTCCAATTTTTAATTACCACATTTACTTATCTATTTCTTTATATATTTATTTATTTGCTAATTGATTTTTTTTTTATTATGTACAAGACATTGATTGTATTATTTATAATATAATAATATTGTTTATTTAAATTTTTTGTTACAGACTTGCGGTGAGCGACTGTGCGCCTCAAACGTCGCGGGTCAGCTCAAATTTGCACAGCAGCAGTAGTATGGCGGTGAGCCGTGTGCCAAGCCCACCACCGCCCGAAGTAAACACTCCAGTTGCTGAAAATTGGTGTTACACACAGGTACGTGTACACGCGCGTGCATATCCAACAATCATACACTCATTGCCATGCGTGTAATCGTGAATAAACCGTATACCAAATGAAAACCAAATAAAAGAAAAAAAAAAAAATATTTCATATGTGCAAAATAAATAAGTATTAACGAAATAATTATCTATCAATGAATTAGATATTGAAGAAAGGCAGGAGGGGGTCTATATAGAGAGAAGAATAATTATATATATAATGAGATAGATACATTTGTGCGTGAGTACATAAGATTACTGTGATGGCGCTCTGATTCTATTTTTACTGGTTGACTCCCTTGCCAAGTGAATGACCTGCAGAGAGATATCATCTTCTCTCTTTCCTGCTCTCTTATTCTGTTTACTCTCGACAATATTCTCTCTTTAAAATTCTTTTAGCCTTTTTGTATAAAACCACAAAATTACATTACAACTTCAAAAATTATTTCATTTTATTTTTATCCAAAGAACAAGAAAAAAAAAAGAAACTTTTCTTTCACACAAATTATGTGGTTGTTTAGTTTATTTTTTTTATTTTCTGTTGGGGATATGTATATCGTGTTGTTAATTTCTTAGTGAATTATATTATGATGAACCAAGAGAATCGCGTCTTCATGATGATGATGATGATGATGATCGTTGAGTTGGTTGTCATTTGACCTCTTGGTTGGACGTTTGCACACCAAGTTGTTACGCGCACGCCTACGGATTGTTGTACATATCCTGCAACCGGAAGCTCAAAGCGGTGTGTCTGGGGCGCTTGAACCCGCAGTCCACAAGCAACGCAACAACACCGTAGACGGACACGGGAGGATGAATTCAAGGCCGATTGGCGGGAGCGCAGTTGACGAGCATACATATACTCGTGCATGCATATGTACTTGTATACTTTTGAGTTGAATGACACTCATGGGGCGTCGACCGATGTGTATGCACTGCAAGAGACCCCCTTGAATTTTCTTCTACTATATATGTTTAGTTGTTGTCGTCATCTTCATCTTCATCATCATTGTCCAACAGCAGCAGCAGCAGCATCATATTATTATTTCTTTTCTTCATTGGAAACAAAAAAAAATTTTTAAATCACCCAACAATCATTATTTTTTTTTTCTTTATTTAATTTTATTTCCTCTCATCATGTATAGTTGTTCTATACGAATAAAGGCCGATGAACTCAGCTAAGTAAATTCCCTGCCACCTTATTCAGGCGTTCACTCACCTGTAACTAGTAAAATTCCCCGAAGGACAACATACTGAAATTTATTATCGAATTATTTTTTTTCCAATCATTGAAGAAAAAAAAAAGAAGAAGAAGAATAAAAAATATATATGGATTTATTATTTTCTTCACGTGTCATGTTTAATTGTTATTGTATTTAATTTTTTATTTTATTCTATTCTATTCTACTTTAGTTTATTTTATTTTTTGATGTATTGAAAGAGTCTCTATCGTACAATGACTCCTACGCTTGATGATGATAACCCAAGTGGGGTCGTTGGCCCATCAAGGCAAGAACTAGCCGAATAGATTTGGCTCCGATCGTCAAGGTCGTTTACTAATCTGACGTCAGGGATCATTGACTTGTCCTGTTGGAGAATAAGAGAGGTAGAGGGAAGGTAAAGGCTTTGAGTTTGCCCTCCATCACCTTCGTTTTACCACTCGTTGGTTATATTATTTTATCTGTATTTATTTATTATTAAATAATTTTCTTCTATATTATTTTTTATTTCCTTGTTTATATTATTAATTAATAATGATGACATAATTCTAATTCATGAATTGTTTTCAAAAATCCTTGTGGTTGGATAATATTTTTCCTTATGTGTAGATATAAATATTTTTTTTTATATACTTTTGTCAAGGAAAATAATTAATTCATCGGTTATAGCGATTATTTTATTCCATTGTTCCGGAAAGAATGTCGTGTATTTTATTTACCGTTATTCATTAATGTATTACGTTTGTTTCGACTAATAATGAAACTTACGTAAAGGAGAATTGATTCCGCACAAATGTCCCTGAATTGAGCGCACGTGGAAAAATTATTCTCTGACGTTGTATACATTATCATCGTGTACTTGTCTGCGTGCGCTCGTCCGAAACGACCGTGAATTCAGTTTCACATCTAGTCACGAGACTGTATACAACCATTAATTTTTTTATTTATTTTTTTTTTTTTTATTAATAAGTATTACATTTGTTTAGTGTGATGACAGATTGTCGTATTCATATTTCCGCCTGAAATAAAATATGCCAAGCACATGTATCGAAATATCTCAATAGAATTGGTGAGAATAAAATGTAGACAGAAGAGAAAAAAAAATGTTTTTATATATTTTTTTTTTTTTTTTTTTTTTTTTTTTAATGGTTTGTTTTTTTAATTTAAACTAAAAAATATTTGGTTTCTACGGTGTACAATCTGACGTGATGTTGCATTTGAAGGTTTTATGTGCACAGGTGAAGGTGGTGAAATTCAGCTACATGTGGACAATTAATAACTTCAGCTTTTGCCGTGAAGAGATGGGCGAAGTATTGAAATCATCAACATTCTCAGCAGGGGCCAATGATAAACTCAAATGGTGAGTTGACATATATTTACATTAATTATAAAACCACTTTTATTCATTAATATATTAGAGTTTGTGGTCGAATTAAATTTATTTTGCAGCTGGAAATATTTTTTTTTTGTTTTTTTTTTCTGGGAATTATTTTTTTTTCATTGATTTCAGAACGCATTAATACACTTTGTAATTAGTCCAAGGTTTTTTTCATTCGAAAATCCAATTTTTGTTATTAAATAATGACAATTAGATAATTACTTATCGAGAAAAATAAAAAATATATTTTTTTTTGGTTGCTTGTGTATTGATGGCTCACATTTTATATAACTTTTTTTTATACGGAAAAGTTGATCATTCAAAAAAAAAAAAAAAAACATTTTTATACAAAAAAGAATAAGAAATGAATTTTTTAAATTTTTATAAAAATTATTTATTCATATTTAGGTGTCTCAGAGTAAACCCAAAAGGTCTTGACGAGGAGAGCAAGGACTACTTATCACTCTATTTACTTCTTGTATCGTGCAACAAATCAGAAGTCAGAGCAAAGTTCAAATTTTCTATTCTTAATGCCAAAAGAGAAGAAACCAAAGCTATGGGTGAGTAATTCAAACAATTAATTAAATAATTTTTATTTTCAATTTATATTTATTAATAATATTGTATATTTGTTTTTTTATATGAAATAAATTTTAGAGAGCCAACGAGCGTACAGGTTTGTCCAGGGTAAGGACTGGGGCTTCAAAAAATTCATCAGAAGAGACTTTTTATTGGATGAAGCTAATGGACTGTTGCCAGATGACAAACTCACGATATTCTGTGAGGTATATACCTTTGTATGTTTATTATTGATATTATTTCGTAATTGAAATAAATGAAATTGTATTCATCGCTAATTTGTTTCTCCGTTGCGTCAACGCAAAATAAAAAAATATAGGTAAGCGTAGTCGCTGATAGTGTCAATATTTCTGGACAAAGTAATACGATACAATTCAAAGTACCGGAATGTCGGTTGCCTGATGATCTTGGATTATTATTTGAAAGCCAAAAATTCAGTGATGTCACATTGACAGTATGCGGAAGAGAATTTCAAGCGCACAAAGCCATTCTTGCTGGTAAGAAAAATTTATTTTATAATTATACATATGAAGAAAATTATCTGATGAATTTTTTCCTGAAAATGTGATTAATTATTTGAAAAATTTATAACATTGTTGAATAATGTACATCTTAGATTTATTAAAATACTCTGAAAGGAATTTTTAAATTAAATTTTTATCATTTATTTAAATGTTTTATTAAATTAAATTTATAGATATTTATTTTATTGATGTAAAAAAATTAGCAATTATTATTTCTTTGTACAGTTAATTTTTTTTATCACAAATTTTCTTTTGAAAAAATAATGTAAATGCTTATAATTAATTTAAATAATATGTGAACTTTGAATGTAATTATTAATTATAATATTTTTCTGAATTTTAGCACGTAGTCCAGTATTTTCTGCCATGTTTGAGCACGAAATGGAGGAACGTAAACAAAATCGAGTAGACATAACTGATGTAGATCACGAAGTACTACGAGAAATGTTGCGGTTTATCTATACTGGCAAAGCGGCGAATCTCGAGAAAATGGCGGACGATTTATTGGCAGCAGCAGACAAATATGCGCTCGAGAGGCTCAAAGTTATGTGCGAGGAAGCATTGTGCACGAGTCTTTGTATTGAAAATGCAGCAGATATTTTAATACTTGCAGATTTACATAGCGCCGACCAATTGAAGGTGCAAGCCATAGATTTTATCAATACGTAAGTATTATTAATTAAATTTTTAATATATTCAGAAAAAAAATCGGAGTAAAAATAAACGACTTCTGTCAAAGCTTTAATAATTGTTTAACAATTTAATGTAAATAAAATTCTCTGATTATTATTTTGTATCCTATCAAATGTTCTGTATAAATCAGAAAAATCAAAAGTTAAAAATAATTTGAATAATTTTTTTAAATGATAATTCAATAGAAAAATTTATTGTCAAATTTTTTATATTTGTAATTTCAAATTAATTCAGTTCACTTTAATTTGGCAAATTAACTGCTTTTATTTTGGTCTACTTTTAGTTAACTATTACGTGAATGTTATAAATATCATCGAGATTTTCTACTTATAATTAATTCTGGTTTTTTTTTTTCGGGGAATTTTAGACACGCGACAGATGTTATGGACACTGCCGGATTTAAATCAATGGTAAATTCACATCCACACTTAATAGCAGAGGCATTTCGGGCATTAGCAACGCAACAAATACCGCCAATTGGACCACCTCGGAAACGAGTGAAGCAAAGCTGAAAGCAATCACCGTTATTAGTCGGCACGACAACTACAGTTACGTCGCCGCCACATTTACATCCCTCTTGACTATTTTGATTCAGTGTACAGTGAAACGAAAATGCAAGAAAAAAAGAAAAAAATGAAAAAAAAAAATCGTTTTAGTGCTAAATAAATGTTTTCTAGTGCGCCGACCCAACCAATTTTCCTCATGGTGGAAAAATCACCGTGTGGATAAATGAATAATTAAAAAAAAATATATGTTTCTTTTTTTATTTTTTTTTTTATTCATAAAATTCATTCAGAGAATTGAGAGGAATAAACATCAATCTAATTGGGCTGAGACACTAAATGAGAGCAAACATTGCAATAAAAGTGCGATAATTTTTTCTGACATTATGTGAAAATTATAAATTTTTTTCAATCGTGTCAAGTGAAAATAAATAAATAATTTACGCGCTTATAAATTGCATTTTTAAAGAATTTAGACTCTCTCTTGTGTTCAGTGAAGTGTCGGTTAGTGTCAATGACTCAGTGCAACGAAATGCCATGAGATAAAAATTAAAAAAAAAAAAG
>JAQQBS010000002.1:12890098-12940343 GCA_030347275.1 Microctonus aethiopoides | reverse complement strand
AAAAAAAAAAAAAAATAATCAAGAAGACAAAAAAAGAAATTAAAAATAAAAACAACTATTTGGATTGCTCGCCATGTTGCCCACGTATCGACACACAAGCAATTGTGATAAGACGTCGGCCAGACGATGTTTAAAAACTTTGTTCTTTCATCATGGATTAAAGAAATAATTTAAAAAATAAATATTTGCGGTCCTTCAGCTGCGATTCAAATTTATTATTAAGATTGCAATTAGGAACGAATTAATAATGGATAATTAAAATTATGAAGCCGGAACAAATCAGTTTGTAGCTGAGGAAATGAGTGATAAATATTCCAGAGGAGCTGGACACTTTGTTTATTAACTTTAGTGATTTTTAATTGTAATAATCAAATGATGAAAAAAAAAAAAAAAATTGATAATGAATGACAACGTCGAACTCTTCCAGATAAAAAAAAAAGAGGAAAAATGATTCTAGTTAGTGTTTTTTATGATCTCTTTCTCTTAATACGATACAATTATTACTATGGTTATTATTAATGCTATTCAATCTGTGCCCCGTATTTTTGTATATTTTTGTCTGCAGATAAATATTTCTTTATTCCTTGAATTTTCCCCACATGTTCCCATTCATAATCCTCATCCTCTACTTATCCCATCAAAAATTGTTAATCAATCAATTGAAATTCGTTTGCAAAATTTTTTTTTTTGTCTGCGCGTGGCACAGTTTATTTTTGTTTTATGTCTAATTATTATTATTTTTTTTTATTTCTCTCAACTATTGTACAGTTGATGAAAGTGATAATGATTCGAATTATGTAATTGATGAATTTGTGCAAAGCAAAATGGAATGAAACAAAATAATATTTGAAATTTAGGGTTGTCCATAATTTGTCGAATTATTTTTTTTTTTTTGTTGATCATGAAAAATATAATAATGATAACAGTAATAAACAAACAGGACAAGAATAATGATTCCATTCGACATGGGAATATAAAACTTTAAAAAAGAATAAACAAAAATTTTAGCGGCTCTCATTGTCAGGGGATTGATGAAGACATAAAGAAAAATTAAATCAATTGTATAAATAAACGTTAGTCAATTATATAGTATGGAATAATTAAATAGTTTTTGCGTATAACTAATACTTGAGTCACAATTAAGTAAACGAGACAGATGAGAAAAAATAATGCAGACAAGAAATATGTGTGGTGTATGAACTGAATTATGGGCAACCAAAAAAAAAAACAAGAAAAGATAAAGGAAAAATCGAAAAAGAAAAAAAAAAAAAAGTTATGCAACAATGTAATGAGAAAAGGAAACAATAATTGTCATTTAGTACTTGTACTGGCTTCCCGAATTCTCCGAAACTTAGTTTTTACTGTTAATTAACCATACATTAATAACAATGATGATTAATGCCATACATGTTCTGTGATAAGTCCAATTGTAATTATTGCAACTGTATCTCTATCTACTCCCCCTGACACACAAAACCCTGATTATCAATCCCCAATGGCGATTTCGTAGCCAGTAATACATTTGTTTTATTGGAATTATAAAAGGAAAATAAATAAGCGCAGAAATTAAAAAAAAAAATGAAGAGTGAAATAATTGTTTGTACAGTCCCAAAGTTAGTGACAATTAAAATAGGAACTTATTACAATTTTGAGGTTATTAACTTGTATATATCTGTCTGCTATCTATTACTTGAAAGAAATACAATAAGTGACAAGTACTGTAATACAAATATTGTAGAATTAATTGCATTGTTATGTGAAAAATTTTATGTTCATTTGTTCGATTTTTTACTTTATTTTGACTGAGAATTTCCATTCGTTTTTTTTCTTTCTTTTTTGTTATTTTGAACTTTGTGCGAATTATTATTAAATGAATAAATAATCTTTGGGACTGTCGGACAACTTGGAGAGAGAAAAACAATAGATGAAATGAAAGATTTTTAATATTCAAAATGTTTTTCCTAGAAAACAAAATACAATAAAAATGAAAGAAATGTTAATTATTGATTGAATGGCAATTTTGTGTATATCTATTCATGGAAAAAGAAAAATTTCAATCTGTAGCAAGAATATATGAGCGTATGACTGGATTATTTGATAAACTAAGTACAAGTAAGACAAGTGTTACCTCATCATAAACAAAAAATCAGCACTTTTGCATAACGACAATTTCCAACTGTAATATCGTAATTTTATCCAACACTTCCGCTGAAAATTGCATTTATATGTTCCATGATTTTTTTCTTTTTTTTTTTTTATTGTTTTGTTTTCTAAACGCACGATATGACAGTTTGAAATTGTCAATAACCATTTGCGCTGTTCATCAATCCCGCTCATACAGAATATTCATGATTTTTTTTCCAATTTACTTTAAGTCATTGCACCACATCAAATAAAATTACATTTTCATTATATAATATTTTCTGCGTGCTCAAAATTCATTTTTCATTCCCCACTTCCTAACCTTCAATCACTATTTCTTTGTTTTTTTGTTATAAAAATTTAGCAAATATCATCTAAATATATTTTTTTCTGTTCTCATTTATGGAAAAATTGTGAGTTTCTTTTTTAAATCATGGTAAGTTTGTATGACCGCAACTAGAATACCAAATAAATAAGAAATAATAAATGGAATAATAATAATTATCATCAAAAGACGGGTAATTAATCAAATAAAATTAAAAATTTGATGTGTATCATAATTATTAATAAATATTCATATCTCGAACTTAATAATCTAAGTTTCGATTTCATTTTTCCAGTAGTGTACAGTAAGAATTGGTGGAATTTAATTAAAAATAAAGCAAACATTTTGTCTAGAATTTGAGTTGAATATTTCAATTGGTTAGTGTTACAAGTGCGTCCACCACATTTCCTCTGTGTTCCCTAAGTGTTCGTTCAGCTAAATTTCTGTTTATTTCCATTTCTTTCATCTGCAAAATAATTTATTATCAAAAAATATTCCAACTCTAAGTCTTATTACTCAAATTAATTTCAATATTTTATCACTTACAATAAGATCAACATCTTCTTTTTTTATTGAAACTTTCAGCAATTCTTTTTCTTTAGCTTTTTTCTCAGCAGCCTCCTTATTGCGTCGATCGCCAATTATACTGAGTGCCTAAAAGTTGATAGAAACAATAAAAAATTTTTAGTTCGTGAAATCACCAAATATTCAAGTGAAGAATTAAAAATAGGTTATGTTCGTTTCTGAAAAGTCATTACAACTATTTAGTATCAATTGCCAATACCAGAGAGATAAATTGTAGATCTAAACGTAAATATATTTAAAATTGTTAACATTATATAAAAACCAATATTAATTGAACAGGAAATATAATATCATAAAATAAATTATATTGTTAGGTTATGTTGAATGTACTCACACATGAAAAACCGTCCGACGAAGACGAAATTTCTTTCTCCTCTGCATAATCTGTTACTCTTTCTAAATCAGCAGCACCGCTATCATATTTAGCGACTTTTTTCTGTGATTTTTCCTGCTGCACTTCATCAGAATCACCATTAATATCTTCGTCTGCCATTTTTTACAAAATAACTACCAAAATACAATGACTATTTTGTAACACTGCATCAAATGTGAAACCTGCATGAAGAATTCACCTACTAGCTCCATCTGTTAGATAAACAATTGTTAACATCAGTCCATAATACAGATTATAAATATAAATAATTTAATAAATAATTAACAATAAAATAAAAATATAAATCACCCAATTTACAATATTTTTTTTTACGTTTGTTTTCGTTTGCAGAGAATATAATATGGTCAAGTCGAAACTATTAAAGATTTTAAATAAGTTCAAAGACAGAGCATTATAATTACTATTAACAATTATTACAACTGTTTGTAGAAATGCATATACTCATATAAATATAATTAAATAGATCATACATTAAAAAAATACCTTTTATTCATTAAATTCATTTAAGTACTTACATATTTTATATCGTAGAAAGTGTATAAAAATTATTCTGTATATTTGTTTGAAAGTGGTTGGTTGGAAATTAGTTAGCTTTCAATTAGATTTTACTGGACTATCTTTGGGAATACGAAGAAATTTTTCATGCAAAACTTTATGCAATTTGCGAGCTTTATGAAGTCCTATTCCAGGACAAAGTGCAAGTGCTTCAGGTGTTGCTTTCAATATTGATATCATTGTACCAAAAGTCGTTAACAAAGTCATGGCGTCAGTTTTATTAATTGCCCTCACTGAAGTTAATGCATTTATTAGCTGAAAAAAAAAAAAGCAAAAAATTATAATATAAAAAATATATTGTTGTAGTTAATTAAAAGGCAGTACTTTTTGTTGTGGATTTGCATCACCACGTTCCATAATCATTTCTGGTGGTTTATGCTCAAATATCTTATAAGTTTCAATCATTCTTGCTGCATCCTCATTGTTCCATGCCAACATTAATGTTAAATCAGCAAGAATTGATATTCTTGTTAAGTGTTTTAATATATGATTGGGTTCAGAAACATCAATTTGAACTAATAATACTCGTAGTTGATATGAACTTCCAAGTAATTTTAAACGACCGTGTATATAATCTGGATTCAATTGATGATATCGTAATGATAAAAATAATGCACATACACCTGTGCCCATTACATAATCAGGTACAACTTCAGAGTATTCCCATGGGACATTTTTAATGAATTTAAGAAGTGGATTGCCTCTCTGAAATTTAATAAATTGAATTAAATCGAAGAATTTTTATGTATACTTGAGGCTGAAATTGAAGAATTGAATTATTAATAAGTATTATTCTTAATAATAAATGTATGTATTACTTGTTTTGGGTTTACTAAAACAGCATTTAAATTAGAACTTTTGGTGTTGGATGTTGATTTTGATGCTGCAGCATCAAGTTTAGGTTGTTTATTTGGTATTGCAGATTCGTCATTAATTTGTTTATCATTCTTATTATCCATTATTATTCATTTACTATTTAATACTTTTTTTAATAATTGATTAGCTGAACATAATTCCGTCACCCATGCACATTGTTTTACACACATTGACTCTCTATTTATTTATCAAAATAAACAAATAATTGTTAACGTTGAATTGTGAGGTTATGTTAGAGACGTTAAGGTGTTTGAATTTTCAGATGATTCTGGCAATGTTGTTAGTGTTATTTTAAAGAACAAAATATTTTTACTATGTTGGAATAATATTGTAGCGCTATTCTATGATATAATTTTGTTTTTGTATGAATATAAATAAGTATATATTATGCTAGAGGACGCCACATGTTACTCAAATTGGCAAAAATTTGCACGCTCGAATTTCCGAGTGCTTCAAATAGTAAAGAAGTACAATTGTTATAAGAAATCTAGACAAAGAAATTCCCCTTAATATTACAGCTTGAAATTATTTATGAATTATTAATTTAGTTCTGGTAGTTGAATCTTTTTTTTAAAATCACTGACTTTACTATTAAATATATCATAACTTTATGAAATATGATGCAGAAACAGGTTACAGAAATAATGTTTGGCTATTATGTTTTTACGACTGCTTCAAAATATATTCAATGGCTATCATTTGTTTGCTTCAGTCTCGAAATATGTATCAACAACAATTCAAACTGTATATGACAGTTTATATTATCAACCATCATAATAATTACGTGATGGTTATCGTTATTTTTACAATTCAATTCATCACACGTTCCAATCTTCCGTATCATCGTACTGAGAAAAAAAATATTTACGAATTCCGTTCGTAAATGTGAATTAGTGCTTACATTATGTTATCTTATCACACAATACTCGCAATTGTATGAAATTATAACAATGCAGAAATACATAGTAATAGTACGACAATATAAACAAATATATTTCAGTTGAACTGGATAATAATATATTATTACTTGATATTTTTATTTAAATTATTGGATTATTTATTGGATTACAAAGACCATCTTGAACAAAATATAAATATATCATTGTTTCATTCAATTTACAGAAATAATTTTCATATAAAAATTGTTGTGTGGAAATCCTTTCGCTTATCTGAAAAAAATAAATAAATGAAGTATAAAATAAATTAATATTTTGCACAAATACAAATAACGTCTGACGAGAAATATCAACTTGTAACAAGTTTGAATCTTTACATATAATTGATCTTTCACCTGATAGCATTTAATATAGCACGTCCAACTGCTGCTCCGGTAGCTCCTGTGATCAATGTTGCCATTGTGGAACCCAAAACAGTTCCAGTTGCCCCGATACTTTGGCATATAGCTACAATACCACCAGCTGCTGTAGCTCCGCCTCCAAGTGTACTCATCATCGAAGCAGCAAAGCTGCCAGCAGCTATTCCTGCTGATGTGAATCCAACGATACTTACAACTATTGGCGCAGTAAACATTGTTAGAACAATTCCGGCACCAATAATTATAATTTTAATAAATATTCCCATTTTAATTGTTTTTCGTGATACTTCGCTTAATGTAAACGTATTCGTTGCGGAATTGACAACTGCAATAAACAAATTAACAAAAGCCACAATTTAAAGCACACAAAATGGCAGAACCACCCGCACCATGAAGTGATTGGATGAAAGCTGACAAAAACGCATGCGCATCGAAATTATACGGCGCTGTATACCTTATAGATACTGAGTGACTCGCGGCTCAATTCAAATTTTAGCACTTGCGAATAAGCGAGACGTTCGGTAAAATTCGGGAGAGCTCGGCTCAAGCCCGACAGCGAAAGCAATAGAAACGTCGATTATTGTTTCCTATCACAATCACATCATATATCAAGTAAATGCATTAAATAGGCACTTGTTTTATACATTGCGATAGTGATTTTCATTCATTTAAATTGTGTTTGTTAGTTAAAAGAATTTAAAATGACGAATTCAACTATTTCGGATCAATCGTTGATGGATAAATCTATGCGAAGTGTTTTTGGTGAGAGAAAAAAAAATTCATAAAATTTACTACAATTTAAATAATATATTTGTTCGATATTATTTATAAAAAAAAATGGTTTTAAACAATTAATTTTTGTTTGTTTTTCAGTCGGGAACATTCCATATGAAGCTACTGAAGAAAATTTAAAGGATATTTTCAGTGAAGTGGGACCAGTACTTTCTTTCAAGTAATAAATACTTACATTGTCGTATAACCTCAAAATTATACGTACATATACATATTTATTTGTAAATATTGAAAGTTTTTCATAAAGACAGGAAGAGTTATTTCATTCAATTCAAATATATTATTGAGAATAAAAATTATATGTTGAAAATACCTAATGATAGGTGAAAAGCAAACATAACCTCTAAATCGAGAAAAAGTCTTTATATAAAACAAATATATATGCATGATTATTTATATTTTATTCATCAATTGACATAATGTGATTTTTTTAACAGGTTAGTATACGACAGAGAAACAGGAAAACCAAAAGGATATGGATTTTGTGAATATAAAGATCAAGAAACGGCATTGAGTGCAATGCGAAATCTTAATGGATATGAAATTGGTGGTAGAACATTACGCGTTGATAATGCGTGTACTGAAAAAAGTCGAATGGAGATGCAGAGTCTTTTGCAAGGACAAAATACAGAAAATCCATATGGTGAAGCAGTTCAAGCTGATAAAGCACCCGAAGCTATAAGTAAAGCAGTTGCTTCATTGCCACCAGAACAAATGTTTGAATTAATGAAACAAATGAAACTTTGCGTTCAGAATAATCCAAATGAAGCGCGTCAAATGCTGCTACAAAATCCACAATTGGCATATGCATTATTGCAAGCTCAAGTTGTTATGCGAATCGTTGATCCACATACTGCTGTGAGTATGTTACATAAAGCAAATCCAATACCAAATGTAGTATTGCCACCGGAAAAACCGGCATTACACACAATGCCACCACGTATTGAAGAACCGTGGAATATAACTAGACCACCACCTGCCATCAATCCACCAGCTCCAATATTCGCTGGTAAAATAAAAAAATTTATCATACTAACAATTTAATCATGATTTTTTATTAATATTCATTTTATTTTACAGGTCAAGATGTGGATTTACGTACGTTGGATCGTCAAATAGATCCACGATTAGCAAGAATGGATCAAGATCTTAGAGCACCACCACCAGCATTACCAATAACCGTCACTGCACCAGTTGCTCCGCCAGTTATTGATTCACGTGGTACTGCATTTCCTGTACCTGACAAGTAAGTCTGCATTTATCTTTAGATAAATAATTTTCAGTCTCATCATCAATATTTAATAGTCTTTTTGCGTCTTCATGTAGCATTCTTCCAGCGGAAGGAATCGAGAGGTTTTAAAATTAATAATTTATCAATTAATTTACACTTTTTTCTCTAGTTTAATTTAATTATCGTTGAATGTACAGTATTTTTTAATTATTTACTTTCACTTTAGCTTCTGCCGTGATCCAAGAGCTGATAGATTTGGCAGAGATCCACGTGATCCACGCGATCCAAGAATGCCAGTTGATCCAAGAATAAATAAAATTAATCGTAAGTAGTCAATATTAAATTCCGGAATATTAATTTAATTCATCAATTGTGGATTCTTATTATATTTATTATTTATTATATTAGCTTCAACACCAGTTGTGCCAGCGGCTGTAACACGACCACCAGCAGTTACTGTTCCTCCACCTTCAACAGCAATAAACACATTGAGCTCTGCAAGTGCAGCAAGCACTTTATTAGCATCAAATAGCGCAGCGACTTCTAGACTCATGGCAGGAATGTCACCTGCTGGAAATATTCCAAGTGGTGCGTCCGATCAGGAGAAGGTAAAATACAAATCTATAAGCTTATTATTCACGATAATTCGATGTATGAAAATAGTTTCTTTTTATTGAATTATTCTAATACACACAAATTGATAATAGATAATGATAAAAAAAAAATATTAAATCGTTATTCGTTTATTATTTAATGATTGGGTTGATTGTAAAAAAATATTTATTATTCTTACAGGCTGCGTTGATAATGCAAGTGTTACAATTGTCCGATGAACAAATCGCCATGTTACCACCAGAACAGAAACAAAGTATTTTAGTTCTTAAGGAACAAATAGCAAAAAGTACTCGATAATGTAAAATCGATTTGTAATACTTGCACGTTTGTACTCATCTTTTTTTTTAATAATAATTATAATATGCAAGAAAAAACATGTCAATTGTAATGAAAATCACACAATACAAAAAAAAAAAATGCATTCATAATGAAAATAAAGTTATAAATAAAAAGAAACAAATGAAATAAAATTATAATGTATTCATGATTTTATCTCTGGAGATTGTGTTAATGATTCATCAAATAATTATCCTTCAGTTCTCTGTGAAATATTTCTTGATCAATAAGGTCTTGATACATCAATATTTTGTCATTATCACTGTCAAATATTTTAACGATTAAACGATCTGACTCACGTCCAACTACTTTAGTTTTATATAGTTCATCGCTATGATCACGTTTGAATTGTAACCAATTTCTAGCTCTTTCATCATGAGTAGCACGTGTATTCCACAATCGACATTTAATTGCTAAAGTTGGTAATTCAAACCATTCTGTTTTCATTTTACGTAATTCATTTGTTTCAACCCATTCAGTATTGCCCCAATCAACATATAAAACTTCAATCATTCCAGCTAATTTTACAGATGAAACAATTTGACCTCTGTGCCAAACGTCTTTATATTTTGCACAACATGGAGTCCCAGAATCAAAATTATCAAGCAATGGCTGTTCGTCAGCTTCTAATTCCATCTTTAATTGAGTGGCAATGTAAGCTTTTCGATAAATATTCAAAAATGAATGATCTTTCGTTTCACTTGGATGCAACCAAACAATATTTGATTGTTCTTTATCAATATCCCCAATAGCCGCAGGAAATTCTGTCACATCATTTGGCAAATTTAATTGCTCATATTTTCCTTTATTATCAAATAATTGCGGTATGCTCTTAAATATTAAATCAGTTTTCACAGGCAAATGTGATTGATTAATTTTACTATTAATCGGACGAAGTGCATAGTATCCATCAGTATTAATAAAATCAACATCGTCATCATCCTCTACATAGCTTTCATTTGAAAACTCTTTTTCACTATCTGTAGTATCATCTGCCAATAAATTACTTGGCTCTGCGTATTTTTTATGTTTCGCCACGACACTATCGAGAATATTCTTTATAGTATTTTGAACAATAAATTCATCTGGCGATACATTAATGACCTCGCCATTAAAGTCGATGGATTTTGCAACAGAACCTGCAAAATTTTCTGCTAATTCATTCGAATTAATATTCATCTCATCCACCTCGAGATTATCATCTGTATTATCCTCGAGTATTCCCTCAACAATAACATCCGCTGATGTATCATCATTTTGATCATCAATTTCGGGATAAATATCAGCACTGCATTCACTCTCAGCATCGGATTCAAAATTTCTATCAAATGACTGAAGAAGATTCATATGAAATTTCTCTACAAGATAACCAAAGAAATTTTCAGTGACATTTTCAATAGTGTTTATTTGGATAATATAATAGTCATCTTTTTTACGTAATATCGTAACGTTGCTCACTTTATCAACAAGTGTTGAATGCAATTGCGTTAATTCAGTTGAATTCCAAGTACCATTAGGTGTGGCTGATATTAATCCGTATATTTGACATTTACTCGCCATGCAGGGAACATTTGTCAACATTAATTCTTTTGATAAAACTGATGGTATTTCCCATTCTAAATTACCATAATCAACAAATTCTACAGCAATATGTTTTTCAAGTACTTTATGTACTATCCCTCGACACCATGAATTAATAGTACATGACGCGATGCACATATCACCAGGTTTCCAAGTAACATCTGTATTCAGTTTTTTGAATTTAAAGTGATTATTTATTTTCTGATCTAATGATTTTAATTCAGCAGATCGGTCGATTGGATGCAAATATACGAAGCCATCCCAGTCAATGTATGTTATGCGTGCATAAAATGAATCTTTTATTATTGGATCTGGCGGTAACCACGTTGGTATATTAGGTGGAAAACAATTTGTTATTCTTTTCGGTGGATCCAATGTAAAATCATCAGGATCAACCATCGTATTAATATTATTCTCTTGAATAATCTCGTTATCATCTGCCATGGTAGCACTTCCATCATGAAAATTCATTTCCTTTTTAATATCAACAGCAAGTATTTTTAATTTATTATCATTGTAATTTTTAATAGGCAATGCCAAACCAGCTTCAACTAACATTCGATTAACTGAACTAATTTCAATTACTGTTGGTGAAACTGCATCAATAATATTTGCTTGTTCAACATATAAATCAACGGTCATTGCTTCATTTACAGTTTCTCCAACTTTAGCTATGTAAAAATTTCTATTTTCATTTGCATTAACTATTTCAATGAGTTTATCACAGGTCACTGATGTCCAAGTTGTTTTACCACATGTTGGATAGATGCCAGCGAGTCGAACTTTAAATAAATATGCTGGAATATCGTGCAATTGATCAGCTAAACTTTGTATAGAATCTTTTGATACTGTTTCATATTTTCCCTCATCGATTAAAAACACTTTAACATTATCATCTTCAGCATCAATTATTTTTGCACGATAATATGCATTGTTTGTTGATAAACGAACTACACACATAGCACCTTGGGACATATCAGGTGCGACAATTGCTCTTTGTTTGCTATAAAATTTTTGTATTTTATCGTGAATTTCATCAAATGTGTCAGTACGATTTGTTGTTGCCAAATAAATTTCATCAGGTGATACCACTCTTACAACATTGACACAACAACGATATGGATCTTCATCTTGTTTTGATCGTCGCATATTTACTGAAGTTGTTTTCTGTGTCAATGTTTTATTTTTATCGTTAATAATTATTGGACAATTATTATTAGATTTTTTCTTTGTGTGTGATTTATTCTTCTTTTTTGATGAATTCGTTAACGAATTTAATGGTGATGGTGATACACAACGAATATTATTTTCAGTAAAACATTTTGCATCCAAAGCGTTGCTCAGCGATATATTATTATAGTTAAGGATGGAAGCAATATAACAGTCATCTGTTTTCGATGATATAATCATCTGCGCAGTAGGATTCATGAAGTCCGCCATGATATTTGCTGTATTTGGTCGCCAGCCGTCGTCTGGGATCGTAACATCTTTCAAACTGATTTTAATTGCCTGTCAATAAAAAATACGGGCAGTTAATTATTGAATTTTTCCCTCATATCGAATATGTCATTTCATATTCATGGCAAAGATATATATGGGAATAAATATGAAAAACAAAAATGAAAACTATTATAGGAATGAAAAATACATATTTAATATTGTATATCTGTAATTACCCGTACGATTGCAACGGTAAAACTCGGATCAAGACGACGTATTTTCTTGTAAATCATTGTGGTTTTCACTCCAAGATCAACTAAGAATACTTCGATTATTTTGTTACCAGGAATATTTGATACTACACCACGATGCCATGAACCTGCGAATGGAACAGCGCAATTCATGCCTGCAAAAAAAGAAATAAAGTACGATAAAAAAAAAATTCTGAAAGGTTTAAAATATTCGCAAATCGAATTTTTAATAGAAAATATTTATTTTTGATATATTTAATTTGAAGAAAATATTATTGAATGAGAAATTTTAGATAGTTAACCTACCGATTGATGGATTATATATCAATGATTTTAATTTTTTTGTTTTTTGGTATGTCGTTGTCATCTCACTGATCATTTTTTGGAAATAACTTTCATTATAATCAGCTTTGCGAACGTAAAAGCACAGTGGGGATTCGATGTTCAAACAAACAATATCGTAATATTTATCCATATCCAATTCTTCATGATGATAAGCATTAGAAGCAGACGGATTGATTCTCTGTATTAATATTAAATGGTAAATTATAAAATCGTTTATAAATTTTATTATTTAATGAATAAATGTGGTGATATCTTACGAATAATTTTTCAGTGGTGATGAATTTCCCATGGCCTAAAAATAATAAAGTATCACGAACAGACATTGGATCATTGTAAATGGTTGTCGGCATCAAAAGGTCACATCCAATTTTTGAATCGTGATTAACCTCGTACACTTTTGGAAGTTTATCTTTAGAGCTAAAGTAAATTAATTCCAAAAATTTAATCATTATAAAAAAATTAATTTTTTTTTCTTCTATTAGTTTAAATAATATATGTTGAAAACTAACCTGGCAACAATTTTTCTCATTGATTCGACACTCTCCTTTGACCAAAGTTTACCGTTAATTGGATAAATATCAAATAATCTATGTTTCTGAGCTAATGGCGGGATTTCAGCCAATTTTGGTACTATTTTACGTAATTTTGATCCATTTACTTTTGCAGCAATAAAGCCATAATCTATTGCAAATATTTGATATGTGTCGGTTTGATGGAAAGACTTAGATGTAGATGATTGTACCCGACCACGAAACCATCTACGTATTGAATCTTGTACAACATAAATTTCTCCTGAAGAAAGTTGATTAAAATAAATGAAATTTTTTATTTTCTTTGATGAATTAAAATTCGTGTAGAATTTAATAATTGGTACATCAATTTATTAATAATTTAATTTGTAATGAGAAGTTAAAATTACCCTCTTTGATTTCTTCAGGAAGCATGTCATTCATATTATCATATTTTGCCAGTTCCCGTTGAATTTCTACATACAAATGATCATCATCTTTTTTACGTACGTAAAAGCAATAAGGGTTTCCAATATATGTTACGTGAACTTCATATCCTGTAGTGATATAGAAACATACATATGTTATATAATGACATAAATATTTCGAGAAAATATATATTTTATGGAATTTAATATGAAAAATAATGATGACCTTTGCGCGAGTCGGTTTCAACGAGAGACTGAGTGCTTGTGGAAGCGCTGACTACAGAAGTTTCCAACACTGGGTCAACTGCCGCTGATGAATGCTCTTGTAGCGGTGGAGCTAGCAGTGCTAACAAGGAATAAAAATAAATAAGAAACAAGAAACGTAAAAACATAAAAAAAAAAATATGCATGAGCTATAAAAGCTTGCAAAAAGACAAATGATTAAAATAATCAATACAAAAATTTATAATTCATCAAAAATACTGAAAATAACAAATAATTATAGTATATAAATGTTATTGAATTGAAGAATATTATTCATTCAACAATTTTTTATCATTATTTTTATTTATTACTTGGCGAAATTTCATAGTCACGATTTTTTGTTTGAAAATGAGAAGCTCAATACGCCGAATTTTTTTTTACTTTCTAACACATAAAAACTGTCCTTGACGTGATTTTTTGAGATAAATTTAAATTGAAAATAAAACTCTATTACCATCAAATAAAATTTTTAAATTATGTCTTGAAACTTTTATTAAAAATGCGATTCTAAAAAAAATCAATAAATAAATAAATAAATAAAAGGGAAAAAAGGTCTAAAAAATTTTTTGTATATTAAAATTTGACTATTCTAAAATTTCTTAACGTACTCTGTCTAAAAATATAAAAAGAAAATTTAATTACCTGGAATAGGGAGAGATTCTCGATCAACTGTCGCGATCACATAATCCTCGGGCAACTTATCAGCAGTCATCAAACTGTACTGATTCGTAAAAGGCTGTACAGTTACGCTGCAATGATTTTTCATTACTTCAATGAACGATGGATCTGTATAGAATCTAAATAGCAATAAAGAAAAAAAACCAAAACACATTAGAATAATAATTCTTTAGTATTTCCAACTAAACAAAGAAAGAAAAACAAATTTAGAATATATAAAATATTTCATACTTGATTGATTCTGCATTTTTATCAACGATTTCATGTTTAACTACATGACAAGGTATATTAAACAACTCTTTCACAGCTTCAACAACGTCCAATTGGATAACAGACTCTGATTGTGACTCTGCTAAATTAGTCAGCTGAAATAAAAGAAAAAAAAATCTTCTTTATAAATACTCATTTTATTTTTCGTACAAAGCCACAGGAATTAAAGCAAGCAGAATCTTTGGTCGGCGCCTCAATAAACATCTACATAAATATATCATATACATACATGTATGTACAATAAGTAAATATATTGAAACATGTACATAAATGTACAGGTATATAGTTCAACTCACTAGAATTCCATTCTGCAATTGTGTCTCAAGGGATTGCAACTCCTCTTGTATTTCAATGAGATTCCTCAATCGACTATTGCGTTGGCTATGTAATATCTCAATCATTTGATCCTCGAGATTCTGCAGTATCCCATGTAAATAAACGAAATGTTGATTTATTTGAAATTCAACACTCGCACTATTATCCACCTCCTCAGGGAATGTTAACGCTTGTTTTACTTCCTGAAAAAATTAAATACAATATAAATAATTATATTCAATAAATAAAATAAATATATTCACTAATATTCGATGAAAAAATATAAAAATAATTCTGTGAAAAAAAAATTATTATTGGTGAATAATGAATATAAAAAATAAAAAAGTTAAAGTAAGAGGTGAGACACAAACGAGGACAGCAAGCCCTCTCTCTCTTTCTCCGTCATCCTCCTCGATGAGGAGGCAAACGACATTGAGCGCAAACATCCAAGAAGAGGGGACATGCTGGAAATTATACACAAGAGGAGCAGTAACACCAATAGTAATTGTTGTGTAGTAGGAGGTGAGAGAAGAGAGAGAAAGGGAAGAAGGATCGGTATGATGGTGTATCTCAAAAGACATTCTCTCAACTACAACTTTATGTTAGGCCATACAGCAAAAGAGATTGGAATGGCAGGGATATCCATCGTGGTGGTTTGGCTTGGTTGTCTTGTCTCTACTTACTAGCATCAACCATGCTCAGTCTTTTACGTTCGCACGACTGGGTAGCCACGCGTTGGCAATTTATTGTTTATTTTGTCACTGGCCACGGCCCCAGTATTACAGGGTCGGTGGGAGGTCGTGAGATTTATTTATTTATTTATTTATTTATTTATTTTTTTTTCGATAATTGTTTTATTTTTCAATTTTATTTCTTTTTGGCATTCTTATTTTTTTTTGGATTCAAGTCACGCTTGTGTGAATGATGAGGTGGTTGGGTTGGTCGGTACTGCAAGGATAATAAGAGGGTGCATTTGGAAGGTGAGGGAAGGATAGAGGGAGAGAGAAAAAGAAAGAGAGGAAGAGGAAGGTGAAAAGATATTATATGATGACGTTGAAGATGCAATTATTGCGGTCGATGTTGATGATTGCTAGCGCTGAAATGCTGTTGCCATTTTCTGGTGAGATTTTTCAATCGTTGTTTACTTTTTTATTTTATTTTATATTATAATTTGGTTTTATATACTGTGTATTTATTTCAATGATATTGCATTTGAAATATTAATTTAATTAACTGGGATTATGATTTAATTTTTTGTTTGTGAGTTTAATTTTTGTTTTTCATTTGAGACTAATGCGATTGCGATTAATTTGATGCAAGCTGTTATATATAAAATAATATTATCTTGAAAGTGACGTGGCATAGCGTAAAATCTGGCATTTTTACGTTTTTAAAAGTTTTATCTTCTGGTAAATTACACTCGCTTCGTTCTCATTTTCTTTGAGACTTTGAGTATAGAGTTTAATTATATGCAAAGCAAAGAACTTGAATAAAATTGAAGGGATCACAAGAAAGTTGAGAGACAGAAATAATTGTTTATCGTATTAAAAAAGAAATAAATTAAAAAAATCTACTTTATATATTTAATTTTTTAAATTATTAATCGTGACAAGGGAGTATGTAAATAAATTTAAAATCGATAGCTAAAAATCAAGTCAAGGTATCGAGAGATTTTGAAATAAGAAAAGAAATCGAAGAAATAAAGTCAGAGCAATGACACTAAAAAAGAAAAAAATAAATAAATAAATAAATAAGATAAACAGACGAAAACAAATTGATAAAAATTTGTTTTATTTCTCATTTCTATTCCAACATCTCCCTTTCCTTGATGCCAAATATATAATCGGCAATTAAAAAGGATCAATCACTGCAATCCAACGATAGTAGAAATAAAAAATACACAAGAGAGAGATACAGAAATAGGTAAATGATACAATGTTAAAGTGAGGCAACCGATCACAGTAGATCTTTGATCCTTCAGGGAATCCCGTTGGCGTTACGCACAGAGTTAATTGAATCGCGTATTTGCAACCGGCATAAATGCAAACCAAATTCTCTCTATCTTGCTTCTAAGCACGTTGCGCATTCATTCAATTCCACTTCATGTACTCTCTCACAATTTGTTTACTCTCTCTCTCTCTGCAGTCTCAATATATTTAGGTACATGTGTGTCAGGGGGAGGAGGAGATCTGTCTGCAACGCAACGACAGTTACCGCGGGGTTAATTGCAACAACAACACAGAGTGAAAGAGACAGTAAGAGAGAGAGAAAGGTAGAGTTTGCATGCCTGTCTCGACCAGATATGAGAAGTGAGGTATATCAACAGGAGTTATGAATTTTTGAGTTACGTTTATGTGGCCAAGAAAAACATGACGATGGATACGGTGGAAATATATATATACCAAAAACACAATGGGGAAAATTGTGATAGCAAAAATTCATCATGTGTTGTGTATGCATGCGTGCACATTTGCAAACGTTTTGTAAACAATACGGGAAGTATAGTATATGAATACGGGGTGACATGCGAGTGGGTGATGAGGTTAATGAATTTTTTACAATGGTCTAAATTGCTTGTTGATTTTCGTTAAATTGAAAATAAATTTATTCATTTGTGTATGACGTTAATTAAAGCATCATGTTTTATAATTTTAATGTCAATATAATTTATAAAAATTTTTGATTGTATAGTTGAGTTTATTGTAGAGGATGGGAGGAGGAAGATGGAATAAAAAAAAATATTTAACAAAAGGAAGTGGATATTGAGAGAAAGAGAGAAAAAAAAAAGACGATTTTTATCTGAGTAAAGTGTACAGAGGTTCATATTATATATGTCTATACTTTATGTATATATGTAAGCGAACACTTGAATGAGAGCGAGGACGAACGAGGACGATAAGTAGAGACACTAGGAGGAAGAGAAGGTGGGGATTGGTATGTGTGTAGTGATGGTAGGTTAGTCCTTGAAAGAAAATTATTCCTCGAGATCGGAATCGAGTGCAATGACAAATAAATCGTCTTAGGTGAATGAGACACTGGGTGATCTGTTCAAGGAGTATATATGATAGAATGAAATCGAAAGACGATAAAAAAAAAATCATAAAATAAAATGAAAAAAAAAAAAAAAAAAAAAAAAAAAAAAAAAAAAAAAAAAAAAGTTATTGAGAAATAAATAGGAATTTTTTTTTTATACTCTGAAATTTTTGTTCATTATTGCTCTTAATAATTTACCATACTTGTGAATACATTTCATGAGTAATCAATTTATAAAATGAAAAAAAAATGTATCGGTTTTCAAATTTTTTAAAATAAATAAAAAAAAAATTCATGCATACTTGTTTTCTTTTTATCAATACAATTTTTATTTATTTATTTCAAAGTTATTCAACAAAAATCGATACTGGGTACAAATTAAAAACAGAAATAAAAATCCAAAAAAAAAAAAAAAACAAAAAAAATTAAAAAAAAAAAATAAAAACATAATAATCGAGTGGATGAAAAATATAAAATTGAAATGAAATAAAATGAAAATTTGACCGAATGATGAGCATATACACACAGCGGTGCCTAAGGCTTCAAACGATAATTGAGAATGTGTTTGTTTTTGTGGCGAAAAATAGGCGTCTCTGTTCATCCAACTATACATAACACCCCCGTTCTATCTCTGTACACTCCTACCCGATGCGCATTTACTTTTTTCCATTTTTTTTATCTCTTCACTATCCTATTTTAGTCACGTACACAACTAACAAGAGTGAGCAAGAGAAAATTTTTCTCCACCCGATGAATCGATTAAAATATCGGATGAAAGAGAAATACAACTATATTCTTCACTCACTTTTTATTTATTTATTTATTTATTTTTTTCCATTTTCCACTCTCTCTCTCTCTCTCACTCTGTTTCTCCCGATTGTTTACGCCAAAAGCATCGTGTATTATTATTTTCATTCGGTGAGATTTTATTATTTGGACGTTTCGTGGTTACGTGCTTCATATTTGTACATGTATAAATGTATATATTTGCGTATGTATGTATGTATGTATGTATTTACCTGCCAGGCAATGTTACCAACATACTGTACGCGAGTAAAATAAAAAAATCACAAAATAATAGATGCATATATGACTATATGAGGTCAAGGGGAAATATAAAAATGAGAAGCATGAAAAATTTATACACTTGAAAATTACGTCCAGGTTTCACTATTTAAAAATTTGACACATTAAATTTTATTAATACTATAATATTCTCCACGTGAAATAATTTTAAATCCATCATCAAAATTAGAAAAAAATAAATAAAATATACAAAACAATTATTATATTTCATATTTATGTTATTTATTTATTTTTTTTTCCGCATCAGTATTATTATTTTTATCCGTTAATTTTTTTTTAACATGTTGACAAAACGAGAACTGGTTTTGAGAACTCTGGGTATGAGTGACGATCGATATGACAATTGATCGATATATAGCTGGAGGACAGTTATGACGTGAAATTGACGAGTTGCAGAGAGGACAGAGAGGAAAAATAAAAGGGAATTAGAGATACATTCACACTCACACAGACACATTGATAACAACGTGTGGGATTTTGCGCATAAGCTACAAAGCACTAAAAGCAAAATAGCTAATATATACATACACACAAACACATATAAACTTACACCCACATAAAATATATATATAATGCACTTTCACGAATCAAAAGTTTTTTTTTTCTCTGACAAATAAACATATACTCTACATGAAATTTCACAATTCATAAAATAATATAAATATAAATTCATTTGCTAATGCTCCTCTTGGTGAATAATTAAATATTAATAATAGATTTGGGAATATTTTATTGAAAATTTACGTGATTATTATGAAAGCAGAATTTTCACGATATTGAAATATAAAATTACGAGTGGAATCAATCATCAGTTGTCGATTGCGTGCGTTGAGTGGTGAGAATAAAAAAAAAAAATTATATAAACAGAGAGAATTATAATGGAAGGATTAAATTATATCTACCAAGTATATAGCCACATATATATTTTATTTAAATATATACATAAATAAATAGACAGATATGCTTTGGGTTAAAATTATTGCATGGCATCGACACATTCCTAAATGTATGATAATAATATATTTATGTAAAATATTATTATTGACCGCAACAATTCTCAAGTTGTGTGTTGGAATAAAATATAAATGGGGTGAGTGAAGTGAGAGAGCGAGAGAGAGGGAATAATTATATGACAAAGATGAGATAAGAAGGGGAGAAGAGAAAATATTTATTCAGATTGTAGGGGAAAATTGAGCTCGACGACAATGCAAGTTTGAAGTAACTCACGATGTAGAGAAATAAATAAAGGTGCGATAGTGAAATCGAGTAGGCGTGAATGGAATTATGAATTAGCTCTTTGTCTCTTGTATAATATGTATTAAATTATATTTGTTTCAATTCTGTTGTCATAATCTATAAAAGTATGAATACTTTAAAGACAACAACAGAGTTTCAGGATTCTTTTTATTAAATCAATTATATTTGTGTGCAGGGTTAGACAATAGATATGAATTTAAATGGCTACTTCACTTGAATATCTTTGATATGGTTACTTGAATTTTTATAGAAGTGTCTTTTTTTTTTAGTCAAATAAACAAATGAATTAAATGAGAATATTTTTATTCGAATTGAACTGGGGATTTTATTGTAAAGTCACGTCGTTTATTTTTTGTTCAAATTTATTTCGAGTATTTTTTTTTTGTTCAAAGATTTAAATAATAAATAATTTAGTAAAATCAACTAATCAATTTTAATTAATATTTAAAAATTATAATACCTTTAAATAATCGACATTTGAAATAAAATCAATAATTCCCAAATTATATTGATATCGATAAAATATGTCAAGGATTTTTTTTGTTCAAAGATTTAAATAAAAAATAATTTAATAAAATCAATTAATCAATTTTAATTAATATTCTAAAATTATAATACCTTTAAATAATCAACATTTTAAACAAAAATAATAATTTGGGATATGGACAAAATATATCGAGGATTTTTTTTTTGTTCAAAGATTTAAATAGAAAATAATTCACTAAATAAATTAATAAAATTTAATTAATATTTAAAAATTATAAAACCTTCAAATAATCGACATTTAAAATAAAATCAATAATTTGGAATCCCAACAAAATATATCGAGGATTTTTTTTTTGTTCAAAGATTTAAATAGAAAATAATATACTAAATAAATTAACAAAATTTAATTAATATTCAAAAATTATAAAACCTTTAAATAATCAACATTTGGAATAAAATCAATAATTTATGATATCGATAAAATATTCAATTGCGACTATTTAAATATAATTTATTCAAACTAGAGAATAATTTAGAATAACCCCCCAATATGAATCCATTAAATAATTTTCACTTTGATAAAATATTATATTAAAACAACGATAAAAGCCACGGATTTTATTTTATGTATAATAATTCGATCTACAATTGAATCAATCCCCGACCTACCACTCAACGCACCAAAACGAACTAGAAGTAATATACTACATAAACATATACACACATATATATAATAGAAACCGCGAGAGATGAAACTTTCAGAGAGTCTTCCTAGAGTTTAGTTCACTCGATGAAGGAGACGTTGGGAGAATCTTGAAATTCTCAACGACGCCAAGTTTCTCTAAGGTATAGAACATAATTATATATAATATATAATATATACAGACGTATATATAACTGTATACGTATGTATATATTATATGCATATAGTTGCATGCACATATAGAATTTGATGCGATAGTTAATTGCATTTGCCAACCGTCAACCGTGATATAATACTCAAAACCACCAGGGATTTTGTACGGGGCAAATGTTGTACATCCATAGAGTTCATATATTCACTTGACTCGCGTGTGCCCTTCATACTTCATGTATAAATATACACATATACACGCGCACATAACCCAACCAACCTTATATTCTCGTTGAGTCTCTTTTCATATCCGTCATACACCATGTGGTTTTATATATTTTCATTTAAAACTTCACAAATATATACACAACTCGTTTCTCGTCATTCAAAATATGTTTTAAATACGATTTCAATCCAAGCTGTCTGATTCAATTATATTTTCCCGCGGGGCCATTACTTTCCCTCACTCTTGCATTCATTTACTTGTATATCTTTTCTAACATTTTTATTTATTATTTTTACTGATGCTTCGCTGTTGAATTAAATGCAAACGCGTGGAAACTAAATCTTTCAACATTTATTTATTTTAGTTTAGAGAAATATGAGAGGAAAAAATATTTTTTAACGTTAATTTTGTTTAAATGTTATTTTATTTTTTGGTCGTTGGGATTTAATATATTTATCTGGTACTTGGGTAGAGAGGAATAGAAGGCCATGAGTCACGATACGTGACGAAGAGAATTGTGACTTGTTATAAAATATAATATAGAATAATAATGAGCGGACGTGATTCACTGTGTGGTATATTTATTTGTTGTTATTATTACATGTTAGAAGTAAATATGTACATATATAATATTGAGAAAAATGAATAGAGAAAAAAAAGAAAAAATGGAAAAAGAAAGGAAGTTGTGTATTAATTTTTTTATTTTATTATAAATGTATGTACTATGCAGTTGCCTTTTTTGGACTCTGAATGATCATCGAGACTTAAAACTCGCCCCAATGCACTATTAATTTATACTCACTTTATTCCAAGTCTTACATAATCAATCAATTTATGTCGATCACGATCATTCGAAGAATTAACATTACAAACGTCGAACATTGAATGTAAAAATAAATATAAATTTATTCGTTTATTTATATTTACCAACAGTGTATGTGAAAGTGATTCTGCAATATTATTTTTTTCTCTTACTAGTTACATTCAATGAAGAAAATAACAATATAAATATTTAATTCATACACGATCATTGAATATATTTTTAAAAAGCAAAGTACAAAAATGGCATTGAAAATTATGTGATAATAAATTGAACATTTTTTTTTTATTTGAGAATCTTGTGACGTCGATTTATAAAAATAACTAAATATTATATCATGATCTTCCAATACACCATCATAATAAATTATTTATAAACTCTAATAAATTCATATAAACATCAGAATTTTTTTTTTTTTTTATAAAACTCGAATTTATTTAAAAATCAAATTAATATTGTAATTCAATAATTTTTCTTTTATATTAGAATTTAAAAATTGCTATTATACATGTATATTTATATTTCTTTATCATTTGACTAATAAAAAATAAATAAAATTCCGTGCATTGAATTCATAAATGAAAAAATTAAAAATTTTCGGTAAAAAAACCAACAAGTAAAAGTATAAAAATTTTTTACGCTTGTATGTGGTATCTTGGTCTTTCGCTATAATTAAGATAAGATCGGTTTCGTCACTGAATAATAATATATTAATATATCATATCCGTGTAGATTTGCCCGACCCTGACCCGATCCAGGAACCACTCAACGAACTTTTTTTTTTTTTTCTTTCTTTCGGTATTTAAATTTTCAGGGACTTGAATAGCCGGATTATTTACGCAAGATTGTTTTCAATACACCGCGGCGATATATCCGTGGATAAATACGCTGCTGAACCGATAAATCTACAAGTCTGATTTTTATGTTGATAACCGGAAAGTGATTTGATAAATGAAAAATTAAATTTGACAGATAAATTTATCGACAAAAATACTTTCATTATACCTATAAATACATGAATATATCTATATAAATAGATAAAAAAATTTTTTTATTATCAACACAGTGGGTTGGATTGAACGTTCGTGGGGATGGCAAACGATTCTCTGTGAGGGACATCGTAAAAGTATGAGATGACGGCAGTAAAGTCGAATTCGTTTGGAAGGAGGTCGCGGGAGATTTTATCTCGCTCGTTTGACGAAAAAGTGCCCAGCCAAGTGAGGCTAAAACGTGAAGGGTGACGACGCAGTGAGGGGTAGGTGAAGATAAAGAACAAGGACAGAGATAGATGGTAAATGGAAAGAGGAAGAAAAATAGAATGGAAAAATAGTGAGTGGGGCGGCAATGAAAACGAATACGAGAGAGGTTTGGTAAATGTGCAGAGGGGATAAAGTATCATCGATATTCGTCCTCAACTGCAGCAAAATTTGAGAGTGGATGGAGGGTAGTAAAAGGCAGAACTTTGCATCAGAACGAATTTTACTGAGGATGAGAATCTCCGTCTATATAAAACCCAACGGCTAAAATTCTCATTTGTTTTTTTTTTTATTTCTCTCCGACTCTACTGACACATTGGTCATTTCATTTTCTTTTTTTCGCCACTGGCGTACGTACGTTTTACGTAGGGTTTTATTGTATTAAGTGAAATTGCAACGGGGTGCATCGTAAAGGCGAGGGTTTATTTATTTATTTTCTTTTTTTTTTTTTTTCTTTTTGAGTAGTTTTAAAAGCGTGTGTGGCTTTATACTTGTTCATTTTCTATCTACCTCGATCCCTCCTCTGCTTTTGTTTATTTCTCATCCACGAGGATTTATTTTTTATTTTTTAATTAGAGATAAAGGGTGAACGTTGAAATTTTAAATGACGAAAGATTTTGTTTTAAAACTCCATTTAATTATTTAATTATTTACGTTGTTTTATTTTTTTTTTCTTTACATACGAAATAAATTATTAACGATGAGGTTTGAAGTTTAATGAAGGGCTAGAATACATAAATAAATTGATAGTGAATTAAGTAAAAGTTATAAATAATGATAAAACAGTCATTTAAAAAAATTATATAAATAATTCCAAAATATTTTATTATTTTTTTTATTTTTCTCTTATTTATTTCCACCATTGCAATATTTTATTTTTGAAAATTTAATGAAGGGCTAGAATACATAAATGAATTGATAGTGAATTAAGTAAAAGTTATAAATAATGATAAAACAGTCATTTAAAAAAATTATATAAATAATTTGAAACTATTTTATTATTTTTTTTATTTCTCTCTTATTTATTTCCACCATTGCAATATTTTATTTTTGGCGATTCGTTTGACGGTTATGTTTTTATGCCAAGTGGTTTATCATCTATGGTTAGATATAAAATACACCGTCGTCCTCATTCTATAATATTTTTCCTCGCTTTCATTCTGTTTTTCATTTCATTTCATTTTTCTTTTTTTCCTTTCGTTTGCTTTTATATTATACATTGCAAAGGGATAAATATCTCGAGGCTGCGCTTCGCTTCTCGTTATATCAACTTAAACGAACTATTGCGGAAATGAAAGTAAAGAGATAAATGACGAGTTAGAGAAATATATGAATTATCTTATACACATCTACACAAGATAAATAAATAAATAAAATAAATAAAATAAATAAAATAAATAATAATAAACTATCAAAGAAATAAATTTTAAGATTTTTAACACGATGAAGTAACATTAATGCGCACCCATGAAATTGTAATAAAAGTAGGTCAATGTTGAGAGTATACTCTCTCATTAAAATGCCCATAGGCATGTTCATGATGTATTGGAGAATAATTGTTACATAACACCATTGTTAACACGACAAGCGAATGAACACGTTAAATAAATAAATAAATAAATAAATAAATATAATAGAAGGCGTTCTTTATTAAATGTCAAAGAAAAAAACTATTGTTAAAACGTACAAACCCACACAAATTATTAAACTTAATATTTAAATACCAAATAATTATCTATTATTAATTTTGTTTATGTTTTGTATATGGTTCCTTATTTGAGATTGATTTAAGAACAAGTTATAATAGTTATGGCGCAAACATTAACATCAAAACTATATTTGCTCATACATTGCAGTACACTCCAATTGCGTTTGTTTAAGTGTGACGTCGGTATTTATCTCCTTGTCTTACTTCGACCTCGAATCACACCATAATAAGAGCATTACATGCCTATACATAGTCTGCTTTCGCTTCACTATTGCAATAAGGAAGTTTTCATTCTTTTGCCCTTCATTTATCTTCATACAATAATTATAGTTGTTTGAAAATAAATAAAATACACTGGTATTTTTGTGAAGTAAATAAACTTTTGTTTGAATGAAAAGAAAATAATAAAATAAATAAAAAGTATAATATAATGATGGTATTAATACAAAATAAAAATCAATTGAGCAATTGTGGTGACTCGTCGCGTGATTACGAGACTACAAATATGTGTGACGAAAAAAAAAAAAAATAGATTGCACGAAGAGGGAAATAAAAGAGGCACCAATTTTATCGGATGTGTGTATTTGTGTGTTTGTTTGAATACATATTTGCACACAGTGAATTCTCTACGTATAATATCGTTCATCGGGCCTCACACTTTCACTTTTGTCGTGAAGTATAAACGCGTAATCATGTACATAAATATGTGAAATCAATGATCAGCACACGAGAGAATCACCTTTGACTAAATAATAATTAAAAAGAAAAAAAGAAAAAAAAATAATAATATAAATAATAATAAAAAATAATCAAAGAGAAAATTAATATTCTTATTAACGATAATTTATTTATAACACGAATCAACAACTCGATATAATGAAAATAATTAAAAAAAAAAAAAAAAATACATATGTGCATTGAATTAAATAAATTATCTCAAGGTCTTAAACATAATATAAATATTAAATATTACTCGATGAAATATATATTATGAATTGTTTGTACGTGAGAAAATTTAACCGCGAGCAACAGGTTAGCGAAGACACTTTTGTTTGCTTTATTTTGGCAATCCGAACGCCCTCGCGCGTGTGCTAAATTATTCGGAGTGTGCGCGCGCCCAACAGTCAGTCTCTTTAGACTTTAAAGGGTTGAAGACAATTGTGGAGTAGAGTCAAATCCCAAAGCATTATTGTTTCTCTCTTGGCTTTAACTACTATGCATTATATATATGTATATATACATATATACATACAAGTACCTACACACCATTATATAACATCCGTGAATAAAAGCATTGAGTATATACCTACAAATGAAAAAAAAAAAAAAATTTTTTTTTTTGTTTTGTCTGGCATATAAACTCATATGCACTCAACTCGTGTATATGATTTTAATACAGGCGCGTTGACGTGCCGTAAAAATCGACGACTATAAATCTTGTCTGATGCGCTTGGCCGTTACACATTTATATACGTTGAACGAACACCATGATGGGTGAATAGAAAACGTTGTGTGTTTGAAAAAGGGTCGTCACATGCATATTAAATCTTTATGTATATACATATGTATATGTATGTATGTATGTATGGATATATACAATATACATACAGCTTATCGTGTATTTACATAACCTCGCCGCATGGATTATATGGTAGCTCGTCGTGCGATAAAACGATGTCTAGGATTTTTATCGCTCCCCGTTACTATTTAACCATAAAATTTTTGCGACTGAATACATTTGAAATGAGTTAAAAAATATTTTGCTTATCTACGTATGAAAATAATTTTAAATATTTTTGTTATAAATTTTTTTAGTGCTTTTCAATAAAAATATTTTTGATGGAGGAAAAAAAAATTAATTTACTTTGTTATTTCGTGGGTGAAGATTCATTTTGAGATAGGGGATTAGGTATGATAATGGTCAGCCAGTTGAAGTGATTATTGAGAATAATTAAATTTTGTTGTGTTATAAAATAATTTTAGTTGATTTGTTTATGCAAAGATCATGGTATTGGATAGTTGTGAGGAAAGGAAGGAAGGAAGGAAGGAAGGAAGGAAGGAAGGAAGAGAGGAAGGAAGGAAGAATGAGAATTATGGATATACATCAGTAGATAATAGAGATTGGATTGTGTGAAATGTTGAGTTTGAAATAACATTTGTATGCATTACAGAATGTATTACACGACTGTCAACTCGATTATTTACTCCTTTTCTCTTATGTATCCTCTCTCACGTCTAATACTCATGCACACATATGTGTATAAAAATTGTAGATCCATTTGGTGTGTATCTTAGTGATGTTTGTCTCTTTGTATCACTTTTTTTTAAAAAAGAAGACAGTGAAAAAAACACTTCAACATTCAGATTTCATCCATGATTATTATTTTTTTATATAATTTTTATTTGTTACTATGTACTATTATACATATGATGTATATTAGTATATATATAACAAGCAAAAAAAAAAAAAGATGGATCAAATAGTTGAAATTGTAATAATGTAAGTTTGGTTTATAGAATAAATTTATTTTATTTTCTTTTGTTTAAATTTAAATGAAAAAATATTTATGAAATTGGATGTTATGATATACATGGTTGCGTAATTGTAAAATGTGCAGTATGTATGCTATGCTATGCTATGTATGTATGTATATGTTTCTCATCGTCGTGGTTGAAAAAATTGGATCAATCGACTTGCTCTAGATCTCGATCAATAGTTGATACTATCTTTAAGTGTTTAGAGAATTGAACATACATGTGTACACATGAATGATGTATATAAATGCTCTTTCACTCCTCACATGAGGAGAAAGAGAAATAGAGTAGAAAAAAAAATTAAAGATACCGATTTCTCTCTGGCATTTAACAGCAATTCTACTAATTGGCAGATTATAGGGAGTTTTTTCTTTTTTTTTTTTTCATCACGTCGCAATTATTATCGATTTATTTATTTTTCCATTTTATTATTTTACAAAGCACATGAAGTGAGAAAATTATTATAAACTATTTAATATAGAAAATAATGAATTAATTATCTTTTTTATTTCAATTATATTCGTTTCGAAGTTATTTTTTTTTTTTTTGTAAATATTTTTCAGTCAGTGAATAAAACGAGTATTATCACAAATCTAGTGTATAACTATTTTTTATATATTCTATCGTACACGCTCTTTATATTCATCGCGACGAATCGTTGCACTCGTCGATTGTCGTTGTCATTTCGAGGAAATCGCAGCGCGAATGATAATAAAATATTCCCCGGTGACTGCCGGGGGTTTCATGTATTTTTTTTTTTATTTGTTCAACTCGAACGCAATCTTTTTACGTTTTTTTTTTCTCGTTCATCTTCGCCGGTGCTGCCTTTTGTGAAACACCTCGGTGCTTCCATGGCGACCTATCCGCCACACTCTTACACTCCATAGTACTTTACGAAATCGATAAACTGATTTATGTGTATATAGACACACACACACACACATAACGTTCAGACAAATATAATATATAGTCAATGATGAAGACTGAAGGAAATAAGTGAAAGAAATTGGAGAAAAAAAAATTATGTAATTTTTTTTCACATAAACTATTAATAAAAATTGCAAATGAGAGAAAAAAAAATATTAAATCTTTTTTTTTTTATCCACTTACTACAATGCAACATTAAACTATTTTTCTCTCTTTATAAGTTCTCAATCCTCAACAATCCTCCGCTAATTGTTGAACGAACAATGAAATGATAATGAAAAAAAAAAAAAAAAAAAATTACAATCCGTCAATTTTTTTTGTAGAACAAATATTACTAATCCTTTCTCATATTTTTTTTTTCACGTACAATATGGATATAAGTGGGATATACTTGGAGTAAAAGTACCTTTTCTCTTGAGAGTATGGAGAAATATTGCGTGATCCTTCGGGAGAATTTGTCGCACACGAATCATGAGAAATCCTTCCTAATCTCTGATCAGATCGTTGTCCGCTTATGCGCATAAATGCATCGATGCATTATACAGGCACATGACCATGTCGTGAATTCAACAGACTGAATATATACATGTACATATATGTATATATGTGAGTTCATCTGTAAGATGTGCAAGAAGAGAAGTTTACTCGACGCAGCCGTGCAGATTCTCACAAGATGCTTCTATACATAAACTTAAGTCCACCCTTGTGCTTTCAAAGAAAGTGCGACACGGATCATTTAACAGTACACATGTACACAAATATATTTAAACATATACATTTCATCATTATAAAATAAAAAAAGCTTCAGTTACTTTGTGATTTTATCAAGAATTTTAATTCGTAAATTTTTTTTTTCTATTGCACTAGTTCATGTTTATGTTTATAAAATTTAAATGTACGAATAAATGTATAAACAATCGGGGAAATAATTAATAAAAGTGCTACGTGGAAATTCAAAATTTATCTAAAAGTCAACAAATAATAAATGAAAAATCCTATCGTAAAATTTTATTTTTCTTCATTTTTCCTTCACGCCCATTTTGTGGCTGTGATTATTTGACTTCTAACTGGACGTCGAGCCGACTTGAATAAATAAAGTATTGCTAACCTGTTGCTGGCGCCCAAACGGCAGAGAAAAAGAGGCAAAAAAAAAAAAAAGAAACGCAAGAAAAAAAAAAAAGCTCAGTTCATTTATCAATTGAGTCGCACAGAAAAAAAAATATTGTCGAGACGACGTCAATTAAATAAATGAAAAATAATTACCCGACAATAGTGAACATTAATAATATCAATCTGCATGAATATATATTTATATTGGAATGTGAAAATTAAATAAATAAAAGAACATAATTATTATCAAAATGATCATCCCACTATGTACGACTGTTTGCCATTATCGGTCGCAGGATTATTCCCACGCGTGACGCGATTTAATATCGACGAGCGCATAATCATCGTCACGCGCGGATAAATACGAATTAGTGAGTTGCACTTTATATACATAAATATACTTTGTGAATATACATATGTATACAGGTGTACCTGCGTACAGCTTTCGTACATATGCATATATAATTTCATAAATCCCAATGCGTTCGCATAAATCGTGTGTGGTTTGAGCTGCGCCCATCTCTCGATTTATACACGCATACAAATATATTTATTATATTTTATATATAAATATATGCATATATGTATATCTGGATGGTTTTTGCCAAGAGAAATATATAGAGTGAATAGAATTGCGAGTAAAATAGGCAGGGGATGTATATATGAGAGAATAAAATTTTAATCGTTGAACAGAATATATAAATTTTCGGTTTTTACTATTTTGTTTTGTATATTTTTATGTTTGCCCACTCTACATATACGATAATGGCAGCCGACAACTTCAAAACCCCTGTCGACATTAATGTTATTAACAGCGATTTACTTTGGTATTTTATATATGAGTGTAGGGATATAGAGAGAAAATGTGTATGACAGCATATATGATGGTTTGTGGAAACGCATTACTCTCATACTACTTTATTTTCGATGAGTTATTAATTAGCTTCCACGTCACAAATTCTGTATGCACGATGCAAAGCTCATGAAGAAACGCAAGCTCTCTACTGAATTAACGCACTCACTCTTGTCCTTGCTCCAGTTTACCATCATCCCAACCGTTTAATATTTTATATATAAAAATATATTTTAAAACGAGTTTATTTTCTGGAGAAAAAAAATTCTAAAGGTAAAAAAAAATATTTTTATGTTACATGGTATTAAAAAATTTTATAAATATTCTCAAATATATGCGGTTTAATATATGAGATGATGAACAAATATAAATAAAGATTTAATTGAGAGAGGAAAAAAAATTGTACAAATATGTCATTATAAAAATGTATGAAAAAAAAAAAAAAAAATATACTAGGAAATGAAAATTCGATGAATTGAGTTTGGAGGACTGAAAAAGACATGGAAAATTAATCTACCTGATGTTATGTGTATGTGTGTATATATATTTGTATCTGTGCGTGTGTGCATATGGGTTGATGTGACCCGTGGCTATTTGGGAATTTCTGTTTTGTGCAGAGTTAAATTTTCACTTTGACGGACGAGTGGATTATTAATATCGATGCTACGATTTCACTGGCAAAAAGTAGATGTGTAATCAACTCGACGTTTTATCTGGTTTAATGGATGGGTCCTCTCTTTCCCTTCTCTGTTGCCAGTGCCTGAGGGGTTGGCACAAAGTGCATCGGTAAAATTGAAAATTAATCCCGTGAAAATTATCGTATTTTATCAAATATACATCCTTCCATCATAATCATTGATTCATTAAAATTATTTATTTTTCAATTCTCTATTTATTTATTTATTCATTTATTTTACTTTTTATATCAAACTGAACATGTACATTCAATAAATAAAATATACATATAATTTTTAATTACATATAAGTATGATTATTTTGAAAATTAATAATTTTTTTTTCTCATTATATTATTTTAGTTTTGTTAATGCACAAACTTTAATTATTCGATTAATTAATTGGGGGGTAATTTTTTTTTAGCAATAATATGACTGGCTTTTAATATACTTTTATCGAAAAAAAATGTCTATCTCAGTAATTTGATCTTGATGTGAGGAAAAATAATGTTTCAACCTCTGGTAAACTATTTAAGTATTATTAAAAAAAAAAAGAAAAGAAATAGATTTTTTTTTTCTCCCTAATCTCCTGTAGTATGAATTAGTCTAATATGACCAAAGTATATTCGCAGTTGCTGGCAAGTTTTCTCATCAAAGGAGAAGTAATTACGTAGGTATCAGTTATACACACGTCTATACATTGTGCACTCGTCTTCTCATCTATATAATAGTTTCTCCTTTTATAGCAAAAGCGTTTGACGATCGTCGAATATATACATGAATGGAAAATCTTACGATTTCATGGTGTCGCCTTTGGGAATGAGCGATGAAATTTCAGACGATTTGCAAACAGCAGAGGATAAGTTAGATAAAGAGAAATAATATACACAAGAGAATTTATGTATATACATAGATTCGATAAAGACGATAGAAGATAATATATAGAATGAGAAGAACTCGTCATCGTCATTTGGAAAATAACACAGAATACGAAACGAAATGAAATGAGAATCCGGTGGAAAAGACAAAGCTTTGTTAAATAATTAATCGATTCGTTGTGAGTTATCGACTTGGAAATTTAACGCCGCACATTTAATTTCTATACAAGTGTATAATATATGTCATTTCATTGCTATTTTCTCGCGCAAGAGTTTTGATGTTCAGCAATGTCATAGCAGGAGCAATAGTAATAGTTAGTATGAGAACGTAAAGACTGATAAATTTATTGCGTATCAGATTCCCGCGCAATTTTTATACTGATAAAAATCGTTGATTAATTCAACTATTATTTTAATTTTTAATTTATTTATATTTTAAAGGAAGAGTATTTGAATATTTTTAATTGTTAAATTTTGCAATAATATATATGTATACCTATTAATACGTAAATGATTCATAAAATTATAACGTTGGAAAGTCGATGAAACGCGATAATTTACGCTTAATAATTCTTACGTATGACACGCTCATATTACAAAATAAAATATGTTTGTATGTATATTAAATTGCCACATTAATTTCTCATGTTTTTCCCACGGTGTTTTGTCTTTATTGCAATTTGCCACACCCCATAATAGATTATATCATTAAATAATTTATATTATTTATATATATAAAACATTAACGATATAGGAAATTATTTTATCTGTATTATATGATTTTGTAAAGCTAATTGTCGTTTTTATTCTGGTTAGTTAGTTGTCATTAGTGTGAGCGTAATGTTTGATTGAGGTTTGATGACCATTTTTAGATGGCGTTCACAGTAACAGTGCCGATGGAAGAAACAACAAGGTATCAAAACGAGCTAAACCACTAGATCCCGAGGATGATTATTATTACTATGATGATGACGATGTGGACGAGAGAAATAATCCGACGAATGAGGCAACAGTGGTACCACCGGGATTCCTCAGTCCTTCTGTTAAAGAATATCTTGATCTTGGCAAATCAATACCCGGTAAAGTAAATTTTATTATTATATTTTAACCCAAATGATAATGGATATTTTTTTTTTAGTATTTGAATAATTAAAAAAAAAAATTAAATATTCAAATTTAAATTCCAAATCTGCCTTTTATTTAATACCACGTATGTAAATTAAAAATTGTTATAATAATACTATTATTTCTATCGTCATTTTTCTCCAATCACTTTAATTTAAAAATAAATTCCAATTATAATTTTTATCTGTGGCAAATTTTATTTGAATCTCTCAATATTAATTCTGACAATTGGATCAATTAAATATCGTGACGACAATAACAAAAAAAAATTACAATGGATTCATTGCTTAAATTCAATTCATGCAACGTATCACTAGTCAATGTGTGACTGCGATATATGTAAATTTGTTAACCAAATAAAACTAAAAAAATAAAAATAAAAAACTATGATAAAAAAATTTTTTTTCAGATTCAACTGTTTTTACTTTTATTTTTATTTATTGTGTCCACATTTTATTCGCTAACACTTTTTCGTGCGGAAACGTGTGTGACAAAAGCGTAAAGCTTAACGAGAAACTCCCGCTCTGGTGTCCTCTTTCCCTCCCCCATTGCATGGGAACTCTCCGTTCGTGCCGCTTATACCTCTCATTGTCATACTCTGCACGTATTTGTATACAAATTCAACACATCCAAACTGAACTTGTATACGATTCGGTTGCAAGTAAATGCGGTATCCATCACTGTGTATACACACACAGTATTGTGTCGACAGAGGGACGAAATATAAATGGGAGGGCGTGCAACGATTTAACCGGATGGTAGCGGTTGCCCGTGGATTTCCGGTTCAATGAATCTGTTATTGCATCGTCATATTTAGAATAAGGGTAGTTTAAACCAATTCCAAATTCACTAGTGTAATTTTGCTTTAACAAATATTCTCACACGCAAATCCACCGCACAATGAGAAGGTTCATTTATTTCATCATGAAGATAATAATAATATTAAAACATATTTAAATATATTGTGATAAATATTCAGATAAGTAATAAAATTATTTTTATTTAATCAAATTTATTCGTGTAGAAGGAAGTTGGATTATGGTTAGACAATATGATGATGAATATAGAATGATAGGAAAGGGTATGGCGTGCACACGACTCCCAAGACACTCTTAACACTCAGATATAGGATAATGAAATACCAAGGCGTCGCCGGGACAACCCCACTGATCCCTGGGCGCCAGGTATACCTACTATACATAAAGCGTTTGCTCGTGGGAGAGAGAGATTTTCTTACAAATCGTGTGAGAAAGATCTTGAATATATATAAATTTATAATTTGTTTTTTTTTTTTATATTTTACGGTTTGGATTTTTATTTTGGAATATTTTATTACTTGGAGGGTTAATATTTATAGTGACTATTTTTAACTTGTCTGGAATAATATAATATTTGATTATTCAGTTTTAATTTGGGAGGAAATTAAAAACGAAATTCGAATCGTCGTAGATTTAATTATTTTATATTTTTATATTATTTAATTATGTTAGGAGTTGGTTTGTGAAATTAATGCATGTTATTGTTAGAGTTAGATGTGATGTAGTAATTTATTTATTTATTTGTTTTTTTTTCGTTATATTGATTTGGTATTTGTGGAAATTTAATAACTTTTTTTTTTTTTTTTTGATGAAAAAAATACTCGTGATAACACGATTGATTTTTCAACACAAACAAGTAAAACATACACATCGACACCGCCATTTTTTAAAAATCTGTCTATATGTAAATGAGAATGCGTTAAAAATTAATTTTTTACTCCCCATATTAATAAAAAAGTAGAATATATATTGATAAATATCAATAATTTATTTAACTACTTTCTTATATAATATAAATTCATACTCATAAAAAAATTTTAAACATACATGTGACATAATAAACTCTTAAATTTTAACGAATTCCAATATAATTTTATCGCCACGCGTCGAAAAATAAATAAAAAAAATATATTTGCCCATAAATCACAAATAAATTAAAAAAATTTTTCATGTGGAATAAATTTATTTTAAATTAAACGACAAATTATTTCTCCTTCTACAAATATCGAATTTCCTTATTTAATAATTCGCTGTTCAATAAAAAAAAAATATTCGTATAAAACATACCTATATATTAAAAAAAGCATACGTGATTTTATTTGTTTTTTAAATTATTTCCACGCGCGTCGTTCGTGTCGCGTCATTTCTTTTAAAATTCACTGCGCTTTCGCACACATATATATAAAAAAAGTATTCACGGCTTCCCACATTGTGTTCATTGAAGTACGGAGGGTAGTAATGAGAAAAAGAACTGGGACTAAATGGTGTAGGTAGTAGGGGGTGTAGTAGAAGAGTAACCTCATTCGCTATTTCTGCGATAACCCTTTCCCATTCTCTTTATTCTTCTCCCAACATCGCGTCACTCATTCTCTAGCCTTTTGCATCAGCTCTGCTTCTCACTCAACTTCCCCGTATCCAACTTATACATACATGTACCTATTTTACCGCCCTGGCATTTTATGCACACACGAACCTAACCCTGTCTACCATCCACAACCAGCGCATACCACGACGTTGACGTTTACTATATGCGCGACACAATGATGACGAAGAGGGTAGGAAAATTATACGACGTATATAAGAGCGAGGTACATACACACACCGACAACTCCCCCGAACCCATTCGCTTGGTTGACTTTATGACGATGGCTGCACGAAAATGTACGAGCGAAAATCGCATGATGAGGGGGATGGATAGTGTAAGACAGAAAAAGAAACGAAGATAAAGACCAGAGGGAAAATATTAATGTAAGAGGAGTAATTCAGATTCAGAGTAATTTAAAATCTTCTTGAGCTTTAAATTTTATTTATTTATTTATTTATTTTTTTCGTTTATTAAATAGGGTAATAAATAATTTAATATTGATGGGAATAATTACACCAGCACGTGTAATTTATTTATTTATTTATTTAGATATTTTTTTATTTATTTATATTATTAATTAATTAATTAATTTATTTATTTATTTTTTTCGTTTATTTAATAGGGTAATAAATAATTTAATATTGATGGGGATAATTACACCAGGACGTGTAATACATTTATTTATTTATTTATTTTATTAATTTATTTATATTATTAATTAATTAATTAATTTATTTTTTTCGTTTATTAAATAGGGAAATAAATAATTTATTATTGATGGGGATAATTACACCAGCACGTGTAATTTATTTATTTATTTATTTATTTATTTTATTAATTAATTTATTTATTTATTTATTTTTTTATTTATTTATTTATTTATATTATAAATTAATTAATTAATTAATTTTTTTTTTTCGTTTATTAAATAGGGTAATAAATAATTTATTATTGATGGAGATAATTACACCAGCACGTGTAATTTATTTATTTATTTGATTATTTTTTTATTTATTTACATTATTAATTAATTAATTAATTAATCAATTTATTTTTTTCGTTTATTTAATAGGGTAATAAATAATTTAATATTGATGGGGATAGTTACACCAGCACGTGTAATTTATTTATTTATTTTTTATTTATTTATTTATTTTATTAATTAATTAATTAATTAATTTTTTTATTTATTTATATTATTAATTAATTAATTAATTAATTTTTTTCGTTTATTTAATAGGGTAATAAATAATTTAATATTGATGGGGATAATTACACCAGCACGTGTAATTTATTTATTTATTTATTTATTTTATTAACTTATTTATTTATTTATTTTTTTCGTTTATTAAATAGGGTAATAAATAATTTAATATTGATGGGAATAATTACACCAGCACGAAATTTATTAATTAGATTGTTTATAAAGAATAATGAAAGTAGTTATTTGGTCAATATTTTTATATTAATTTATAAAATAAAATTATAATTTCGTTTGTGTTAATTTATAATGCGTTATTTCAATACTAAGACTTTTATACACATGTGTAAAGTTGTGAGTGTCTTTATCCGTCGGGTATTTCTCACACTAAAGTTTTGGAAATGCGCGAGGAAAAGCGTGAAAGTCAGAGGAGTCGAGACCTGTCTAAACTACTTTGGTTGGAATGAGGGTTTCTATATAACTCACCACACGAGGTTGTATTTACTTTGGAGTCTCCAGTCAGGATGACAGGCATAGTTTTGTGTTATGCACGTGTTTTAATACACACATTGAATATTTTGTTTATGTGTGTATGTACACACGAGGTTTCTTGTACTTTATGTGTCACCTACCAAGTCAATCTCTCTCTTGCTCTCTTGTTGTTGTCGTCATGTCAGTCGAAGGTGAGGAAAATGGGTAACCACTGACGAGTACACAGAGTTGGCCAACTCTTCTACCTTGGTAACACTATATACATATGTATAAAAATCTATGTATGCACTATAATATTATATTTTTTAATTTTTTTCGAATTCATTGATAATAGAAATATTAAATTAGATACAGATATTTTTTTTTATATTGAATAATTTTTTTTATACCCTGGAAAAAAATTATTCATCACTCTATTAATCATAAATAAATGTATGTTTGAATTAGTCAATTTAATCAATGAATTAATCAAATATTCAAACAATTTTTGATGCCTTTTTAAATTGTTATAAAATATTAGTTACATTGATTTTAATTTTTTGTGTATAAATATAATTTTGTATGCATCACGTAGATAATTATGAATTATTAAATAATTGAAAAAGAACAAAGAAGAAACAATCATAAATATTTTGTTTAAACTCTTCAATGTTGAATAAATAAAAAAAAAATTTAATATAGGGATAAAAAAAAAAGAGTAATAAAATATATAAGATGTGTATTTGTATTATGAATACTTGAGTATGCATGAATAAAATGGACTTGCAAATTGAGAGAGAACGAAGTAAAAAAATGAAGAAAAATAAATTCTCGAGAAATTGAGCACTAATTTACGAATATTTACTCATTTATTCCAGCCTGAGGGTTCGTTTCACGACGACAATTTCTCTCCTTTCATTTCATACCACCCATATATATTTAGATTCGTACCAGTATATGTCTGTTATACATTATTATATATCTCTGTGATACTTCAACAATTGACAGACTTCATGATCATTCTTTTACCCTCTACCTCTCGTTCATTCGTCCTAAGCTATATGATATTTCAACAGTGTATAAACAATAACGAAAATTAGTCTTGTGGAAATAAAACCCACAGAGTCAAATGCAATAATAAAATGAAGAAAAAAAAACAAAGCATAAAATAAATAATAAAAATATAATTAAAAAAAAAAGCTCTAAACCAACAATAAATATTATTACAAAAATTATAAATAATATCTATTCAATTCTAACATTAACAACAATTTTCATTCCTCTGTAATTTTTTATTTATGTAAGCTAATAAAATAGACATAAATAAAAAATATAATCACACAAAATTACTGTTTATTCCTCAACATTAACAAATAATTAAAACTGCTGTAATGATCAATTGAAACACAGAAAATTATGAACCTAATGTCGTTGCAATTGTAACATAATTATATTAATTACGTTAATGACACTAAAAAAAAAAACGCGACAATTTCATAAAATATAAATAAATATGTCTGACATTTAAAGCTCTAAATAAAGCTGATTTAACGATGAATTAAAGTATTTAAACTGAGAATAAATAGCATCGGTAAACATCAAGGCTGATTAATCCTTTACTTATAGTTCAGATATGTAATTAGCCGTCAACTTTACGCAACGGTAAAATAACATGTTTGCTAATTCAAACTTCGAATTCACGTAGATTGGTAGATGCGAATATCAAAGTGAGAAAGATAATGCAAGAGAAATAAAGACAGATAGATAGATAGTGATACTACAGAGAGTATACATGGTTTGAAATAAGGAAGATGAGATTCTCTGGAGGCATCATTTCAGACAGGGGGCGTACGTGTCGTCGTGCGTGTTAAGACAAGCACAAAGGATTTATATACATACATATACACATAATATATCCATTATTTTGTCTCGCTTTATCTTCTTATCTATTTCATTGGTGGTTCTCTCTTGTCTTATACCCTCTTTCCTTCATCATCGAGAACGAAACGAGGAAGCAACGCGCTGCTTTATATAATACTCTTCCCATCTTCTCTCTTGGATCTTACAGGTAATACACTTGACGCATACAAGTAGATCCTTCAAAGTGCCTTCGACTTAACCGCGTTCTCTATCATATTCTCTACCTAACTCTCAATAAATCGTGCGTCTTAACTTCGTGCATGGGCCAACCTGTATTAATAATATCGTGATTCTATGAGAGACAACGAGGCTGTAAATTTATCATGTACTACTTACTATTTGCACACCTGGCTTTGACTTTTTGTTCGTTATAAAAAGATATAATTGTGATAATAATTAACTTGGTATTTTTTTTAAGTATTATTTAAGATTTATGAAAGTTTGTTGATTTATTTTGTTTGTTTAATTTGTAGGACGACCGGGAACGGATTATCCAGTGTTGGGTCGTGTGCCATATACAAATTTTTATTGCGATGATCAGGAATATCCAGGATTTTTTGCTGATGTTGAGACACGATGTCAAGGATGGCATTATTGTGACATTGATGGTAGACAAGCGACATTTTTATGTCCAAATGGTACACAATTTAGTCAAGCAGTATTTGTTTGCGACTGGTGGTTTAATGTTAGATGTGAGCTTAGTCCTAAGCTTTATGCGATTAATAGTAGATTATATCAGCGACCAACTGAAAGCCCAACTCGTCCTCATCGACTCATCACAAAGGAATTACTGGAGAATATCTTTGTTAGACGGAAATGAGTATTTGTTATTCATGATATATATTTGTATTTATGTATAAATATATATATTGTATTCTTTTTTTTTTTTTTTTTTAATTTTCTACGGTTCAAGTTTGATAAAGTAGAAGAGGAAAAAATGAATTAATACTGTGAACAACGAGGAGAGATTAAAGATGATGAAGAAATACAAAGAGGTGGAATTTTACTACTCTGTGTTGGGAGAGGAAAACGAGAAAGAAAGAAAATAAAATAAAAATAATAATATTTAGCAACGTTAAGAAATAAAATAGAAAAACTTTACGTCTCTTGAATCTTGTATTTTTATCTATTTTATTTTTATCGGCTCTGATTTTACTTTCCTGAAATAAACGCTATTTAAAAAATGAGTAAAAAAAATTCCGTGATGGTCGTTTATAAAATGATAAAATGGCATTTTGAATTTTTTCCACTTGCTTGTTTAGTTGTTTTGTTAATTAAATTTGATTTTTTTTCTTTCGTAAAAAAAAAAAAAAAAAATGTTAACAACGTCTCTATCACTATTATCATCACTCGAACGCGTTTGTTCGTTTATGCAGCTTATTGAACGAAAAACCAGTAGCTGCAATGTTGTTAGCACATATATTTTTTTTTTCCCTGGATACTTCAAGCGCTATGGAATGCTCCACTTGCGACGAAGCCGTGCGGGGGAACACAAGTTCCATTGAAACTCAGCGAGAAAACGTGGTAGTAACATAACGAAAAAGAAAAAATAAAATAAATAATAACAACAACAATAATAAACAACGAAAGAAAAATGAAAAAGAAAAAAAAATAATAATGAAAAGTAAAAAAATAATAAACAATAATAAAATAGATGTGAAAAGTATATATAAAAATAAATGAAAATAAATAAAAATAAATAAAAAGAAAAATTATATTGTTTCGATATGATTTGCTTTTATTTACGTATTTTTTCTTTTTCCATCTTTTTGTTGTTGCCTTTTGTAACTCATTCCGCATGTTACCCCAGACAAAATAAAAAAATAAAACAATATACTTTGTTTTATTTATAAGTTATAATAATTTTAAAGGTGCTGATGAAATAAAAAGAGTTACCAATTGTGTTTATATTAATTTGAATAATTATATGGTAATGTAATATTAAAAATAATAATAAATATATTATTATAAGTATAATGTGAATGAACAAAAGATGAAATGCATTTATATATTATAAGTGTACAAGCCGAATGAATCGATATAACCTTTTCAGTAGATAATCTAAAACTAAAACAATCGTCACAAAACCAGAATACATAGAAAATTTAATTTCCAACAGTCTAACTTTTATAAAAGTTGTTGATGTGACCCCCATGGGTGCATACACACACCACACCTTGTGGAATATTATTATATCGTTGCTGTTCCATTTCTCAGATTTATTTCATTTGTTTTTATGCCAGTTGTAATGTAAAATTTTAATTAAGAAAAATTTGAAAATGCCTTTTACATTCTTGTATTTTAATCTAATCTAAAAAATAATTATTCTCTCTGTAAAAATAAAAATAAATAATTTTACAATATTTGTAGATATATTATTTATTACTTTTTTATTCATCAACTTCCTGAATAATTTTATTAATAAATAGATAATACGAATTACAGAAAAAAGAATAAATAAAATTATTCATAATCAAATTGTGAACATGTATTTTTTTCTTGAGTATTGTTGAAATTGTGTCTCAGGTGTATACAAGAAATATGGTGATAAAAATGTCTAGATAGAATTGTATCACCCTTATACAATTGGTGAAACAAACTGAACAAAAAGCAAAAACGTTTATAGAAAAATAAAAATAAACAGCAAAACAAAATAACGCAATGACTGAACAGTTGAAATATCGAAGAAAAAGACTGACGAGAACGGGAACGATGTGGTGAAAAAATACCTTTAGGAAAAAGGCGAGAAAAATTTGTGGAAATGAAAAATAACGGATAATTCTTAGAAATCCATCAATTTAGCTTAGCCGTCGAGGTAATCAGGTAAAGAATGTGCTGAACACTCACAAAAATGCAATTTTATATATACACCCTACCTATTTTTACCAGCTTTTCTTTTCTTACTAAACATATATATAAATGCAACAACGATCGCACATGAAGAAAACTCTGACGTTTTCATTCTTCGTTCTGCTTGCAACTACCCCACACGATTTCACCACTCGACACTCTCCCTCCTCATCCACAATACTGCCAAATAGTCAATACAGAAAATATTTTTCTCAACATAACTTGACTGGCGACTTTAGCACAACCGAAAAAGCTTTCCAAGTTGTTCGTGTGTCTGACTATACCAATAGCTGTTACTACTAGTAACCAATCGTTCTCACACTTGTATATAAATGGAATGAGAGTTGCGAGAGAATTGGAAAAATTTTAACACCAGTTGGTTGCAAGTTTTCCTAACATAAATATGAAAATAATAAAATAAAGAAGAAAAAAAAAACAAATAAATAAATAAATAGTAGAAATAAAAAATTTAATTCAACCTTTTTTTTTTTTTTCATTTCCCAGGTTTTATTGTTAAAAAGAGAAATAATATCAGTTTATCGTTCAATCGTGGACTGAGAGAGCCAGTTGCATTGTGAATTGTGAGGCAGCACGGGGATTTTATAAATACCATGGAAATGAAAACTGCCCTCGAAGTGACAGAGAAAGATATATGGGTATTGCATGGCTCATATTCCAAATACCCGACGTGTTTAATTACCTGGTACTTTAAGGGCCCCGCTGCGAATAGAGTCGTAAAACCCGGCGGGTTGCGCCATTGCACAGTCTCTCAGTGTATTCTCTATATTCACCCCATACCTTTTCAACCGTTTACGACCACTGAAAACTTTGACTCTCTCTCCCATATCAAAATTCTCCTCACTCTACACACCAGTCAACACCTATACAATAGAATGTGCATTGGGCTTGGCTCGTCATTGCAAAAGTAATAGTAGTAGTAATAGTAGAGTAGTAGTAGTAGTATAACTCCGTATATAGACAGACTATGTGGCCACAGTTTTGCGGTCCTGTTTTATCGGTTCTCGGGTATATAGATGACTATAGTTATAGACATGAAAAGTAATCTTCTTAGTTGGTACTTAGACCGGTAGACAGAGCAACTACTGCGTCAACGAGAAAACACTCAATTTTTTTTCTTTTAAAATATTTTTTTATCACAAATATTTATTTCCGAATAATCATCAGGTAAAATTAAATAATTGTTTATATATTTATTTAACTTATCTATATATGCCTTTCGGATAAATTTTTTTTTGTGGAGCGTTTTTCTTTTTTCTTAGGAGATAAAATTTATTTATATTTATTTATGATGAATATACATGGATAGTTTGAAGAAGAATGAATGTGTATGAGTTTAGCGTGAAGTTATGCTACAAACAATTTTCTTCGTTGAACTCAAAAAGCTGCCGCGGGGCACATCCTTGCAGACAACGGTTAATCAATGAACCTGAAAGGTCCATCAGTATACCGTCCACAACAGCGATGCGAGTTTTAGATACTCAAGAGTTCTCGCATCATCAGTGGTGGTGGTGGTTGTTCGTTCAATAGGGGTAAAGTCGAAAGAAAATTGAAATATTGCAGTTGATGGATAGTAAAACAAAATCAGAACGTTAAAAATGAAAGAAAAAAAAATATATAAATGAAGAGAAACAAAAAAGAATATACAGTATAAACAATTATTGCAATCCCTTTCAAGTTTTCGTGCTTTTGTTTTCAATGAATCAAAAATAATTCGTTGCGCAAAAATAAAAATGTATTGTTGAAAAAATATATTGCCAGATTGGAAACAAAGAGAAGAGAAGATGGATAGGATTATACGGTTGTGAATTGGGGGCAAAAATAAAATTAAAAGAAAGAAAAATAAATAAAACAAAAATAATTTTATATTAAATAATCGATGAAACTAAATTCAACGAGAGCATCCATAATAAAATAAATAGCGTAGTAAATCGAGTGTAAACTAAAGAGCTAATGTATGTTTGTTTGATTTCTAAACTTTGTTGTACGAAATTAAAATCAATTTTTTTTTTATATTAATTCTATTAAAAATAAATACTTCAATGAGAATTTTCCAATTGCATGATTTTCTATTATTTTTTTTTCTCCATTCCACTTGTTTTTTTTTTTTTTTTTTTTTTTTTTTTTTTTGATTTATTAATTTGATAAATTAATTCATTCCATTGTAGACACAATTAAATTATCATTATATAAACGTGTATATTTATTTCTATGATTCAACTGCGTTGGCTGTGTGTAATTTTCTTTGTTTCATATTTTAATTTTTGCTTAAATGGTTTCATAGCCACGGGCCAATCAACAGCCAAACGATTTGTATAATAAAACCTTTGGAAATATGCATGTATCCAGCGGTAACCTCTACGCTTCAGTAAACACAGTTCCTCTATGCATACATCTGTTTTACTTCAATTTATATATTCTCCTCAGCATTTTTTTCTAGTTTAAATATTCATAAAACATTTTTTTTTTTAACGTAATTTTTTTTTTTCAATCCAAACATATCATTGCATCCAACGGATTTTCCTCTCTTTTCACTTTTTTTTTTATTATTCAGATACATATGTATAGAGTTTTGATGCATATCTACAGATATACTGGATTTATAAATGTATGTATTTATCCTCTCGTTGTTCGGACGTTTGCATGTTAATTTTCAACAACATGCCTCGAGGCATAGCCGCGATATTTCGACGTGTATTTGTGTATATTTGTGTGTATGTGTCAGTAAGTGAGTTGATGCGTATGTTGTGCCAAATTCTCGATCAAACGAATATCAGTATCTCTCGTTTTTCTTCCAATTTCTTTTTTCACTGTCTGACTTTTTTTTTTTATTTCCTATTTTTTTATTTTCCTCTTCGTTTCCTTTGAATTTTTATCTTGCCTTCTATCGCAACTCAATACAATTGTCTATCAAGCCATACAAATATTTTCTATAAATAATTTAAACATATAAATTCCTATACGAAAAGCCAAATCAAAAAAAAAATTATTCAATTTATTATTTTACTATTATAAATATTTTTGTTGTGAAAATTAATCAACTTTATATAATTGCATTTATTTTAGAGTATATATTTGATGTTGCTGATGAGAAAATATGTTGACTGGTCGTTTGGAATAACTTTTTCGGATAAAGTATCCATCCACATGCAAAAAAACCCGTATATTACAAGTAGAAATATAAAATTGAACGTGGCCTCGAAGCGACGAACTCGTCTTCAATCGTTTCTTTTCATTTTATTTTCTCTCGTTCTTTCTCTTGACATATATATGTATGTATATACATGTATATTTATAGTCGTTCAACTTTCACAGCATTACGAAAATATATTGGCGCACGGTCAACGTAAAATAATTGAGTGATAATTCTATATATTCGACAATATATTTTTATCGTATTTAATTTTACTTGCTACGTAGATGATGACCTGTATTCAACGAAAAATAAATTTATTCCAAAGATCTAGACACGTCCAGGGAAAAATATATAACCCTCACAATATTTATAAAATATTCTTAAAGACTCAGAATAACAAATAACATTTTTTGAATAATATTAAAAATAAATATTATTCAACATCAAAATATTTTTTTTTCTCACTTGTTTTATATACGTTTATAAACAAATATAAGATCTAATAATTTGTGATATATCAATAAATTTATTATCACAACGTAATGAAAGGAAAAAAAAAATTTTTATAATCACAATGTTGAAGTAAATGAAACGAATATCTAAAACGGAAGTGGAGGAATTAGCTGGAGATTTCGATGCATGGTAAAACCGCATTGGAGATTATTTTCGTGCATTAGACTCGCTTAAGAAGATAATAATCAAATAAATTATTTTCCTTATTTGTTTAATATCTATAATCCATTTTAATTTATTTTTCTATTACAGAAATACACAAATGCATTTCTAAATAAATTATTTGTAATATAAAATGTTTAAATGCAATTGGCCTTGAAATTGATAATGAGAAAAAATGACCTTTAATGAATGGCGAAGAGAAAAAAAATTTATATACACGTTCATTCCTGTATAATATACTCTCTTACCGCTGTCGTTTATTTATATATTTATGTATAGATATAGGTAAGTGTCGCGAGAGTCTTGAGCACGTGGAGAAAGCTTGTCCAACGGGTCAATATCTCTCGACAATTCGCGCAATTATTCTCGTGACATTCTAAATAAAATCCATGACCGTGTAAGTGAAAATATCACTTTGAATATAGAAAAAAAAAAAAAAGAAAAATCAGACAATAGATTAAGCAATTATTATTTTTAATAATTTTATCCGAAAAAAATATTTAATATTAATATATTATATTAGCAATTAATATACTATAATATATTAATAAAAATAAATTTTTTGTATCACTGTTAAATCGTTTATAATAATTAATTTGATGATTTAGAATCTTGATTGTCACAAATTTAATTTCAACTCTATTATAATAGATAAAATAATCTGTTATTCTAATAAATAAAACTGTAAATTTCCCTTTGCTAGGACCTTTGTTTCATTTTATTCCCTCCATACATTTATTCATACTTTATTATTGTTTCAAAGATTAACTCACTACACACGCATTGATTTACAAAGTATGAACGTATATTCTCGCACATAAATTCCGGATGAAAATGTATACATAAAATACACCTACAAACATACATTTCTATACAGCCAACTGTCAACCGGATGGAAAACACCCGTTTCCTGTATTTATACGCATCGATGACAAGAGAATAAAACTTGTGTCTGCGTATAAAAAAAATATCTAAGCTTTTCGTTCACTCTTTACATTTATTTATTTTTCAAAATATTTTTTTTCTTTCTATTTAATATGCAAGACAAATCTCTCTCCAGTATTTTCCGATTATCCTCAGTTCAAATTTCATCCATAACCACCTATCCAATATTTTCTCATCACACCAAGTATCAAACCAACCCCAATCATGCCTACAAACTCATACAATAATTAAACAAATTATCAAAAAATATTTTCTTCTCATTTTCGTCATTTAAAACGCACAATAAAAAAAAATTATAAATCCACAAATAACTATACACGATTACGTTAAATCTATCACTGATTTTCCAATGAGACAATTAGCGATCTCACGAGTATTCAACACGATTTAATGTAAGTCCCGCAAGCTACAGTAACCCACATGAATCTAATGCCAAAACAGGATTTTGTCTGTCTGTTTATTCAACGTGAATACATATATACAAATAGTATAGTAGTTGGTGGAATATCCTTTGGCAAGTATATTGCAAGCATCACAGCGATGTATCATTGAAACAAGGGTGTGTACAGAGGAAATGATCGTGCGATAGTTCATATAGAGAGAGAGAGAGAGGAGGGAAATGGAGATGCAATCGATCGTTTTGATAAACGAACGGGCACGCGTATCAAGTAACTATTATACCTACATATACCAATGGCTGCAGGGCTAGTTGATGCAATAGGCAGGAGATGTATTGGAAGGAGAAATGCCGATAGAGATAGAGTTATAGTGAGAAATAGAGATAGAAATGAAGGCGGGAGGAAAATCACAGAAACACGTGTTTCGTATGCCACGAAACCCGACGTGCACAAACACAACGTTTGAATGCGATTAAGCCAGTGGAGCAGCAGCAACAGTAACAACAACACACCAACATAACCAAACCACCATATGTATATACATATATTGGAATGAGTATATAAATGTATGTATCAGTATACATAGACCTGAATGCGATTCTGAAAGCATTTTCTCTTTCACTATGTGGCAACTATTAACTACCGATGCTTCGGCAATTCGGTTGGTTTTCAGAATGAGAGAGAACAGAAAATGAAATGAGAGGGATAGAAGCATTGCGCGAAATGCAACGGGTATTATTTCGTTACATTGCACACGTATCGGCCAGCAAAGGATCGTTTTATCACAAACTTCCGCCTCGATGACCTCGTCTGTAACCGACCGATACATATACACACCCGCTGCCTCGCACGTTCGCTAGAGCGAATATGTTTAGCTCTCTGTGGTGAGACAGAGGGGAAGAAGAAAAAAGAAAAATTGAAAAAGAAAATTGCAAGGTAACATTTTATGTATGAGATTTTTTCATGGAATTATTTCTTTGGAGATGTTGATATGATTGTTAATTTTATTATCACTGCAAATGCGTAATGGAAATTAAATTTAATTACAGATAATAAGTATAATGAGTGTATGAATTATGTAATTGCAAGTGAAATCATTTAGTTGATAATTTTTTTTCTGTTTATTGCAATACTTTATTTTATTTCATTTTATTTTATTTTTATTTGGTATTTTTTCGTTGTTATATATGATATTGTAGGTATTGAGTTTGTTTTTTTATTGGATATGGGGCGAAAAGCGTTTGCCTGGAAAATCACCATGTATGTAGTTGTGTCGTCCGAAAAGATTTGCAAGGATCGTTCGAGCTGTGCTATGCACATAAATACATATAGTGAACTCTTTTTCCACTTATATGCCACCGGTCATAGCATACGTGCTTGTAGACACGATCACTCGGCTTTACTTCTACCACCCGTCTAACATTCACTCCAATCCACCCTCTATATCACCCTCAATCACACGAACATATTATCCCGTCAAAATATTCTCAACGTTTATATTAATAAAAAAAATAATAACAAGAAATATATTAGATTTGATATTAAAATTATTATCAATGAAAATTATTTAAATATTACAAACTAATATGAATGCATTGAAATTTTTATTTTTAATGATAACTATGTGTATTATTAATATTTAATATTTTTATTATTAACGACTGATAAATAATATTAAAAGCTGGTCGATAAATTTCATTATTAATAGCGAATATAATTTTGTCCTCAGTCCTGATAATAAAAGTGTGAATTATTTTTTATTTGATTCTCGCAGCTGCAGAAAATGCAATTTCACAAATGACAATCAGCGAGCGAAGAAATATAATAATACAACGAGATATAAAAATATACAGGTGTATATTTATGTCTGCGTGTGTGTTTGACAGAGAAAGCTCCAGTGGAAAAAAAAAAATTCATAAATATATAATTCATCTATCTATATAAAATAACTTTTTATTTGTAAACTTTTTTTCCTATATGTCATGCGTCACAATATTTCCCTCGCGTGTAAATTCATTGGTATAAAAAATGTTGGAATAAAAAAATGGAAATGAAGTCTACAGTATACAACAAAACAAGATTTCAACTAATGTTTTCATCGCAATATACACACCCTAAAAAATTCTATTTATCATTCTATAAAAAAAAAAAAAA
>JAQQBS010000002.1:12817844-12888068 GCA_030347275.1 Microctonus aethiopoides | reverse complement strand
AAAATATCAAAAACTAACATTTTTTCACCCGAGACTCAAGAAAAAAAAATAGTCGGTTTTTTTGCGCCACCCTAATGTTTATAGATGGAGGATCAATTTTGCAGGAAATTTATATTATTCAATGTACATGAAATTCCTACCAGTGAAGTATACAAGTGTATTGTTGTTCACGCTGGTTGCTAATCACTGTTTATTGTACGTTTACTGGATAAACAAATGAATATATATGGCTTTGGAATGTATTTGAGAATGACGAAGAAGGAAAGAGAGATGATAAATAATGTTTACACGATTGAGGACATGGTTTCGATACAATGTCACGTCACGAAATCGCGCTGAGTTTATATCATATTCGCGTCCGCATTTCGTTTATTTCATATGTATATATGTATATATTTATATAATAGTTATGTGTATAGTATAATATGTATGTAGAGATAGTCGTGAGTGTGCAAATTTCCATGCATATTTAATGAGCCAAAATTATGGCTCGTCATGTGTTGCTAGTTTTCGTTTGGATTTCACGCGGTAAAAGCGAGTGGTGTATTCGGATTGTTGCGAGAAAGGACTTCATTAAATCCCTCTTTGATAATTCTGTTCGCTTTTTTTTTAATTCCATTTCCCCTATTTCCAATGCATTAGTGAAATAAATGAATGTGTGGAATATAATGATAAAAAATAAAACGATACAATAAATAAAATTGCGCATTTTATTTATTGGGAAAATAAAATTGTTTCGTTGAAATTTGTTGTGTTTGAAATAATTATTTTTACGCCATGTGAAAAAATGTGTATGCATTGATATTGAATATATTTATTGATAGTCTAAAGAAAATCTGAAGGTAAAAAAAATGTTATGGAAGTGTTGGGAGAAATATTGAAATTTCATGATATAATTTTGAATGTTTGTTGTTTATTACTTATCGTAATATTTTCTATTGGGGATTTAATAAAAAGTCTTATTAGAATGGTGGTGATATAAATATATACTAAAGATTGCATAATGAAATTATATAGAATTTATAGACCATGAGAGAAAATGATTTGTGAATTTATTAATTATCCAAGTTTAATAGTGCGAGAAATTTTTCTTCGATATTTTTTTTTTGTCTTTTTACACACGAGTATAAATTGAAATACGCAATACATAATTATAAATATATTTCTATCTAGTAAATGTTGCAATCAAAGCCGAAGAAAATAAATAAATAAATAATAAGGAAGAAGAAATTAAATACTAAAATAAAAATGAAATTAAATCTCCGATATTTGCATGAATAAAATGTAACCTAATCTCTTATCATACTTTCATGACTCTTCTTGAGGCAATTTGACGTTTCTACAATTGCAATCGATACAGAGAATAAACTAGAGTCATATGAGATGTGAAAAAAAAAATTTGTTTAAATTAAAAAAATAAATTACGACAGAAATATTCAAACAAATTAAATTGTGAAAATAAAAAAAAATAAAAAAATCATGGATGATAATAACAACAGCGAAAAATAGTCCACGTTAATAATTCTCATCATAATAAATATTTCATAAATATATTCACTTGAATATTCGAGACTATTTCCTTCTATAAATTCAACTAAAAACACACCCGATAGAACACGAAAAATATTTAATTCAACGACAGAGAAAATAAAAGTAATTATTTTTTAACTGAATAAAACTGCATTCACAATTTTACGTATATACCTGTAGATAATTAATTATAAATTTCTTCTCGAAATAATAATACAATAATAATATTGCACTTGTTATGAAAATAAAGTTGATTTTATGAGAATGAGAGTTAGAAATATATACAACATTAAAACATAGTTGGCGAGCACAGTGTGCAGCGAATTGGTGAAACTTTTAATTGGCAAGTGCGAGACGATCTAGTGGCGAGTATTGCGAGTAAAAGTGTGAATCCTTACGCATGTTATATTCATTACATACGAAAGCGATAAATACATTTCAGTATACTCTGGCATTTTACAACTTGAAATAAATAATAAATAAATAAAATAAGAAATTCGCAGTCAAAAAAATAAATTACAAACGTCTCAAAGTATTTAAATAAAAAAAAAAAACAAATGATATTTAATTCCATATCATAATTTCGTTGATGTTTGCGTAATTTCACTGCAAGACCAATAGACTTGATATACTCTATGTAACTACAAATATAGCTAGTATAAACATACACATGTAAAAGGGAAAGAGACGTGCAAAGAGAAAGGCAATTTTAGATTGGCAATAAGCTTCAAGCTTCTAGGTCCTCTAGGATTATATTGAAGGTTAGGGCGAGTGTAAACACACTGAAGAAATTTTCTCTCCTCACTTCATCCCTCTCTCAATACCTAAACAGATATCTCTACATTTACCAGTATATTTTCCATCTTCCCCAGCTTCTTTGTCTCGTTCTTTTCATCTTTCTCTTCATCTTCGTATTTATTTCCTCTCTTCAAAAGTTACAACCGCTTTCCCACGACGCCGTGCCCATATTTTTTCATATTAAGATCACTGGCACTCGCATTTGCTCTTATTTTTCCTTCAACCGCAGCCTCCCACGAGATTCATGATACCACAACGACAACGACAACTTGTTTTTTTTTCTTCCTCCTCCTTCTTCTTCGTCTTTTATACTCTTATGATTTTGTTGAACATGTGAATTTTATTATTTTTATTCCTTTCAACTCTACCTCTTGATACGATTAAAATTATGAAATGATCTATGTATACCAATTTAATGATCTAAAATCCGTCACGATATTGACATAAATCGTATGACGTAAATATAAATATAAATATAATCTTCGGCCTAAATTTATTTTCAACAGGATACATAAGAGGAGCAATCAATCGGCTCGTGATCGTATATAGTTTGACAGCCAGGAAACTAAATACATGATAATAAACCTAAAACTAATTTGCCTCTTACTCATTGAGTAACACATATATAAAATAAAGCAAAAGTGTTTGCATTTGTGTATGTTTGTGTGTGTTTATATGCATCCGAGAGGGAGAATAAGAGCATGTTTATTCGTTGAAGTGAAGTAAAGATATATTCAAGCGAGCAGCGGGCGCAAACTATGCATGATGTAACAAGTGCAAACGGGCTGTAGACTTTGCGCACTACTCTCTCTGTGAGTGTATATGTGTCCTTCCATTGCGCGTTGTTCATATATATATTTAGGTATATATGTATAATTTTTTTTTACCTTTTATTTTTTTTCTTTTGTTGAAAAGTCTTTTTTTTTTTTTTTTGTTCTCCTTTCCCTGTTGGTCGTGCTTGCGCTACAGAACGTTAATACGCTCCCGTGCAAGCCAAAGCAGGAGAACGCGGCCGCACACTCGATGCCCCGATTACGAGACACAAACAAGAAGTAGTTGTGTGTTGATGTGTAGGTATATAGTTGTACGCGGCGTGAAGCATTCATGTCTGCCCGTCTATGGTTATGTATTCTGTTTCACGAGATGTTGAGAATATTATGTATATATGGTGGAGTATGAGAGAAATGAAAATGAAAAAAAAAAATATAAATATAAAAAACAAAAAGAATTATATGATATTGCGAAACATTTAGGTTTATATTAAATGAGGCGACGTCAAAAAACAAAAGATTATTATTTTTGTGTAATGATGAGTAAAAGGGACGAGTATTTATGAATAATAAATTTTTAGTTATAAATATTTTGTATTTTTTTTTTTTCGATATTGGTTTCATTTGTTTAATATAGAGCGAAAAAAATTTATTGCAATTTTGATTTTTAAATTTTTTAGACATTCTTTTTGTTATAGTTTGGTAAAATTCTCAAATAATAATTTAATTGGGTTATGAAAAAATTTTTTTTATTTATTTACCATATACTTTGTATTATAGTGGTAATAATTATTTAATAACCAACGATTTATTAATACAAATTTGTTTTAATTGTTTTATTATTTGTTTTTTTGCTTATTTATTATTATTTTTTATTTGATAATAATTAATAAATATTAATAAATTAATAAATAAATGAAAAAAATAAAATTAATAAATAATAACTAATATTGAATAGTTATAATTTTATATTATAATTTATATTATAATAATTAATAAATATTAATTAATTAAAAATAATAAAAATTAATTAATGAATAAATAAAAAAAAATAAAATTAATGAATAATAATTTAATTGGGTTATGAAAAATTTGTTTTAATTATTTTATTATTTGTTTTATTACTTATTAATTATTATTTATTATTTAATAATAATTAATAAATATTAATAAATTAATAAATAAATGAAAAAAATAAAATAAATAAATAATAACTAATATTAAATATATAATAATAATTTATTAAATATTAAATAATTATAATTTTATATTATAATTTATATTATAATAATTAATAAATATTAATTAATTCAAAATAATAAAAATTAATTAATAAACATTAAAAAATTAATAAATAAAAAAAAAATTAAATTAGTAAATAATAACTATTATTAAATAATATTAGTTATTAATACACATTGTTGTAATATGTAATGAGGAACATTTAATCCAAAAAATATATTTGAGTTACATTTATATTAATTAATCCGGATATTTTATGAATAGAAAATTATTTCTATCATTCTTCAGACAAGAATTTTTCAACATCACGACACAGTATAAAATATAGTTCGGGGACATGATGAAATAATAATTTAAAGTTGATTTTAACTCCAAACTTTGTACCGTGTAAGTAATTAAAGAAAGGGTCATTTGTAGTCATAACATCAATGTGGATAATTTTTTTTCACCACACTGAATATGAATAGTTGTCGGCTAGATGAATATCGAAAATAGAGTCTATACATGTCAGAAATGTAATCGAACTTTACCAATTGAGAAAACCAAGTTGCGTATACACACAAAGTTTCCATATATTTCGATGTTTGATAAGAAAATAAATAAAATAAAAGAAAAATGAAATGAAATAAAATTTCTTACAGTATCTACATATACTTGCCTATATGAATCGTATTTTTACTACAGGAAATGAAAATGACGATTGGGAATGAACTTCATCGTAAAGTAATCAAAGAATCCTTTTTACTTCTTCCATTTTTTTAATTTTTTTTTTTTTTTTCAAATGATCATGTAAATACGATAAATAAAAAGTGGATTAAATAAAGAGAAATAAATTAAATAATAATGCGAAAAATGAGATTGAAGGTAAATGTCTCAAGAAGAATTTTTTCTTCATTGATGTATGTTAAATCAATAACTCTTTGGTGTCCGGTTGCGATTTAGTTGCGTCAATGGCATATATATATACATATATATCACCATCCCCTTCATTCCGTCAACACAATTTCAACCCATCCCCTCTCGTCATCCACGTTTTAATACGCTTTTCGTCGCTGAAACGCGTCGCTTGACGTGCGCAACGGCTCAATTTTACCGAATAGCACACTCACAAAAAGCTCTTATGCTCACTCTTCACACATGTCATACATAGGTATATATATTTATATTTAGTTGCATATGAAAACGTTTTTGATGAGGCCTCTCGTTGGTCATGTGCGAATATATACACTGTTAAATTTTGTTTGAAAACTACGATAGTCATAACTTTCGACGAATTAAATCGCACGCGTTAAATACCCACTCTCTGCTGCTTGTATAACCTAAACACACATACACATACACATATATTTATATATGTATATATAGCGCTATCGATACTTTATTATTCTGACGAGTACTATTTTATTCATGTTTTATTTTTATTTTCATATTTTTTTCCCTCATCGAAACGACAAAGTGATCGTTCAAAAATTCGAATTCGGAGATTACACGAGGCGAAACGTGAATAAAAAAATGAAATAAAAAATAAACGAATGTTATAAATATCATATTCAATATTCCCTTTAAAGTTTTATTTCATGAATATATTTTCCTGTTCAATATATTGAGCTGAAAAATGGGAGTAAGTAAAATCAATTGTGCCAGAGAGTATTTTCGACCTAATTTTTACGTAAAATTCTACTTTAAATTAACCATCACGAAAAATATATTTTAGAATAAAGAAAAAAAAATTTAATAGCAATAGAAATAAAAATAATGAAAATTGTATCAATTAAAAATTTCATTAATTTCTTTTTTTTTTTTTTTTTAATTTTATTGTGCAGCGAAAATATCCCTTTGCGCTAATGAATGAATGCGCAATCAAATATCAGTCTAATTAATTGAAAATCGAATAAAATCCAGTAGAATTATGATTGCATGTTGTATTATTGCTCACGTGCTGTATGCAATATTTCCATTCTCTCACATTGAAAAAGTGTTTCGTCATAATAATATAAATTCAATGAACCCTGCACATGGCGAGACGTTTCCCGGATAAAAATACGAGCTAAAATTTTGTGTAGAATATTATATCACAAATGAAAAAAAATTGATAAATATAAAAATGTAAATTATTAAATCACCATTGCCTATAAATATTATTTCATTGATTACAATACCGGATCTAATATCAAGTTTATACACATCCGGTTTCTCACAAATTATATTTCCCACGTTCAATAAATGATTTAATTAATTTTTTTTTTCTGTATTTTCATGATACAGCGACGATATAAATAATTATTTACTAATAAATTACGTTAAATTGTAGTAGAAGTGATGAATGTGAGTTTGTAATTACTCATCATGTAATTTCCGTTTATAATCACAACGAATATCAAGACTTGAGGCATTTGAAAGCCACGAGAGTACACGAATACAGCTGCACACATACAAGAATATTGTGAAGTGGGGAGTGAGCAACGGAACAGTTATACGGCGTTTAGTGAAACGCAAACCCACGAAAGCAAATACACAAATGCAAACAGGGTTGGGCGATATAAACATGGGGAGAGACACGAGAAGGGTAAATGTGTATATCTCGCGGGCAATATTGGATACGGTTGCGCATTACGTTAAATCACACCCAGATACTACTATTAACTCGCTCTTTCTCGATGATCGCTTTCATTGCATTTCTAGTTGTATACAACATCGATCACTGTTTATTAAAACCTCTTCATAATGATTAATATATTATCCATCTATTTTCCATCATTACCGCTACACTGAGTTAAAAAAAAAAATAAAAAAAAAAATGGTAACTTCAAATGAAGAATATTTAATTCAACTAAATTGCAAAAATTTTTAAATTAAATTTAATATTTGAATGAATTTTTATAATTAATATTTACCTGAGAATTTGGCTAAACGTTACAAAAAAAAGTGATTGATGAAATATTTTTTTTAATTTTGATATAGAAAATTTCCGCAATGCGAAAAATAGTGAGAAAAAAATATGGGAAATTAATAATATTGGGAAAAAAAAGTTGAACAAGATCAAAGTTTATTCTTGATTCAACTGAGAAGAATAAAACTAGGTTGAAGATTAAAATTTTCTTGATTTATGCACGGTCTCAATCTAATTAATATAATACGAGATATATTTTATTAATAGATCAACTTAGTTAATAGCAAGAAATTAATCTTGAAGAAATAAAAATAATGAAATTAGTAATTATTCACAGTGAAAACGAATGTTATATTTAAATTTGTATTTTATTATTTATGCAAAATTAATAATCGATTTGGATTAACTGAAGAAAGTTAGTTTGGATTTGATACTAAAATATATTCTTATACTCTTTAATATTTTACCGAACTTTATTTATATTAAAAAATATTGAATTCTTAAATATTAATTTGAAACTAAAATTCTAATTATTTTCATAATTTTACAGGAAAAAAAATTATTAAATGTATATTTTAATAAATTTCCGAAATTTTATATAAGACTATTTTCATCAATCTCAAATTTACATGTATAATATCCCAAGAACATTATAAAGTGTCACGATTACTTTAATTAAAATTCTAATTAGTCACTTTCATTACCAGCATGACAAGTAATTTCTCTTTGATTATCCATAAAAATAACCAAACAAAAAACTAAATAAACAAATTTATAAACTTCTCCAAGGAATTCCCACCATTTTTCTTCACTCACCATCAATTAAAAACTTGAATATAAAACAATAAAAAAAAAAAACACCAACACGAATGTTAATAAATAATCACAAAAAAAAAAAAAAAAAAAAAAAAAAGAAAAAATTAAATAATAAAATCCAGTTTGTCAAAAGATAAATGTATGCATAAAATTTTCGTCGCGTGGCATATGATGCCTTTCTCTCGCCCACAACGTCCAATCCCTGCTGTTGAATGACAAAGCTAAAGTAAAATTGAGAGCCAAGGTGGATCGAAGCTCCACAATGGAATACACAAACAAGGGGAGTAAAAACATATATACCAACGCTTGAATTTTCGTATCTGCTTACTCTTCAATCCCACCACTATATTCTCATAACTCATCCTTTTATACTTTTTTCAATGTTCTCTTTTTCTCCAGTTGCCCATACCACTTCTCCATACGTTCCAGCAAATTACACCAGCGTCATTTCCTCCTTTAGCCATCAACTTTGATGCCTTTATAAAACAGCGAATTGAACGCGCGTCCAACTTGACTGTCTGCACAACACGAGAGAACATAAACATGATACAACTATATATGTATAAACATGAGCATTTCTCTATGTATATGCTATGATGAAATGGACCTCATACTAGCTGATATAGAGTTTCCAAATTTAATAGCCTTGTGTGATAGATAGAGAGAAATAAGAGACGGATAAATGTTCTCTCTTGTTTGATATTGCATCGCAAAATGTGAACGAAAGAGAGAGAGAACTAAACTAAATGAGTGCAAGGCTGATACTCATACCATAAATAGACACGCTTGATTGTATATGAAGGCATCGCGCGTTATGACTAGAGAACCACCCCCTTCATGGAAACCTGATGGAAACTCACCACTACAGTATTGAACAAACCCCTGTCGTTTCTTGTTTCCATATATCCCCCAGTAACCCGGCAAGAATCCCGACCCTCATCAACATCACGTGGCAATCGAGACACTTTTATTATTATTTTTTTTTTTTTTTCCCCTTACCTTCATCTTCTTTATATTTTAATCCTCTTTACTTACATCCTCTTTACAATAATGCATTATTGCTGCACATTCGACACAGACTGTCTGAACAATATTAAATCAATATTCACAGAGATATATTATTGCATTGACAAGTAATCGATTGTCATTATGCCTCTGTCCATGCACCCTATTCGTCCTTTGGCGCTTACTCATCATCTAACTGGCGCACAAATGCACCTACCACGCAGCATCTCACTCTATATCCATCAGTTGCCTTCTCTAACCATTTACCAAATCAATTGGTCAGGAATGTACACATACTCCATTTTGTGGTATGCGTAAATTAAATTGTTTTACTCTAATTGATGATTTCTCGTGGGAATATATGATAAATATGTAAACTCATTTTTATTTATTTATTTATTTATTTATTTTTCGTATGGAATTTGAGGTTTGAGAATTGATTAATTGGTTTGGATAAAATTATTAATGATGATTGTGATTAGCTAAAATTATGTCTGCACTCAATTAATTCTCTTTTTCTAGATTACTAATCAACATTTTATATACAAATATATATTTATTTAAACAAAAAAATGGCATTAAAATGTTTTTATAGACGGAAAGTTATTGGAAAGTTGTCTGCAAATCGAGTGGACTTTACGTACCGTGGAGAAATTAGAGGCTTTAAAGTAAATGTGTATGAACTATCTTAACATGTACTCATAGTTTTTTTTTGTTAGTTTTATGTTTCTATATCGAAAATTCTCGTTTTATAATGCTGTAGATACGTATAATATATACTAACGTCATATTCGCCTACAAGTTTGAGAGCCAGAGTCACGACAATTGACTTCGAGAGCTGATAATTTGTTTTATCGTTAAGTAATGCGACACTTATTGCATCCTAGTTCAAGAGAGCATCCCAACTCGTCAAACATCGCGTTCATGGAATCTTTCTATTACCTTTTCCACACTTCACACAACTGTGCGATCTCCCTCTCTCTATCCGCAGAAAACTCATCCACTTGAGAAACTCATTGAACAACGTGAAAATTCTGTACTGTACATTCTTCATATCGAATATCACATAGAACACTTTTTCCTCCAAGTATTTTACAGTAAACCCAATTCCAGTGCACAAAATAATATTGAATTGAAAAAATAAAATAAAAATTGCGAAGAAAATTAATTAAAATAACTATTGTAATTATAATAAATCAAGTGGAAATAAACAGTTTAAAAAAAAAACTATAGCAACGATAAATTTCATCAAACAATTTATAATAATTTGTTGGATTCAATAATAAAATACGAGAGCTTTTTATTAAATATAAAATAGTGATGAATTGAAAGTTCAAAAGACTTTAATAATAATTTATTTTATTTCTCAAAATTTTAATTTCCAAATCCAATTTTTTTTATTATCTGATACTATTGTTTATCCAAATACTCCAATAGATCTTCATCTTCTGTTGTTTCACCATCATTTTTACAACAGAAATAACCATCTTCCCATAAACAATATTTTTTATATCACGTATAATCTAATAGCCTAATAATTTGTTGAAGGCTTCCTCGCAACATCGAAATGTCTTTGCTACTTTGAATCGATTCGATTACACATAACACAATTAACATGTATAATAGTAGCACAGCAATAGCAAAACAGCAGTTGGGATACAATATGCATGAATATATTTCACAAGTCATATGCAAGCAGGGGATGCCTTTGATCGAGACTGAAGTTCCTTTCTATGATGAAATTCTCTCTGACAATGAATTGTTCCTGAATATTGTATATTGCATCTTCCCTGATTATATTTATTCACGGATTAAATAATTAGGGGACGTAGTTGAGGATTGTTGAAATTTAGAATTTTGCAAAACCCTTTATAAACCCTCTTGTTAATTCTGAGTTTGTTTCACTCAAGCTCATTGGTCTCTTGTTGTCTATATTTCGCGTCCCTCTGAAATCATCCTGACAATCAAAGTTTGTGAGTAGATATACATTATTGTTTATAGTCAAGAGTTTTGTGCTAGCATTACAGTCACTCTATCTCTTCATTGGTAACTATAAATGAAGTGCACAAGACATACTTTATGCATCTATCCTCTCTCAATTTACGTCTTTTCTCATCCTTGGTACTACTTTAATCACCTGATGAATCCAATTAGTTAATACAGTTACATTAAACTGTATTGTTGTATCACCAGCAACTGCCGCTAGCTCTTCATTTTAAGAGCAAAATTATAAATAACTTGTATGTCTTCATTGCATATGTAATAAGTATAATTTACGTTTACAATTGTTTTATCTGTTAAAATTTATTAGAGATGAAAGTTTAATTGGGAGAATTGAGTGACAAGAGCACACAATATAAATAAAACATGGAGAAATATTTATTTATCGCACGATTTTATGAAAATTTAAATATTTTTTAATTATATTTTTCTCTCAAAGATTTAAGAATATCTTCAAAATATTTTTTAATTTGTTTTATTCCAGGGGATGTTGATAATAATCAAGAAAAATTTTTAGAAACTGCAAAAAATCAGGAAATGTTTATAAATGATATGTAAAAAAAAAATTATCAAGCAAAATTTAGATTCAAATTTAAATTTCAGTCATGGAAAAATCTGAAAATTTGCATATTGTCACTGATTTAATTATCTAAACTCAACACATATTTTAAATTGAATCGAGAATAATTTACATGTGTATACAACGAATGTGATGAAAAGTACTCGACAAAATATTTATTATTTTATTTCACGATATTTTTATATTTCTATTTCAACCTAGCTAGAATAATTCGCGATTTCCAAATGAAAATATTCGATCGAATGTATAGTTGCAAATAAAAAAAAAAAATATTTATTACTCTAGATTCAGGAAGAGTACTCATAGCATATAACACATACAGAATATATATATATACAGTGTACATACAAATACATATCTATACACGTATGTAACAACCAGAGAATAGCGTTGGCCAGAACCTGACCAATCAATTCGTCATTTGTAATCAATTAAAAGTCAATAAGCTCGATTCTGATTGACCAGTAGGATCGTTATGTCACAGCAAACGATATCGAGGGATAGTAAAGGAAAGAGAGACGAAGGGAGATGATGGAGAAGAATATATATACACACACACACCAAATAATAATAGCTTGTTATTAATTGAAATACAAGAGTGCATATTATTTACATTCATATATTTGATCAAATATAATGTGAATGTTCCCCATTGTTAATCAAATGCTAGCAACAAACTTTATTCATACAAAAAAAAATAAATCTTTTATATTAAACTCAAATAAATTCACTATATATACCAAAATATAAATTTATTAAATTGATAAAATATTTTTCACATCCACTTTAAATCTTTCATCACCACATTATATTTCTTATTTTATATATTTTTTATTTCTTATCGACGTCAGTTGAATAAAGTTTAAAATACGTGAATATATATTCAAGGTAAAAAATATGTATACAGAGAAATTGTTAGATGAAAAGATAGAATAAAACGAATAGCGTGATATTATATATATATTTCTGGAAGGAAAGAAGTAAAACGCGTGGAAATTTGTCTCTCGGTAACTGGATCTACGAAAATGCATTCAAGTTTCACGTTTTCCTGTACAGTTGCGCGTTTTATACGACAGGGGCGAAGTAGGACACCCTCGTCTCGTCGGTGACTACGTCCGTTTTCTCTCTTGTGCTTCAATTCAACCCACCCCCACCCCTTATTATATATAAACACATATACACATACACATTTCTCACTTCCCTTTCTATCTAGCGCTCGAGTTGTGCAAAATGCATCTATCTCACGTGCGAGCCGCGAACAAACGGTCGTCTATTTTACTGCGGATGAACGCTACGAGGGTAGGAAGGTTAGTTGGGGGATGAAGAGGAGCTTTAAACACTGAATTCAGGACCCGGCGAGAGCCTGCGAGTTTTATGCTTTAGAATATATATACGCGAAACGAGTTTATGCCATGGGTGATTCGAGAGGGATACATGAACAGTGGTGGTAGTGTGACTGAGGATGAGATAGAAAGATACTGAAATGAGAGGTAGAGGAAATATAGCAATGCAACCATGACGAGCTCCATCCAGTTGGCTTCACTATTTTCCTCTCTTCAAGTTCTATTGCACCTACCACCACCACCTTTTCTTCCATTATGCCTCTTTCATGGTATAATCGCAACTTGAGGTATCTTAGGAATTTCTAAGTGGATAAGGGGCAGGCTACGAGCAGCAAATTTTGTGGTGTCGGAGGGTTATGACTTCGTACATGTGATATGGAATGAGAAGACACTAAGATTGAACGAGTCATGTGTGTGAGAATAGAGGGAAAAGACAAATTTGGTATAATATAATGTGCTAGACGAAAATTGGATCATTATAAATTGTAGAAGCATTTAATGGTATTTTGGTTAATTGGATAAAGATAAATGTTGAGTCAAGTGTTTGCATGTCGATTTGAACGAGTCAGAAGACAAAAATATGTAATGAGAAAATAAAAAAAAATCATTTATGATAACTATAAATTGTTGATTAATAATTGTTATGTATTTAAATTTTATTCGTTTTTTATTAGTTGACCTTCATGTTAATAATACAGCGACCTTTAAAAAGTATTTTTATTATTTTTTTCCTTTGATTGGTGGATGCTCGAAGCAATAACTCATAAAACGGAACACTGAGAAAATTATATACAAGTGAACGAGATAGAGTGAATGATGTAAGGTTGAAAGTTAGACCTCGATCTTGACCTCACTTAGCACCCAACAAGTCAATGGCTCTTGTGAAATATCAATAACCAGTTACAAACAACACTCTGTAGTACACGAATATATACTGAAGAAATTATATATAAATAAATATGTTCAATCAAATACATTCTATGAATAAATAAAAGTAAAGAATTTTGATTGAGTAAATTTATGCACATTTAGAAATTTTTTATTTCAAACAAATTGACTTGTTGAAACGTGACTAAAAATAAAATGAATGAAAATTGATGAAGAGATTTCGAGACTTTCGAGAATGATGAGAATAAAAAAAATAAGAACGAAGATTTGCTCCATTCAAAACCGGATTCACTTTGGTCAACGTGATCTTTTCATTTTAATTCTTCTCTTTCTGTCATATGGCAAATGGATCTATATTCATCAATGCGATGTTGGGATATTTTGTTCTTTCTTCAAACCGCACTACCACAAGACAAGACATAAAATCGAATTGAGATTGCAATGCAATTAGTAATTCTTCTCTGTTACCTTCTCTCGTCTATCGCAAATTGTGAATCAGGCCGAGAGGATTTTGCACGTAATTACGACTTTTCACTCGCTTCAGTTTCTTCGATTTGTCCTTTCCTTTCGACGAAGCTTGTTCGTTTTAAACTGAAGGGTATATATAAAAGTTGGAAGGCACGATGATGGGTTAGGTGAAAGGGTGAACGAATGAAAGTGAGAGAAGAAATGCAGTAGCAGTTTTACTATACTTCTGAAGATAAAACACGAGACGATGAGTCTGACCGGAATAAATTGTTTGGACTAGCGACTTTCTACAAACTATAAATATTTTTTTTTCTTATCTTTCCTCATACTCTTTCACGATTTACTTTGACAGTAAATTAAATTTCTGTGCGCTCTACCCTTCATTGATGTTAATTAATATTTAAAACAAAAAATGAAAATATATTTGTTTAAATTATTCGTTTTCTCTCAATATAAAAATTATTTATCAGAAATTAAAAATGTTAATTGCTTTAAAATTGAAATTAAAATTAATCAGACCGTAAATTGATGGCCACAGGCGAAAATATATGTAAAAAATAATGCGGAAATAATTATATACCAATAATAAATTTACGAGAATGGAAAAAAATAAAAAAAATTAAAAAAAAAAAAAGAGCTGAAATTTCATCGTTCAACCAACTATGACCCTCAATGTAAAATTGTGAATATTCTAACAAGTACATGTGTAATGTGTGTGCAATTTTTAGAACACAACAATCCTTTCACTTTTTAACGTCGTTCCGTCCTTTAACGCCTAACACGGAAATACATCGCATGAATATAGATAAAATCGAAGTTTAATGGACCGTTATTTATGATTTTTAAACTTAGCAAATGAAAGTTCTTCTTATATTATGATGATATCGAGAAAACAAAAAAAAATAAAATCACACATGTACAAACAACATAATATATTGCAGAAGTGTCGAAAGTTTCTATTTAAAAAATCTTTCAATCAAGTTTTATCAGATGAATTTTTTTTTTCCTATTAATTATTTATTTCCATTCAACAATTGATAGTTGAAGGAAATTAGTATGTATCTTATTTAGTATTTACTATTTCTCTAAATGATCTACGTGTCTTCAGACAGCTGATCAGAATGATATAAGTAGATTTCATGATCGACATAACAAGATATAATAGCGTAACTGTATGGCATAACAAAATAATTAATCACTTGAATCCAATCGGAAAGTTTCCTTTCTCCTATTTCTCTCTATCTCACCTGTTTTCCTCTCATATTGACAAGGATCAAAAGAAATAAGGGCGTACAGGAATTTCCCTAACGAACGTTAATTCTTTAATTAAACAGCCACGCAAAGTGTTCAAAGGAAAACTCTCTTGAGAATTAATTTATACTTTTAACTTGCTTCTCACTTTATAAAGATATACATATATTTATGTATAAAATTTTCTTTATTGGAACGATGCGAAATTGATTCTCACTCAACATTATTAACTGAAACAAAAACTTTTTTCTATCTTATAAACTGAATAACGTTTTTGTGCTCCAAGAAATAAATAAGAAAATAATGAACAGTAAAAATAAAAAAAATAAATATTCAATCGAATAATTATTTATATTTCAATGAGTTGAAAAGAGATAATACAAACTGTCTAAAACAATGCAAGAAAATTTCGTTGTTTTTGCTTATTTGAAAGGTGTGGCAATTTTATTATTCCAATGTAAATATGCATGCAATTATTCATAAATTTATTCCTTGATGAGAATAAATCTAAACATTATAATTATGCATATTTTATATACATATTTGCGTAATGCCAAATACCCGGAAGCAAGAAGAATCGACATGCTATGCATGAGTTCTTTTCATATATATAAAGTTAATTTATATGATTAGATGAGAAACAATTCTTATATGCAAAGAAAAAAAAAATGTTTCACCTTATTAAACAAATAAAATATTTTCTTTTTATATCCAACAATTTTTTTCCTTTTATGGTGTAAATTTCATATACATATATACATATATAGTTTGCTCATCTTCTGCAGATCACGTACAAGATAAAAGAAATAGCAATTTTAACGCCCTCCAAACGATCACTGGTCGCTTTCGATTTATCTTATTGTGCTCCATAAATTTCAAATACGACGATGTGTAATATATAAATATAATTGAACATAAAATAGCACATATGTGTCGTTTTCTACATTTTTTTTTTTTCCTTAAATGATCAACGACATTGAAAGAAAGAAAAAAAGAAAAAAAATAAATAACAACAACGATGATGAGGACGAGAAAAATTTCTATAAAACCTTCCAACAATTGTCATTTCAATTTGGCTTTCTCACTAACAAAGCGTTTCCTATAACCAGCAATGTTTCAAAATCATTCAAACTGTAATGTACAAGTGCGTGTACGTGTATTTATATAGTTATGTATAACAAAGGGACGCCTGCGAAATGAAACAATGCAAAATACCGACACGACGTAGAACTAAGGAAACCATATACACACACAACGGTTTTCTCTTCCACCGTCTGCGGTAAATATATATACATATATATTTTTAATACTTTTTTTTTATTGTTGCATTGTCAGAATGTAGAACATTAAATCATTCAACGCTCAAGAAAAATTGTGAATTAGTAATTATAACATTATTTCATTGATTCTTTAATTTTCTTTATACTAGATAATAATATGTATTATACATAATATAATATCTAAATTTATGTACATGGATAACAGATAATTAAATATGTAATACAAACAAGAAAAAATAAACAGTGCACGCATGCGGTAAATGGGACAATTAAAGCTATTGTGTCAGCTGCGAAAATCTCGCGACGTATTTTTTTAATATTACCATGAAACATGCGAAAATATTTAAAAAGAAGAAATAAATAAATAAATAAAAAGTACAAAAATATATAACAAGAAAAGATATAAGGAAACTCACATTCACAATTGTCACAAATTCTGCAAAAAAAAATGGCAGAAGTTCTAGCATTAAAAAAAAAATATATGTATATATATATTTGATTTGCTACGAGAATAAATTTACTTCGGAGCAAGTAGAATAATTTTTATTCTCTCTCAATGCAATGTGTATATTATGCAAAATGAAAAGTGATTGCACGGACTGTGAGAAAAAAAATTCTCACTATTTATAATATGAATTATTAATGGAAAGTAAAATGTGTAGACGTATCATAAAAAATAAAAAAAAAATAAAAAGACGCGCGCGCGACTTAGATATCACGCTCCGATTGTATCGAGAGACTACGCAAGAATTCCTCGCCTCGTCATTAAATTTATTTATTTATTTAATTTTTTTGTTTTCCTCTCTGCCCTCGCCTCTTGTCGAAGGACAAACGTAACAATTATTCGTTGCTTTCAATACAGATTCAATAATGAAATAACTATCATAAAGTATAAATGCAATATGTTGTGTGCGATATTTCAGACGTAAGTAACTGCAGAGCAAATGTATATAATAAATGTGACGACGAGTTGAGAATAAGTGGGACTTTGAGTGCGAGCAAACGTCCTTTCCTTTCCACCTTCCTGGGTCTCACTATCCTCAATACCTCTTTCTCTCGGCCCCTCACCGTATGTTACTCGTGTATGTATATGTAAGTATGTGTATATGCTCGTCCAAGTTCTGTTGGCAAATGTGATTCAAGAGAAAGAGAAGGCCCACAAATGTTTCTTGGCCGAGAGACTGCTACTAAGGCCTCGTTTACCTTTATGAGGCCTCAGTTTCAGCGTGGACTTCAAGCACGTCAAGTGTCTTGTGACTATAAATAACAATCGTAACATATAATTGTAATAATAATATTTTTTTTACAATTCAATGTAACCAAGGATTTATCAATAATGTCGAGAATTATAACAACTTGTGTCATTTTTCTTTTCGCATCAGGTGAGTTTAGTGAATTGATATTTAATTATTAGTACGCTTTGTATTTTTTATTTAAATTCTAAAGTATTATAGAGTGAATATTGAATATAGAGAGCGAAGTGATATAAAGCGTGTTGCTACCATTTGATTATTTGTGTACCGGGGTGATTACAAATTTAAACCGTATCGATCGAACGATATACGAAATAATGGCATATACAGTGATAATGCACGAACGAAGGACCAATGTGATAAAGAGGGTTAGTTTGTGTGTGTATATGTCTGTACGTACTCTTGATAGAGGGTTAGAATGGGAGGGAATTACGCTTGTTTCTGGTCGTGTCCACGCACATACAATTTAATTCACATCGACGATAATCCGCGGGTTATAATCATTTTCAGCAGCTAAAATGCGCTTGCGACATTTCGTAAAATTATTCCCCTCATCACTTCTATATCATCCATGTGTCATTCATCCTTAAAATTTCCAATCAACCAACAGCCCTCAACTACTATTACTATGCATCATCCTGCAATGATAATAAATTAATATTTTTATTTTTAAATTAAAGAATTGTTCAAGCCTGCATACTTTTGTTAAATATTTTTTTTTCTTTTTCGATGAACGTTGGCGTGTCAATCCCCCAGCCAATGTCATCATCCAAAAGTTGACTCAATAGTGTATACTAGCGTGTTAGTTGTACGTATATGTGTTCTCCAGGACAGTGAACACCACGGGGAAATTAAGCGCGGTCCCGGCTTTTATTTGCATAAAATGATAGGACTTGGAATATGTCACGCTCTCACACAATTCTCTATATCGCTTTTTCTTCTTCACCATCTATCTACCCCATTATACACTCTTCACTAGATATATAATTTTCTCTTTCATGAAAATTCGTGAGATAATTTTGAGAGGGTTAATATTCAACTTTTTCATTTATTTTTCATTTTAGTATTTTTTTTTTCCCCCATTTTTTTTTATTATTTCTTTTTTTTAACTCTAATATCCTGCTCTCTACACTGATGATATTTTTATCTCACTCATTCACCCTATATTCTTTAGCACGAACCGTACACTCTGACATGCCGACCAGCACGTCCTCTCGTTTGCCATTAAGTTTCCCTGAAATACCATCTCCACCTTCGTTATATACATTGCGCGCTCTACACACTAAAATTCGCGTTGTGTACATACGTACGAAGCTTAAAGCGCGAACCGGCGCTCTCGTAAGGACATAAAACGCGAAGCTCTTCGACGTTCTCGCACACACGGCGAGGAAACACGCTGACGCTGACTTTTCTGATAAAGCGCTTTTCCACGAGCAGAACTATATGGTACAACCAGGAAAAAAAAAAAGAGAGTGTATACGCTTCTCGTTAGAAATCCAAAGGCTTTTATACCGACCATTTTACACTAATAACCAGACAAAGGAAATGGAAAAGAAATTTTTTTGCTTATTATATTATATATTGAAGTAATAATAGAAGTCGATGGGAAAAAATGAAACTTGTATTTTTATAATAAGAAAGAAAAAAGAAAAATATAGTTGGATGGTCAGGAAATTATTTTTTGATGGTTCTTGAATATATGTAGTGCAGATTATTTGTTTGATTTATATCACATCGCATTGTAGCAACTATTAACAGAAGGAGAATAATCCAAACTTCTTTTTTATAAATTTAAAAAATTAAACTCTTTTTTTTTTTTTTTGGTATCAATAGAATTTTTTTTTTTTGAGCGTTAAATCTTTCACTGGAATGGAGTTTGATGTCAAATTATCACACACAATATTCGGATGAAATATAATACATAAATATCAAAAGCAAAAAAGAGAAAAAAAAAATTCTGCATACAAAAATTTGATAAAAAATATTGCAACAAATGCAGATAATTACATCATAAAATGTTGAATAAATTTAAAAATTATATTTTTAACTTGTGTGATAATATGCCACTAGGACAATTATAAAATTATGCTAATCAATAAATTCCAAGAGATATAAATTTCCATAATAACATTATGCGTCATATTTCTAAAATTAAAATTAATATTCTCTGATTAACTCATTACTTTTACACTACACTAAAATGAACAACACAAAACATTTTATTGAAATTTAATTAAAGCTCCTGATACATTGTAATAAACATTAACACAATTTTGATAAAAGCTCGAGTTACAATTTTTTACCTTTAAGCCAAAAATTTATGTGAACACCAGTATATTCGCTTACTCTCATTCTCTCCATGCTCTACTGGTTTTGAATCTCTCCACAATGTTGAATGCATACGGTGACATTCAACCGCGACTATGGCTGGATGGAAATTCAGTGGAATGAGTTTGTGAGTGGACTATACACATAGACGACAGAGAGAGAGAGAAATAGAGTGAGAGAAAGAGAAGATCCATCAACCAGTAACAAATGTATACATCTCATCACCATAAAAATTTATGTGCCACCGACGCATCGCCCGGGTAAATCATATTATCATGAGAGGACAAGAGAGGAAAATATGGAAAAAAAAAACCGAGAGAAATTTATTGCATATTGGTTGTTATTCGTTTTGAATGACGCTGTGGGAAATTCCTTTGATGTATAATTTTTTTATTCCTCGCCTCCAAACAAATACACACACGTTTTTTTTTATCAACAATACCAAATTATAAATTTTTAATTTCATTTCTTGCTCACTACATCAACACGATAAATAAATTAATCATTCATTAGAAGATAAAAAAAAAAAAAATGTATACATAATCACATTCGAAAAAGTAAATTCTATTTTTATATTCACATCTATAAAAGAAAAATTCATACACACGCAAATCCATAACACAACGGTAATTAAAATAATTAATACAATACAAAATTATTGTACAAAGGGAGAAACACACGAAACAAACGAAAGAAAAAAAAAAACTAACTATAAATAATTATTTATTCATTGAATGAATGAAAAACAATGACTAATTAATTAAAATATGATAATTCCCTCGTGATATTTAACATAAAATTATTGCAATTCATCTAACTATATATAAATTACTTTCTCATATACCTAAACACAATTTCAACGATATATAGAAAATAAATAAAGACTTGACATGTTTGTACCGTCTATGATGCACATCTCAATCTAGATTTCTAATAATTTCCATAAATTCACATACAAATGTATATTATATATTTGAGCCAACGACTTGTCTCTAAGTCATATAGCACGCGCGAAAACAGTGTCGCGCTATGAATTAGAATGAAAAGTGTCATATATACAGATATATAACGGTAAATAACGATTCACTAACACGCTTGGGATATAGTTTGGAGGGTGGAAGAGAACGCGGGAATCGAAGCACGTGCGGTCGCGGCGGGTTGCCATGCCGAAACATCGAGGTCGTCCGAGGAGAGTTATCTGCGAGAGAATATATAACCGACACAGAGACAAAGACATATACAGTTATATATGTGTATATATATATATATATATATAGATGAATTATATATGATGAGGGTGAGTGAGAGGCGAGAAGATAATAACGTTGCACGGAAGCGAACGCGTGGTCGGATAATAATGTATTCCCCGATCGCCTCCCAACAACCAACTGTATAGCTTGAAAGCTCGCAGTGCACATCAGCACTGAGACCTCATCGGCCGCAAACTATTCCCGTAATCATTGTGTGTTTCATACGAGATTTTGCGGCTATACTATTATTATATATCTGAATATATTTCAGAATAACTGGAATTTTATTTTTTATTTTTATTCATTATGAAAAGATATTGTAAAAATATTATCGAGTTTAAATTTTTGTGCTTCTCTAATAGTCTTTTTAGTAGTTGATTAAATATCCTATGGTACTTGTTGGCCTATCAATTTTATTTTTAATCTGGAGAGCGTTTAAAAATCTACACAACATAATTGTAATATTTTATTTTATAATAAACTTGGACGCAAGTTTCTCTTTTGCGCTATAGAATGGAAGATTTTTGACAATATGTCACTACTTTGAGGCGTTGTATTTTCTATTGAAATATTTTTAAACTGCCTTCCTTACTCCTGAAGAACCTCAAGAAATCCCCATAATGAGGTTTAAAGTAGTATAAAAATTTCAAATTCTGATAAAAATTGTTTGAATTTAAAAAAAATATTTCTAGGTGTTCACGTTTTTAATTAATAATAAATTATTATTTTTGTTATTTCTAAAAGCAATATTTATTATTTGGGAGCATTATTCCATACAAATTGTCAATACTTGAATTTTTAGCTTGAGAGATTTATAAAAATTCAACGTAAAAATACTTTAAAGTAAAAAATTAATTCCATAATGAAAATTAGTGAAAATAATTTACAAGAGCTGTAATATTATAATAACAGCAATTTATTCCTGTGTGTATGATGTGAAATTAATGAACTCAAGTATTACGAAATGGTAATTATATGAATGAATGCGTCGGTGTGAAAAAAAAAAAAAAAAAAAAAATCAAACAAATAAATTGATAAAAGATTGTGCTATGAGATTAAATGTAAATATTCTTCTTTAGAGTGTACTAGTTGTCTCTATTCCTACATGCGTATATGTATATAATATGCATATTATATATCTATACATGAATACGCCTGTTGCACGTTTGCATAATTTTTTATATTATACGATATGACTATTCTATTCGAGTGCCTTCAGTAGGTCGAATTAACGACACATCCGACACGACTGGGCGAGTTGAAACATTGCAAAGGAAGAGTGCGCGAAGCATGAACGACGAAAATAAAAAGAGAAAAAAAAAAAATAACAGAGCACTGTAGTTCCGACAATTTTTTTTTCTTCCGCATAATTTATATTCACTCAACGCCCTTTACTCCCCATTGATATATTTATAAATTTATTTATTTATTTTAAACTCAAGAGACGCTTACTTGTAGTAAATTACCAATCGTCAAACGTAATTTCCTCAAGTGACTCATGTTGTCGAATGAAACGTCGATTGACATTATCTCATTTTGTGTGACAACTGTCAATCACGTAAGTAAATGGCAAGGAGAATAAAAAAAAAATCAAAAAAGTATTACTGCCTCCTTCAAACCGGAAGCGATTTATGCTTAAGCAAGAAGGCAAAGAAAGTCGTTCAACTAAATAAAAAAAAAAAATTGAAACAGTTTTAAATATGATGAATAAAAAATCTAAAAAAAATTAACATTTATTATTTTATTTCAATTAATTAATACTGAGTCAATGATTATAAATATTTCTCGATACTTTCACTTAGATAAAAATTAATCGGCGTTTGATAATAATATCTATTAATTATTTTTACAATTTAATTCATTAGGTAGCCAAAACGATTAACAAAGTAGCGATAAAAATTTTTTTTTATCAATTCAAAATAACACAATTAATTTTCCCTCATTAATTTTTTTTTTTACATTCTCGCTCGGATTAATCGACGAGTAAAAATTGGAATAAGCATAGGAGGGGAACGTTACTCATTCCTCAATGTGTAATTATATAGAGTTATATTATCCATGAGCTACAGTATTTATGCGTTTGATAGAATCACCATGCGCATTTGGTAAATTCGCACGTGCTATAGATAAACTGGATTACGCGGATCGTCGATCGCTAATTAGATACGAGCGGATGAATGGCCGATTAGCTTGAGGGTAAGCGAAATAGGAAAAGCATCATAATACAGAGATGAATTAGTATAAGAGGAAGTGAAACAGAATGTAAAATTATTCCATTTTGCTTTACACTAATGTGTTGTTTCATACACATATCTCTTCAATATAAGACTCAATTGAAACAATTCTGTTTGCAACAATGCTTATTTGGAATTCCAATAATTCTAATGCGAGATTAAGCGAATAGAGTATTTAGTGGAAAGCGAAACTCTGAAAATACCATCCCACTATATTATTATACGAGGTGAAAACCATTTTGTGAAACGTAGAAATGAGATTGATGCCAAAATACAAAATTATATTGTAGGTTGATCTCTAAATTTGTTTTTTTTTTTTTATTTTAAACAAATAAACAAAAAAAAAAACGGAAATGCTAAGCATACAGAGAGATCCAGACATGTGATGATAAAAATTGATCAATATAAAATTTTCCTCTCTTAATTGCATATTAATTTTTTTTTTTTTTGGAAACAAAAAATTATTATTATTATTATTATTATTATTATTTATACGTGATAGAAAAAAGCGAATGAAATATTAGCATTACAATGTGAATTTAAATTGGAAAAAAATTAAATTTATGAAGTCATTAAAGAATTTTTTGTTTTATTTTTATGAATTGGATCGTGTTGTTTATGAAAAATAAATAAAAAAGGGAAATTTATTAAAATTACTTTCTGGGGGATGAATATTATATGTGTTAAGTGAATTTGATCAAATTGTTATAAATATGGAGATGACCTCTGTATTTAATTTTCAATATCTCAAATGGGTCATAATATTATATTCTTGTAAATTTATTTCGGTGAAGATATTGAATGGAAAATATGTTTTTAATGGAGTAATAATGGTATATGATCAGGTGAATATTTAATTGATGTTGAAAATAAAAATAACTAGCTATGAAAATTGTTGGAATAACGTAATGAAGAATTTTATTGACTATGTTGAATTGGAAAGGTTAGTTGAGAGCTAATTACTTTTCTCAAGAGATGCGATCTTTTTTCATCTTTTTATATTTTTTATACGTAATATTTTTCTTAAAAAAAATTTGTGATATGTAAATACTCTCAATCCTTATTTATGCTCATTACTGTTAGTGAATCATCCAACTACCTCTCATCTTTTACCAATCAAAATTCTTTTGTAACTATATTTTCATAAATTCTATCATCACTTTCCCCAAAGGTTCATCATTTTCAAAACAAATATTTATAACCGGCGGTAAACATTTATGAATAACTTCTGAGCTTTCTTCCTAAATTAATATACTCGATATTTATACCTTATCTTAATTGCATTCCTCGTTTGTATTTTATCATTTCGCGAAATATAATATATAAGTATAAAAATAAAACAAAAATTAAATCGAAAGCACAAAATCTGTTTTTCCTATTTAATTCACTCCTTTATGATTAAACCTCTAATTTTTTTTCTTTCTATTTTCTCCCACAATGTCTAAAGGGGTTGTGATTCAATAAATTCATAACGAGAAATATTTTAAAACACTTCAACTTTGTGATACACTTTTTTCCTCCCCCAATTTTATTTCATTTCATTTTTCGTCTTTATTTTTTATTTCTTTCCTCTATATCATCGTGAAGTCAAAGGTCATGCAAATACCATAACCGTGAGCGGGGAGCATGGTGTGTAAATACACTAGAAATATGATATTAACGGGCAGTGGAGAATTACGCACTACTAAAAAAAAAAAAATGATACAAAAATTGCTGAGAGTAAATAACAATGACCTCACAAAGTCGTCAAACGTGCACATTCATTTCACGGACAAAGCAAACATGAAAAATAAAAATTTTATTACTCGGTAATATAATATACATGTAGGCAGGTATAATACATATAAAATATACATATATACTCATATATATCAAGACAAGATAGAAACAATTATATAAAACGAATGAAATTGAATTTTCCTCAAAGACATTGATGTAAATAAAATTGTGACTCATCCAATAAATAAATAAAAAAAATTCAGATAACAAACCTGCCTTCATATTTTATACGTAAGTATACTCATACACCGAATACATTTGACAAAAGTTTTTATTCTTTCCCCACCCTATATCCATCTTTATTCTTTTGATCTCTGACAGTTTGAAGATCGTGTACATTGAAGCTAAGAAACGTTTTGCGCCTTTGATGAAAATAGAATAAATGCACAACGCAATGACGTGAGATGAGCATTTTTTTTTCTTCTCTCAACAGAAGAATTATATACAACTTGTCAAGTAAATAAAAGTCGCTATAGATTTCGATATTACTATGCTTGATATAAATAAAATAAAAATATGAAAAAATTTTAAAAGCCCATGACAAAGCAGAAGCGACAGCAAAACGTTGCACAGATAAAGAGATAGCAAATGTGTATATGATAGGAGATTTAAAATAGGAAGATATGGGTGTAGGTGGGATAGAGGGAGGCAATGGCAACAGCGGCGTTCGTCAAGGGGCATAATATTTCGGATGAAGGATATCATGTGTCATAAAGCGAGTCATTGCTGATGAGAACACGCGAGAATCGGGTAGCCGAGAGCGCTTGCGTAACATGCATAGATATATACCAGAGCTGAGGTCAAAGTGAACGACGCGACGATACACAGAATGGTATCGGTGAATGAGGGAATGAGGTTGTGAGCTAAAACACAGTGAGACCAGGAGGGAAAAAAGTAGAGACATGGATGACAGAAACTCGAATTCATAACTCTGTTGCAAATTTATAACCGCGAGCGGATAAAAATTTCGAGAAAATGAATGAGAACAGAGACGATTAAATCTCATGGGGAAAAAAAATGAGATTGAGAATGAGAGATCATGAGGACTATAGATATGTAAATATATATAATATAATTATTTAAAAAATAAAGATGTAGTTTGAAGGAAAAAAATTTATTTTTTTTTTCTAAGTAAATTAGAAAAAAAAATTATTTAATAATTTTAATTTTAATGCTTAGAGAATTTTATAGATTGTTATAATATTCTTGGATTGTTCGAGTTAATTTTATATTTATTAGAGCAGAGTGAAATAATATTGATTTGTTTTTTAATAGAAATTGAAAATATAAAATGAGAATTAAAATTTTATTATTTACTTCATAATGTGTACACATTATTATATACGATAATTACTGAAGATTGCCGTATTTTGTCGTAAATTTTATAGCGATTTTCAGGTAAGTATTTAGTCGAGCATTTTCTCGATGTATAAATCAAATCAAATTTTTAAAATATGCATTTAAATTCACTATTCCAAGTGCATGATAAACGCCATTTCACTGATTAGTGCACTTGGTATTTAATCGCGTCCTAAGATTATATACCTCTTCATCCTTAAAAAAAATAATAAAAGAAAAATCTCCCTTCCCCCCGAGATTTTCGAGGCCACTTCGCAAATGAAAATTCTCATCTCTCTTTTGCATTCTTCTCTTCAAATAATATCCAAGTATTTATATATATGCATGAATGATGTCTTTTATTAATCCGCTTATACACAAAAAAAATCTGCTTGGAGAATTACCTCAGTTTCGCGTGAAAGAAAATTAAGTACCATGAGGGTGCACATTATAAACCGAAAGCAAACAAAATTCACTGTACACAAATACTAAAAAAAAAATAAAAAATTTTTTTCAAAGTATTCTTTTAATATAATATATAATATATAATAATAAATATATATAATATATAATAATAAATATATATAATATATAATAATAAATATATATAATACATAATAATATATATAATAATATATTATATAATATATAATATATAATAATATATAATAATAAAATATAATATATAAACAATTTAATTAATCTTTTCATTATTTCTTTACATAAACAAAAATTGTAATTTATAATCAAGCATCAAACCCACCACCCTATATCTATTTCCCTCATCTCACTACATACATACATACATGAAATTCGCCCTCAGTAAAATAATAAACCGAGACCAAACACAGAGTAGTTGGGCGTAATGTCGCGCGGACAGACGGGTAGATGAGATTGAACTAACGTTGATAGGCCGGTCTGAGCGATTGACGTGCACACAACAGAGGGTCGGAAACACAACATGGATATAGTAAAATATACATTAGTTTATATATATCAACATCGCAAGTGAACTAAAAGAGAAACAGACAGATAATTGAGATGAGACACGAGTATAGTGCTTGACATACAAATCGATGGATAGACCCAAAAAGAGAGTGAAAAATTTACATTAGGGTGAATCCCCCCCCCACCCCCCCCCCACCCTCTGCACCAACCAAGAGACAATTTAATAAAAAAGACAACAGGCAATGGAGAATAAAGTTGTGTGTTTGAATGAATGCGATGGCGAATACTTTGAGATGGGAGAGGCTTGGAATATATTCTGATGAATTAAGTGAGAAGGAGAGAAAGTTTACAGAGGAAAAGCGATAGAGGAAGACAGGGTGAAACTGTAAAGCGACAGTAACCGCACGTAGCGATCGACATGCAGCATAGCAGTAAAGGCCCATCGAGAACAGATTGCAGCTCTTCCACTATATACATATATCCAATACACAACTATCTACACACGAACGATCCCCTTTTCGTTGCCTGCGGGGGTTGCTGCAGCCACAGTGGAACCGCCGATGTTGTTGCCAGTTGGTTTTACTCTCTTCATTTTCTCTCTCTCTCTCGTTCTCTATGTGTGCTGCGGCGGAGAATTCACTACCACCTCTCATCGTCGCATCCCACCCGATTCTATACTCTTTATATACATTTAATGTTCTATGGAGAATACTATGCTTGTGTATATATGTATATATATAACATCCCGCATCCCCATGGCCACTCGGCCTGACACCGCCGTCTATTGCACACCTCACCAAACCGTCAAACAACCCTGCTTACGTCGTGCGCGATACAAAATACTTGACAACCCCATTGCGCGCACCCATTAACAGGTGTTAGAGCGCGCAATTAACTCTCGTAATTCTAACTGTATGTGTATGTGGGTTATGTATGTATGTATGTTATGTTTAGAGTGGGTATTTACCCGCAACCTTCATCTTCATATCCGCATTACGCACATCCATCCGCAACCCTTTGGACTGTGTAATTATTTGTACATGAGAAATTTGATTAATTATACACTTTGAGAGAAATATATTTATGGTAATTATATGTTATAATTATTTAATTTTTTTATAAATATGTAATTATATTACAGAGGTTTGTGTAATATTTTTATGTAATATTACGAAATTGAATATTAGTACTTTTGTTATTTTGGAATGTGAAAGAATTTTTAGAAGTTTGGGATGAACTAGAAATTAAATCTAAAAGGAACTTGAAAACTTTCGGAGTTAATTTTCGATATTTTTTCTTGACTTCCTCAACTTCGATTATAATTTCATTAATTAATATCTTTTTTAATGGTACGATAAATTTATATTCATAATTTACAAGTCAACGACGAATGTCATAACCTTACAAATTAAGTCTATAAACTTCAAATGATCCCTCAAATTCAAGATTCACAATATTTTTATAGTTGCAATAATGAGAATTGTCTCTGAGTACAAAACTCAGTAAAATCTACAAAAATTTATTTTTTAAAATACAAAAAAAAAATATTTTCTTTTCATTTTTTTATTATACCTTTAATATTCAGTATATTGTAATGTTTCACCCTTCCATTTCAATTAAATTCGCATCGAATAAACCGATATATACAAATATACCTCCAATGTAATAATAGAAATTTAGCAATATTTTTATTTCCAGCTACTAGTTTGGAAAAATAGCATCATAAACGTGAATTCAAATTTTTATTTTTTATTATTAAACCACGCTTTTAATTCTAATATATCTTTTACTGTAAATGTGTAACATTAATGTATCTCACGGGAGACAACACACGATTGTGATAAACTATCAATATTTTTTTTTCTCCCCCTTTTCTTTTCTTTCTTCAACATTTTTTTTTTCTTCTCTCAAACAAAACACATTACTTATACAATCGCACGTACATTTCACCGACACATTGCTATATACACACACACCCATCTGGCTTTTTTTTATGGTCTCAATACAATTTTCCTCGTCATTCTTCCCTCACTTGAAGACGAGCGCAATATACAGTTCTCTTATATAAATGTATATACATGTAGTTTATACACGTACGTGTGTATATAGAGGGGAAAAACGCAGAAAAGGGAGTATATGGATGAAAATGAATACAGTGATGGAGGAGGAAAAGAGAAGAGAGGGAACGCGCGACGGTTGGGCTCGTAACTGCACCCGGGTAAAATCGACAGACGAACGCAGACAAGAGTGGGATTCTAACGCGGCGCGTTACGACTCCCGGTGCCTCGATATAAACGGGGACTCGAAGCGTATTTGCGAGCTTGCAATTAAAGTTTACGATCGCCTGTCCCGGGCGCACACAAGTGAGCTCTTTCGCGCTTACTCTCGTCTGCAGCCTCCTCGGTCATCTCTCTTGAGTTTACCATCTCGTTTCACCGTCAGCCCACCTCCCTCTCATCACTCTTGCTCACTCTCTTTATCTCTTTATGCTCGACAACCATGTATAACCTCACCCGGGTGCATCCCTTATGGCTATGGCAACCAGACGCGAGCATTTTATTATAATCGAAAATGAAAAATTATTGGCTGGAATTAATTTTTTAAAGGTTAATTATTCTTGTGTTGTTGCTTTTTTTTTTTTTTTTTTAGATCGGCTCGACGGATGCAAGAAATTGTTATCAATATTAATTTTACTATGAAAATCGAGTGAGGGATATTGTGAGGTTTTTTAATATTGATTTATTGAAATTGGCTGATGATAAAATTTAGTTGATATTAATTATAGTTTATAATTTAGGTATTATTTTAGTAGAATAAAAGATTTGAATATATCACTATGGAGTGTATATATATATATGTATTCAGATTATATTTAGGAAGCAGGACATGCTTTTAATTTTATTGTCACATTTCGTGAATACATTAGCGATAGAAATTAAAATTTTGATAGGTACACTGGATAATATATGGATGAAAATGGAATAAAGTGAACTCAAAATCTATATATCAATATTTTATGTGAAAAAATAGTTCACATAAATGTCAGACATTCGAAAATAAGAATCATTCAAGAAATTTTTCGGCAAAAAAGCTATTTTCATCACTCTGGAATATCAGAATGAAATCTATCCAGTCGAATAGTCGAATCTAAAAGTGATATAATATTTAATTTTTTTCCTTAATTTGTTTTTTTATTTACAAATATTAAATAATGAAAGAAAAAAATTTACTCAATTTTTGTTTAATTATAAAACAATTAATTATATCAATTAACCCTAAATCTTCAATCTAATTCTCAAATTAATTCCTATAATAATTATAATTCCAAAATATATTAAAAAAAAAAAAAATTATCATCATATTTTCAAATAAATATTAATTAAAAAATTCCCTCCATTCTCAGTAAAATCATTAACAAAATTACAATAGTAATTTAAATTACCACATAATTACACCTGTTGCACAATGAGAATGAAGCTTAATATAGTAAAAAAGTAAACTCATCAGTGATATAAAAAAAAAGAAATAACACTCCAAGAAACTTATTATTCTTCACTTAAAAAGAATGAGCTTTCAAATAAAATCTCAGATATGATTTTCTCCAAGAAAACAAAACCTCCGCTATATGAATCCATCTTACCCACGATAAACAATAAATACCAAGTCGCTTAAAGTAAAAAAAACCCAAAAAAAAAAAAACATAAATAAACAAATAAATAAAGCAAATATCCAACAAAATGTCGGCGAAGCGATAAAAAAAAAATATTCCAATGCAAATTAAAGAGGATGATGAAAGCGTGGAGGATAATGGACAGCCCCAGTGAAGAAGTAATCAACTTTGTTCACGATTCATCCACGTGAAAAATCTGAAAGAATAATTCTAAGAAGTCTATAAAGAAAAAAATAAATAAATAAATAAAAAAATAAATAAATAAAAATAATACAAGGAAAAATAAAATACAGGCACTGTAGGAAAAAGAAAGAGGTAACCGAAACAATAAGATAAACCGATGAGAGGGTGTATTATGGTAATGGAGGATGAGGATCGTACTCGAGAGTAGAATGAAATAAAAAGATGAAATCCAACGAGAATACAACAATATATACACACAAAAGTTTATATGTATACATATAAATACATGTGAATATAGATTATACATATATATATATATGTATTTGTGCATGGGTGCATGACGCTCAACGACAAACTATACTAAAAAGTGTAGGAGGATTGTGTGGGTGGGTGGCAAAATACATGATGCCTAGGATACGGCACGTGCGCGAATAGTAGTTTGCAAGGATTTCTATGAGGACACCCAGGGAAAAGCCCCGTGTGTTGCAACCTGTTACACTTTGTTCATGGCTCTATTGCGCCTTCTGCACATTTAGAATTGGGTGTGAGACTGGGCATACAACCGTGTCGAGTTCTACAGACAACAAGTGTTGCGTGCAGGCACAATCCGTTCTTTAACATTTCATATTTAATCTGCTTGTTTATGCTCCTTGAAAAATATAAAATATTATATGCACACACACACACACACACACACACAAAGAGGATGTGGAATTGTGTGAGAGTTAAAAAATGAAAACAGAGTCACAAATATTGGAGAAAAACTTGAGGGTAATCGTCACACGGTTTTGTCGACGTACTTTTTATTTTCCAATACAATGGAACAAATAGGAAAAATAAATAAATAAATAAATAAATACGCGGATGAATAAAACGTGAAATATAAAAATAAAATACACGTTGATAATATATAGAAATAAAAACAAAAATAAATTAAATACATTGTTGAGTTGGAAAAATATTAAATATCAAACAGTGTTATAACAATCGTTTGGTTGGTATAAATATATAAAATATAAAACTGATTGGAAAAATGAGAAGAGAAAAAGTTTTTGTTGTGTATAGAAATATAAAATATCACTTGTGACAACTGCTTACGTTTGTCAAAGCGTAAAAATATCAAGAACTTTGCTAATACATATTTTCATTCGACTGAAAAATTCACAAGCGATGTTTCGTTATCGGCAAATGATAGAACGAACGATAAATCATCAAACATATACATATACTTCTTTTATCTGTCATTGTGTATATACACATTATATGACGGAAAAGTATCCAAATTAGCGAAACTCTGTCAGGCGACAACGACAACAACAACTCGGCGTTCCTTTGTGCAAAACGTAACACATTATTGCGCTATCCGAGACGCACAAATTCCGAACGAAGAAATGAGAGAAGAAAATACGAACGAGCAATAGTACAAATAAAATAAAGAGAAAGTTGTGTGAACGAATAGGGGGGTTTATATAGCAAAGTAAAAGGTGGTAAAGTGAAAAAGGAAATTGAGAATAAATTCCGGATGTCGTCAGGGTAAAATGTGATACGATGTGAATAATTTGCAGAAAATTTTCTGAAGTGACAATTGCTTCGAGAGACTTTTCAACTGCGTCAATTGACAATTTATTTATTTTTTTTCTTTGCATTATCATTCATGAAAGAGCACACAACAACACTACTATACAACCCAGTGAGTGTTGCTGATTAAACATAAATATTCGCCTGTGGATAGTGAAAAAGCAATACACAGTTATACAATTTGCAACACAATTATTTTCCATATTTATTTAGCACGTAGACGAGTAGCCCGAAGCACAGAATAATAATAATTTATAACAAAAGACCGTCGTGAAAATGCTGTTAATTACGTATACTAGTGACTATTTATTAATTGGATGCCAGTATAAACTATAGATGTATATTATAATAGTATTTATATCTATGTATTTATACGTATATACATATAAATAGAGGGAGTGACCGAAACTAACGCAAATCCCAGGTTTCAACTACTTCCAATGTGTATTTCTGGTGTCACTATGTACTTCCTCACTTGTCTCTCCCAAACCAACGGCTTTATCTAAACCGCCACCATCATCACTATCGTATGCTTTGCACACACCCCTTTCTCCCTTCTTCATTCACCCATTTCTCCTCTCACCTCGATGAACTTGTACATATAATGTATATCAAAACCCTGAAACTTGTTTTGAATTAGCACCCAGGTCTAGCTTGTTATTTATCTCCAGTAGTGAAATTATATACTACACTCTCGACGGGGAATAAATGGATAAATTTTCTTCCCTATGTATGTATATATTTTCTATCTCTTGTTATGTATCAGTATATATATGTATGTATTACTTTATTGATGGCAGGTGTGAAATTAAATAATTTTGTAGGATTTTATTCTACAATTGAAAATTATTTAAAAATTAAAATGAAATATTTTTATGAAGATTTTTAAAAGAAGAATTGAACTATGATATCTATTTATTTTTTATGGTGGATTATATAGTTTTTTTATGATTGAGTTATGAGAAAGGATGAAATAGAAAATTAAAATTATTATTGTTGCACTTGAAAATAATTATTGAATTTGAATATTATTTTCAAAAGTCCGAAAAAAATTTTTTTATTTTCATTATATTTATATGAATGCTTTTGTTATATTACCAAACTAATATCTGTAGCTAACTTGATTAAGAATCACGTGTAGTTAAATTTTAATTAATTAATTATCATCTAAAAGTCACTTGTTTTTAAATGTGGAAATTAAACCACTAGAAAGTAAAAGTATGTAAAATAACGGAAATCATTAATGTTTTTTTTTATTCCTCATGTCAAGCGATAATTATGAAGTAATACACAAGTATAACAATGCTTGATAATTATGTTCTACATGTTGTTTAGATAACAAAACAATTTTAACATTCAAAGCGAAAAAAAAAAAAAAATAATTTGATAAAAAATTTTATGAAGAATTAATTTTAAATACAAATAATTAAAAATTCCTAATTTCCAATTAACCAAAAGTCTAATCAGCTAAATTATGTTATTATTTGATCAAAGTGTGCATAAATCGCCCAACACAATTGTTAATAATTGCTCTGACATTAATTTACAAAATAACATACAAGAAGAAATGAATAAAAATTCATACATAAATTAAATTAATAAATTCATCTACGCTATAAAAATTTGTACATCTCTATATAATGTTTAAAATACAAAGGTAAAATTTTCTGAAAAATTTAACACATATCCGGTATAGTGTTATTATGACTAAAACTATCAAGTTACTAACTAAAGATATATTTACTCGTGGCAAAGCTTATCTGTCATAACGTTAATTACGTTGCCGGAGTACGCTGTGTAGCGTAACACACGAAATTCCGTGAGAAATCCAGACACGTGTGTAGTGATTGTGCATATACACAGTGAATACAAACGGTTTGAAAACCAGCCGCAAAGAGGACGTACACGAAGCGAAAAGAGAAAAAAAAAATGCAAAAAAAGAAACTATACAAAATATTCTCTTATTCTCTGTGTTGATTTGCCTAAACATATTAATAAACAATATTTTCAACATAATAAATATATATTATAAATATTATATTAATTAAACAAATGATCAATCAATGAATTTAACATTGTAATTATTCTGAATGAATTGAAAATAAATATAAAATAATTTCTATTATTTAAGAAAATGAATTGAAACGATGTAATTTAAGTTCTAACTCATTGAATAATCCCAAATGATTTGAGGGAATGCGGTGAATTCGCTAATTCATTATATACACCAACGGAACTTGTGGAAATAACACTCGAGAGAGTTATATACAGGAAATATATATAATCACACGAGAAATCACACAAGTTATCGGCATCTCCAGGGTGCATTAAAACATTACCAATTAATTTACTAACAGCTCTCGGTATTCGAGTGTACGTATCTACACATCCGGAAAAAGCACGAGAAGAAGAAAAAAAATAAATACGATGAGAAAGAATATAAAAAAAAAAATCAACTAGTGCAACAGAGGTAAAGAAAAGACAATTGGAAGAAGGTAAGAAACCATCTGTGAAATCAGAAGAGATTCCTGTATGAAATATATGTAGTATATATACATATATATTTATATATACTCTCACATACACATAGATATTGTAGAGTACATATAGGATAGAGACTAAATGGGCTCATGCCATTTCTCTTCACGCTTCGGTTGCTCCTCATGTCGCTTCTGGAACGAAAAAGGTTCAAGTTATCTACAATATATATACGTGTTATATTTTTCTGTAAAACGATAGAGACTGCAACAAAATAGAGATAGAAAATATATATATACTTAGATGTATAGATGTATTATACTTGTATGCAAGAATAAAAATATAATGTTAACAGGAAGAAAAAAAAAAATGATGGTTGAAGAAGAGAACTCAGATGGAAATGGTGAAGAAAACGTATAGAGGTTTATAGACGTATAAGAGTCTCGAGTATCCAACTGTGATTCAATGGTATCACATACCGACATTGAGGCAAAGCATGGTGGTATATAGGTGCAAATACTCTCCTTCTCGCTTGACTCATCTCAGTATACATATTATTATACGAGTGTATATAGTCTTGTGTAACTGACGAAACAAACGATTTTGAAGATACAAAAGGAATTTCTCGTGTATTTCGTTTGAAAGTAAGAAAATATCACATGAAGTCGAAAGATAAATACGAAATAAATCGAATGAATATGTTTAATTTTATGCAATTATTTTTCCATGAAAATTAAGTATAATTTATTTTTTTTAATCATTAATATTAATTAATAAAAGTTTGAATTATTGTAGTTATTAATAGCTTTTATATAGTAATGAAATAAGATAAAGAAAAATGAATAAATATAACATGAAAAATTAATTTATATGAATTAAATTATAATAATGAAAAGGCGAATTATGAAAGAAGACTTCTAACTTTCTCATCATTCCGTAATTTTTATTCTCAAGATTTTCAATTTCATTATCAATCATAACACGCAACAATCATCGTTGAAGCGCTGATAAATAATTAATTATTCAATGTAGTCATCAAACATAATCTAAATAATTTATCAAATTTATCAAATTCATTTCTATATTTATATTTAATATTATAAAACCAAATGATAAACCAGCACGTCGTTTACTCATTCTCAAACACACTCTATCCAAATCCTTTCTAATCCCACCCGCAACTTTACTCCAAAAACTTTCTTTGGAGATGGGTTATACCAATAACTCAACTGATCGACAGGAGTTTATAACAAAAAAAAAGTAAAGCGAAAAGCAACTGCAGATGTCCCAAAAAGTTTTCAGGTGTGCTTCTCACCTCTCAATGGCAAATTTAATTCAAACACCAGGCCAAGTTCGAACTGAATTGGCTCAAGTCTATGCGACAGCTCGAGAAACGCGTGACAGGAGAGTCTGATTCAAATTAGTGTGACAAATATACATATTTCCAACAAACATTATACATTTCTACATAGAAATATACACGTAAATAAATTATAGTTGCAATATATATTATACACACTTTCGTATTTACAAACTCAGTACTTTCCACTTGTCAAGTAATTTACTTTTAATATAAAATATATATTTATCTACATTTTATAGTTGACCGTAACATAAAAATTAAAATGTTCAATAACGCTGTGATTTATGTCAAGTTACAATGAATTATGAACTAACAAGAACTTCCGGTCTCACTAGTCATTTCATTTATATATATATGTATACATATATACACATTATACATACATATATATTCCATTGTATATACAAATACCAAGGAAAATAGAAAGTGTGCAATCGTGTAATACACAAACAACTTAGTTGGACACATGATTAAACCATACAGTGTCCGATTTGGCTTAGTAATGCGTAATATAATGTGGAAATTTATTTATTAAATGATGCGGTGCACAGTTTAACTTGTCTTGATTAAGAAATTTATCATCATTTAGGCATCAGCGATGGAGAAAGGCTGAATTGAAGTAGTATAATTTTCAATGCTCTTATCAGTTTCATAAACCTCATTGTCTAGGCGAATATGTTTAATCCACTCCAACCGAATTATTACCTATGCAATATCACATATATATGTGTTCTCCATGTGTATAAATTAATACATATGTATAAAAATTTTGTTAACTTGTTTAATATCGATTGTAGAATTATGAAAAACTTAAATTTAAGGTTGGAGATATTTTGAAATATTTAATTATCTTATCAACTTTCGAGTTTAGCTTAAAAACTTTTTTTTATTAGACATGAATAAATTCCTAAATGGAAATATGATGAGAAAAGAAATTAGAGTATAATATGTATATATATTTATATATATTTTATGTAGAATAGTTTTAAAGTGAAGAAAACTCGAGTAATGAATTAGTGAATCAAAGTAATGCACACATAATTGTAATTTTTTAAATTTTATTTTATGAATGTACTGATATTACGTCTGTGCTTAATGCACTCATTAAAATTGTCTCTTGATTGAAATGCGTAATATATATTTAATCGTTGAAAGTCAGTAATGTAATATATTAACTCGACCTAACGACGACACGCAAAATTTTATAAAAGAGACTAGGGTATTTCCATTTATTTAATTAATTAAATTCTCAGGATTGCTAAAACCTTGAGGTGCCACTCGTGCACTTCCTTCTACCAATATCACTTCAACCACACTTTGCCGATGTATAAAGGGCGACAGCACATTTACGTTCTCATGCAAATAAATTGAGTGTATAAAACGTCGATCGATCTCCAGAAATTGGAAAAATAAAAATCAATGATTGAGAATATATATTGAAATGCTTTCACGAAAAAAATAATTGATGAAATATATAATTTTGAAATGTAAATACTGAAGATCAAAGCAATTGTTGAATATAAAACTACAAGAAAGAAGAAAAATAAAGAAGAATATAGTTGATAGAGTATTGGATTTAATTAATTGTCTATTTATTAATTGTACGTCACATCGGATATTTCTACCACCGAATTATCTACATACAAATTGCGTCACTGCAATTGACGATGGATTATATCATTGATTGCAAGACAGACACACGAGAGAATATTGATTTTCCTTTACGAATTTTATTGCAATATATTGTGGAGAATTATTTAGTAACTTTTTACTTTCAAATGGAAATTATATAAAAAAGATATAATTTTTTTTTTTTTTCAATGTGTGATAGTATGTTTCAAGGAAGTTCCGGAAAATTTCTCCCAATTTGGCCTCTTGTGATCCCTCGCGTGCTCGAATAATTACTCAACTACCTATCCTTGAACAGTATAAAAAAAAAAATAATAACAAACATGTCTTTTTCCATTTTTTTTTTCATTTTTTCATTTTCATTCCTTGTTGATTTCACTTGTTTGCTCTCATACACGAAAATTGCTGAGAAGTGAATTAATAATTTTATTCCATTATATAAATAGTTTAATTTTTTTCTTTTGCAATGAACTATTGACCTGAGAAGTGTGTGAAGGTAAATAGAGAGTCAAATAAACAGATCACGTAAAGCGCACAGAGTATTACACAACAACGAGGTGGCGGATAACAAACAGAGCCAACATAAACGACAGCTACTACTACTACTACTACTACAACAACAACGGTCAGTTGTTTCCTCAGAGATTTAAAATTCCATCGACGTATCCACCAACTGCCCAACGACAAGTGGGTAAACGCCAGAGAATGGTTAAAGAATAAGAGAAAAAGAATCAAAGAAAAGAGAACGAAAGGTTGAAATCGTGAAAGTGTGAAAGAAAAAAAAAAGATTTTATTTGTGTGAATATACGTGATGAGAGATGGTGAAAGAAAGCATTCAGATGACTTTTGCAGATTTGCACTTTTTCCTTCTTGGTCAATAGAAAAAAAATAAAAAAAAAAAAAATTCGATAATTCCACCCCAAATCGAATTAGTCTCACAGTCATACACAATCATATCCATAAATTCGTATTTACTTTTGTACGTGTCATTGATATGTACATTTCAAATGTTACACATCAACTTTATAACATTCTTTCAATTTTAAAATAATATATTGAATATATTTATAGCATATATAAACACTATAAATATAAACAGTTTATTATTACCCATTATCAAACATCGATTTTAATTAATTATAATTTATGACACAGATAATTATCCAGGATGTATTGCATCTTTATGTTATGTCTGCTGGAACAAAATGAATAATTAATGATAATTAATGATAATGAAAATTGATGTATAAAATACGTGAGAAATATGACTAGACTAAATTTGAAATATTTATAAAACATAACATACATATTATAATATATAATATATTTTCGTCACGAGGATAAATAAATATCTATGATTGAATGAGAGAACCTTATAATATCAACACTGAATTTAATTCTTCAATTAATGAACAACTACAAAACTCATCAATCCAATGAAATGTGACACATCGAATGAATAAAATATATTTTCCAACCACAAATTGTCACATTAACCCCGAAAGAACGTAATATATTTATTTATTTATTTATTTATTTATTTATTTATATCCTATACACACGCCTGTACGTGCGTGGGTGCAGGTTACGCTTGGTAGACACAACTGATATATTTATGATAGTGTCTCGAAATGCATGTCGATATGTACAAATGTTATGCAATCGACTATTTTCCTTTTTCCTCATTCCAATATCCTCAAAATTCCCAATCGGGCCATCCAGAAAAAAAATTACTGCAACGTTCAAGTAATTTATTGCCAACAAACGAGACAAAGGGCCTACGCAGATGAACACACGCATATATACCCACACACAAACGTACACAATGTCCAACATTCGATATTTTTCATCGTGTCCGTTGGTTTATATCATTTTAAAAAATTCAATTGAACGAATTGAGCAAGAGCCGTCACCCATTTTCCATTCACTATCTTCTTCCTCTTTTAGTTCTCTATATCTAACCGCGCATTCCCTCTTCACCGCGATAAACCAATTCTCTTTTAATTGGTCACAAGCGCGTTACCTTTATATTCATATATTTTCACGAAAATTATTTTCTTCATCTTTCACCTCTCGTTCATTTCATATACGATTTAATTCATTCAAACAGATTTCAAAAGAAAAATTGGAAATAAATAAATATATAAATACATCGACGCAAGAAGAAAAATGTTGGATAAAGTAAAAATTTCGATTTTACTATTTAGATTGACAATTTCAAGTCATGGGAATATTATCAGACTTGGATAAAAATGAATGAGTTATATACAACAAATATTCTCTTTGTCTCCTCTTTATAAATTTTTCGTGAGGTATTGTATGAGGGTATATATACATATATATATATTTAAAGTAACCCTCCGGCCCATCACTGTATGCATACGCGAGCTGCGGATTTTTCAATCACACTCTATAACACTGACAGGATTAATAAAGCGGGCTTGGAGCTTTTTTTTCTAGACTCGTTTTGTGCACAATCAAATTGCATTTTTCAGGTCGAGTTATTCCTTTTTATTTTTATTTTATATCTATATTCTCCCTATTCTGTATTTAAATGCATATACACAAACGCATATATGTATATGTATAAATGTTGGATGACTCTGTCCATCCCAAAGTGAGTGTTTGTAACGAACGATATCCTTTTGATGTTGGGGCTGTGCGAGAAAGGGAACAAAATGTAGAGACAGAGCAGACACTAGGATGAAAGAGAGAAGTGCTTTGTTACATCGAGCTATATAATAGGTTTATAAAAATTCATGGTGAGTCTAGTGAGGTTGGATACCTTTATATATATTTATTCTAGTACGCAACCACGAAAATGTGACAAAAGCTGTTGGATGACAGAGTGAAAGAGACAGAGTTGAGAATATATATACGCAAATGGGATGTAAATGTGCAAAATACAGAAATGTTTTCCGTGGGCGCATAACTAAAACGTGCTTGCACTAAATATAATTTCTCTCTCATTTTTTCTCTCTCTTGTATCTTCTTCCCAATTCATTTATTCATATACAAGACCTTTATTTATGCTAGAACATTCTGAAAAGCATTGATGTTGTCCCAGTACCAACTTCATCATCATTATCTATTTAAATTAATTTCACTAGTGATGCAAAAGACTGTGAAATTTTTCAATATTATTTCAAGTTTTTTTTTTATTTTAATTTAGGCTTTAAATTTTTTTTCTTATGTTTATACGCAGGGAATTTTATTACAAGTACTAACTCGGAAATGTGGAGGAGAGTTTTAATACGTATTACTCAGAGCTCAATTATTAATTTAAATTTTAATTCCTGTAATATGTTATTAATTAAAAAATATTATTTGGCGAGAATTATTTTATGTACTTTGAAATATTGTCTATGAAATTTCCTATGGATTCAATAGTCACATTATTTGTTTTAGTTATAAATTCATTATCTATAAAGCATCCCAAGTCTGTCACAATTGCTTATTAATAAAATTGATAAAAAATATTTTATATTATTCAATTTTTTTCAATTTTTCTTTCTTTTTATTTATTTGCAGTTTTCCTATCAAAATGGAATGAAGTGGCGACGTCTAATGCAACTGAAACAGACCTGGAAGATGACGATGCCGATGATGAAGAGCTCGAAAAAATGAATTTTGAACAATTTAAAAGAACAATAAAACGATACAGACGACTAATCCCATACACGAGTTATTACATTTCAAATAATTATGTAAATAATCCAGGACAATTGCCGTTATCATATACCGAGGAACAGACTCTCGCGTCACAACCATCAATTGTCAATATTGACGGGCAATTGGGTCACAAACGGCAAAGTGATAAATTAAAAAATTCATTTATTCATCAATCAACGTCACTAGACAAACAGCAAAAATTTATTCCATCAGTACAATACGATCCGAAAAATATTGGTGGCGATAATGATTACTTCACACCAGTTAGATACAATAATAAAGTTAATTACGACGATTATTATCGGGATTATGATAGAAGACCATCAAACTATCATGAAATAACAACTCCAAAAGCTCAAACAATTAGATATTATACAAAAGAACGATCGTCAACACAAAAAATTCCGTACGCACAATTGTACGAGCGTGATCATCAAAAGCAATCAACTCATATTCAACCTGAATATTTAATTAATTATATTCCAAGACCAAAACCTACTCCACAATCAAATCCTGATTACTATCCCGTCGATGACTTTGAGTCTTTACGCTATGTCAAAATTAAACCACCACCACCACCACCACCTATTTATCATCAACCATCACGTGTAATACCTTCAATAAAACGACGACCAAATTATCAACAACATAATCCAATCGTAAACGATGATAACATTGCTAAAAGTTTGGAATTAACAAATCAATTGCCGGAAGTATTGAATAAAGATAATATTGATTCGAGTATTAAAACACTCGTTGAAATTTTAAGCTTATTGCATAGTGCAAAAAGTCCAAGTGTACCACAAAGATTTGGACCAACGTCAACACCAGCACCAAATTCATTTCTTGTTTCTCAAAATATTCCGAATTATGAAGAATTTAACGCGCCACAAAAATACACACGACCAAAAGTAGTGACAGAGACGAGATATCAAGCTACAACTACTCCTGTACCAATTTTAATTAATGACAAACCATCGCGATTTAAAGTGTCTGTAAAATATACAAACAATGTAAAATCTAATGCACCAGAATTGGATTATAATGACGGAATTGACGTGAAAAATCATGATATTATTGAGTATTATACGCCATTGGTTCAGGACATTGATGAAATACGAAATGCTGCGAGTTATACAGCGGTGACAGAAACGAACATCGTTGAAGTATCTCAAGAGCATTCATATGAAATTAACGAAGATGTTGATGAAGAAAACGAGAAACCGCAGACTATGGGAAATCCACAACCTGAGAAACATCATCAGTTGGCTGGAGGATTTATTAATGCTGCTCTTACTATTCCAAATATGTCAATTAAATACGGTGTTACTCAGGGACGACCTGATACTGATTATCCAATTTATTCTGTGATACCGGAGACTAATTTCAATTGCAAAGCACAAAGATATAAAGGATTCTTTGGCGATCCGTCAACGCGTTGTCAGGTGAGTTCATTGCTGTTCATTTTATTGATTTTGTTTAATTATTTGTTTCACAATTTATTTCATGGCTTTTATTTCTATTTGTAGGTGTGGCATTATTGCGATTTGAATGGTGGAAAATCGTCATTTCTGTGTCCTAATGGAACAATATTCAGCCAGGCAGCATTAACATGCGATTGGTGGTTTAATGTTAAATGCGAAGCAACAACACAGCTTTATGTCTTGAATGAGAGACTTTATAAATTTATTCTACCGATAATGCCGAAATTTCCGGAAGATTTCAGCGGACCCGAAGTAGATCAATATTTAGAGCTCAAGTTTAAGGAAATGGAGGCTAAATTAAAAGCGAAAAAATTGAAAAAAGCAATGGAGAAAAAAATGAAAGAAAAACAACCGCCTAATAACGAGGAGTGAAAAATACATAAAGAAAAAAAAAATTACAATGTGTGGATCTTGCGTCACATTTTCGTTGCCATTTCATATACTCTTTTTAATTCTTTATTTTGTTTTCTTAAATCATTTGAGAATCGATCTTTAAAAAAAAAAAAAATTTTTGTGCCCTTGTTGAATTTTATTGAACGAATAATAATAGTATTTGTTCTCGTTCTCTAGTCATAATTATTTAATTATTTATGAGACTGCATGATCCACTCGTTGAATGCGCTATTCAGTACCTAATGACTTGTTCTCAATTAATTTAAGATTATTTCTTGAAGCTCATTCCAATTGTTCTATTTTATCTTTCGCATTATTTTAATTGTACTATGGTGTCGGAATATTAATTTCTTTTTCATTTTTTGCCTCGAATAATTGTAAAATAAATATTTCACAATTTGGATATTGAAAAATTTTTCCATACAAGCAAATGAACCTTCATTTTGTTTAGATATTATTTGTAACGCCATGAATAAAAGAATTTATTCACTTTATAATGTAAAAGAACAAAAAAGTTTCACTTTGTCTAAATAAAAGTGAATAATATTAATAATAATAATAATGTTTGTTGGTACTCACTCTTTTTGCATTGTAGATGTGTCCAATTATATTTGCCAGGTTCTCGTATGCCTTTAAGAATTCGTCACGATGTAGTTCATTCTAAAAAAAAAAAATTGTATTGCATTTTTACATTGTCAAGATATTTACACTTGGAATAACAATAAATAAAATGATTAAATTTCAATACCAGTTCTTTAATCTCAATCGTAGAATGCCTACGATGGTCATAAACAACACAATCTGTACAGCATCTAATTTTGCAGTCATTGCACCAAAATTTATATAACTGCAATTGATGAGTTCCACATTTAATTGGTATTTCAGGTACTGTACCATTTTTGGAATCTAATGTGATTTTGTTGTGATGTTGTGTGGATTGAAACGAATGAAGCTATAAATATAAAAAAATTATAAAATATTTTTAAATTTATATTTTGAAATATATAAAATATTTGTTGTTATTAGATATTATTTATCATGAAGACACTAACAGTGGCAAAGCATCCGTTACAGTAGAGATAATTGCACTCAAGACATCGACACGTAGCCGTTGCACTTTTACACTCGAAACAACATTCTAGAACAAATAAAAGAAATTGATCTTAAAAACCATCTTGAAATAAATGATATCATGAAAATTATAGTCTAATTCTAAGAAATGAATTATATGTATAATTTTTATTAAATTAAAGAGTAAGATTTGGTGACTACAAAAATTATGATTTGTAATTCAAATATAAATTGAATATCGGAATTTGAAATTGAATTTTAATTTACTTTAATAAAAATTAAAAATAATTTTCTCTTGTAATTTCCATTGCTACAAATTTCTCATTATATTCAACAACGTACGAAATTTCATTGCACAATAATTCAATTCCATTTGTATATAGAAACAATTTATGTCTTTATCATCTTGGCAATGTAATAATCTCAAAATTTCTCTGGATTTTCCAAATAATAATATATAAACATTAATGTAAATTAAACGTCTTATTGTTTTTTAATTCAATAAATTTTTCATTCATTTACTTTTTTATTATATTTCTTAACAAATCATTATGCTCAAAAAAAAATATAGCTAAAAGCAAAATATAATTTTATAATTACTATAATTAAAAAAGAAATTATTTATAAGTAATAATTCATATTAATATTAAACATTATATCAACAACTAATATATTATAATAACAGTTTGTGAAATATATCAACTGTTGACAAAATACATTGAATATTAATTTAATATATTAGTTAAAAAAAATATTTTTTTTTCTAATGCCCAAGAAAAATTAAAATTAATCTAAATGAAATAATTTTTTAGCATGATGATAATGAATATAAAAATTATAAAAATCTATTACAAACCATTAATTCGACGAATTATTGAATTCATCGATTGTCGAAATTCAAAATCCACATCATTAATAGTGGACATACCAATCGGTCTAGAATTTTGTGCTACCATTAATCCAGCAACGTAAAAATTAATAGGAAGAAATTTAGAATGTTCAAGTGATGGTACATCTTTACATTGTGGACAAGGTAAATTTCTACATTGTTTAGAACATGCTTCACACACAGCGTGTCCACAATGTCGAATAAGAGGAACACATGGTCCCTTTACACGATACAGATCTAAAAATTAAAAATAAATTATTAATATATAAATAATCAAATAATTAATCTAGAAAAATTAAAGAGAAGAAAAAAATCTTCAACACGAAATTCGTCATAAAATAATACAAATTTATAACAATTATAACATTTTTCTAATTAAAAATAAGAAAAAAATAAATAAATAATTAAGATCAAATATTGAATGAAATTAAAAAAATTAAATTCGTTATTGGATAATACAAATTTGTAACAATATTAACATTTGTTTAAACAATAAAAAAAACAAATAAGTAATTAAGATCAAATATTGAATAAAATTAAAAAAAACTAAATTTGTTTAATTAATAATATAAATTTATAACAATTTCAACATTTTCAGAATCAAAAATAAAAAAATAAATAAATAATTGATATCAATTATTGAATGAAATTAAAAAAATTAAATTCGTTATTTAATAATACAAATTTGTAACAATATTATCATTTGTTTAATCAACAATAAAAAAAAAACAAATAAATAATTAAGATCAAATATTGAATGAAATTAAAAAAATTAAATTCGTTGTTGAATAATACAAATTTACAACAATATTAACATTGTCTAAATCAAAAATTAAAAAAAATAAATAAATAGTTAACATCATTTGTTTAAGATCAAACATTAAATGAATTTTAAAATACAAAATTCATTGTTGAATAATATAAACTCAACATAACTGCCTTCGTATCAATAATTTTATTTATCACCCAAAGGCCATACACAAAAAATTATTTCCACCTCATTGTTTACTAAACGGAATTAAGACCAAAAAAAAAAACCATGCACACACGCAACAATATCAAAACAATGAAATTCAATACCGTAATTTTTTATTTGGTCAAAATATATACGAGAGAAAACTATTAATAATGTAATGGCGTTCTATTATCTCTATAAAATATTTCTATGTAAAAATTTATTATTTCAAACATTTAATCTAACAAAAGAATAATATATAAATCAATACAAGACATACAGTAAATACGAAAACGAACGAGACAAAGAAATTATCGTACCTTTGATGAAAAAAGTTCGTTGACAATAGACACAATTAATATTTTTCGATTTTCTTCCAGGAATATTGAATGTTGGCAATGATGTTTGTGACGAATCAGATCGCCGAATTAGTGACATGATAATTATATTATTCACTGAACATAAATATATTTATTACAAATGTAATTATTAATTAAACTGTTAAGAGATTGTTGTAGATTGTAATCCACTGGTACAAATGATATTCAACAGTCTGCCGCAAGCACAATATGAATGCCAATGCCGGCATACGACAACGCTGTTTACACATTTGCGCCTTTGTGTGAACTGACCAATCACGAATAAGAATTCATGGATGAGATAATTGCGCCATCTAAGGCGCGAAAATTATTTGAATTACAAATTGATTATCGACGAAATAGGATTCATATGTATTCGTTCAACAAGAATGCAAATTATACATATTATTCATTTAAAAAAAAATATATAAATTCAAAGAGGTTATTACGATTTATTTTAATTAATTAAATATTTATTAAAAATCATTTAATATTCAGTATTAAAAAAAAAAAAGATTAAATAAAGTATTCTGCAAAAGAAAAATATTAATTAATAATCATGAATAAATTAAAATTCCAATTTATCAAATAATAAATATAAAATAAAAAGCTACAATACTTTTTTATCTGCACATTCACATAAAATCCAATTTAAATATATCGATAAATCAATGGTAAATTATTGATACCATCATTACATAATTTTCACATGAGATGGCGTTGAAATCGCAAACTCTACTGCGCAGCATCTAGAAAATAGCCAAAGATGGCGAGTTTAAAATCCAGTATACAATATAAAGTGACCAAGTATAAACTATAAAGTGCTAAAAAAAAAAAAAAACAAAAAGACAAAATAAATAAATAAATAAAAAAAAAAAAGGTTGCCAGAAGGGATTGGCGAGAAGCTATGCGAATACACAGTACATACCGTCCTGTGAATAGGTGCGGCTAAAGATCCGTTATGATTCCCCCGGTAAAATGCCGGTTTACAACGGTAAGAAGGCACAGGAAAGTGCATGAAGTATAAAGCAAATAAAGAAAAACTTATATAGACAACTGTTGGATAGAAAAAGATAATGAACAAGCTGATACGAAGCAAGCAAGCAAGGTCTAGGTTGCTACCTGTATTCAAGGTCATGAATAGAATGCGCAAAGCCTGAATATAAAATCCCCACTATTATCGTTCACCTTTCATACTAAAGTACAGTCATCTTATTCGCGTGTATTTATCTCAATATACCATAACCTCATTTTTAGTCTTGTGCACCAGGTCTCGCATGGTATGATCATCACTGTTATTTGTTCCTATCTCTTCCTTACTAACACCCGTGGCTTTCACTCTAGTTTTATTTCATCTCTGTTACTCTCAAGCTCCCAGCAACATCGATTTACCCATAAAAATTCTCCGTGCCCAACTCTATCACTGCGCTATTACTTCCTGCCCGGGCTCCATGGATTTTCTGAGTGCAATCTCGTCGAACGACGACAGGGACTTGTGCTCTACACACAAATACGTAGAAGAACATTTGTTTAATACACACATACATACATTGGGGTGGTGCTTTTCGTATTTTTCCTCATTCGCTAAAATTATTCCTCAACTATCTTCCATAAGAGATCTTTCTCTTTTCTTGACTTGCCCTCGGGTAGTTTTATAAGACTCCTGAATTTATACTATTGCTGTATATATAGAACCTTTGTGTTCTTTCTCTTGTGTGTTTATTTTCATTCTCGGGTCGGAGGGGTTTTTTTTTTATTATATAAAATGAAGTCAAGTGAAGCAGAAGTAGGAAAAAAAAATCATGTTGAAGTTTAATGTATAATTTTTATGTGAAGCCAATTATTTTTAACTGTTTTGTTGAGTGTCACATATGTAATGTTCGAATTTCTTTATTTATGTTGTTTGCATTTCTTTGAAACACATGGTACATAAATGTTGGAATGTGAAACGAAGGGACTCTACAGAATATATTATAGATACTAGAGAGTCATAAACTCATATATTTTTTGTAAATTTTTATGTATTTACTATTTCTTATGTGGATTTTATATTTTCTTTCATTTCTCTACCTTTTTTTTTTCTTTTTGAATAATATTTTATAGCACAATCTGTCACGATGAATGGGAGAAATGACATTCATCTTATAAATATTTTAAAATAATTAATAATGATCAATTAAGTGTTTAAAATTCTTTTTCGTCTGCAATTGTAAAATAATTTTTCTGTTTAGTAAATTTATAATTTAACAAATCCATCTTTGCATTCAATAATTAAACAAGTAAACGAACTTTGTGATTTATAATTTACCCACTAATGAACAGAAAAACTTTACACATTCATCAATTTAAGTGCTTTACTTATCAATTAAATTAAAAATATTATATACATATATCCTCGTTTGAAATATGAAACAAAAATAAAAATTCGAATATTCATATCATGACAATTGTTAAACAAATAAATATCCAACGTTTATTAAACATGCAAATAATTAAAACTACCATATATTCACTCAGCAAAAGATAAACAATATGACTCCCTTACAAAACCACAAAAAAAAATAAATAAATAAATAAATACAAGCCTAAATTAAACAACATTCATCTCACATAAAAATTAATTATTTATTCCATATTAAACAAATAAAATCACTCTGAATTTCTCATTAACTATACAAACATATCTCACAATATTTTCATCAAATAATAAAAATCATTAAAAAAAAACTGTGAACTCAAACAGGAAAAATATATAAAAATCGTTAAATAAATACTCGTATTTAAACTTCTGCATTCACCATAGGGAGTCTACATGTAAAATGTATGAAAAAAAAAAATACATACATGTATATATATCTCAACTTTCTATGCAGTCGTTATTATTGTCATTACTTTTTTTGTACTATTATTATTATTACTATTACGTATGTGCTGAGTATGTTGGATACTGTACGTCCTATAGTACTGTGTAAAAAGCAGAGAAGCAAAAGAGGGTGATGTGATTGCTTACATAAAAGCCCCCAGTACCTCTCAGACAAGTGCTGATACATGCTCATACTATATCACGTATACACATTCATATTATATGTATATAAATATGTACCTACATATATGTATAATACATACATATGTATAAATATAGACGTTATAACAATCCAAGGTGTTGTGTTGTATATGCATGCACACGTGGCCGCTCTCCTAGGCATCATGAACATTATTGTACACCCTCTTGAGTCTATAGTAGTTCACTTGTCTCGGTTCTAAATTCAATTCTGTTGACCTAAATTAGGGACTACGTGAGAGAATGGAACGCTAGGTAATAGTTTGCATCGAGAAACGTCGTCGAAGGGACACGATGCGTCGTTGATGATAATATTCATATACAAGATGATACACAATTGATAATAACAACAAGTGACATATACTGAATATATTGCGCATGTATATGTATATATGTATGAGAGGAAAGATATATTAATGTATAAGCAATGAAATTGTAACGAATGTAAAATTGTGATTTTTAACAAATTTTTATATTTAGGATTTTTATTATGTTTTGTAATGAATAATTGTAATTTATTTTGGCGTTATTTTTTATGGAGGTTGTGAGATTATATGGATGACATTGATTGTTTTATGTTTATAAATATTAAATATATAAGACACTATATGAAATATTACAGAAAAAAAAAAATAAAGTGGTGGGTTTGTGGTAAAAAGTAAAATAGGGAAAAAAAATATTAAAATTAATCAATTATTTTTATTTAATGCGACACTCTTTTCATATAAAATGGTATACAGAGTCAATATATTGGATGAAAAATAAAACGAAAATAATAACAATATATAAAATAATGAAAGCGAGTCAGAAAATTCAACGATTGAAATTTTCATCGGCTTTGGTGCGTCCGACAATAATCATTTATTCACGAGCTAACGAACAGTTTGGTCGACAGGGTGCGAAAAATGAAAATCCCCTGGGAAAACAGACGCACATATACATGTATATAAAAAGTAGAAGCGAGAGCAAGAGAAAGAGAAACTGGAATAAAATAAGAAGAGCAATACAGCAGTATAGTTGAATAAAAAAATATTGGTGTAGTGATTTTTAAACGAGTCGAGATATTCTTGTTCTGCACTCACCCCAGATATGTATTTCTTTGTATATATATATGTGTATGTGTTGTACATATCAGATTTCATTCGTTACATTTTCTGGCCTGAATGCCAAGACTTTGTTGGAAATAAGCCAATATAGTTGTAGGGAAATAGATATTCTTTAAGGGTATATATCCATGTTCAATAAATGTTAACAGTCAAGTTTTTTACGATTATATACTGCATTTATCCAGCAGTGTCTCTTCTTCTTTCATCCCTTTGAACAAAAATTCGCTTTGAATGAAACTCGAAAAGTTCTTTTGTTTATTTATATTATGTTTACTTATTTTTCAACTTCTAAATTGGTGAATATAGATTTTAAATTTTCTATTTAATTCGTAACAATTCAGTAACCACATTATGGCTACGAAAATTAGTGTTGAAATTTATCCCACTGTAAAATTTACTCTGGCGCCAAACTCCAACTACTGCAGTTGCAATTTTTGTCTGACCTACTATACAGCATTGAGAAAGGGAAGATAGATAGATAGAAAGGAAAGACACGATAGAAAATATTTATCATGTGCACCGAGATAATAGTATTAATACTCAAAAATTATTATCCTCTGTCAATTTAACTTTAACTAATTTTTTTTTATTCTTTTCTTATATTATTTACATGAATATATTCACATGTATTAATATTTAATATATTATTTTAATAGTTATTAATATACTACACTAATTACTAATATAAAATATTAATTCCAAATATAATTTATTTTTTCAGTGAATATTTTTATGTACTGTTGCCATGAGCAGAAATTTTTTTATAGTGTATAAAAAAGTTTTCATCTAGTAAGTTTCTTTTACACCATTTATATTTTAAAAGCTCATTTTTTATCTCATTTTAATATTCTCCATAAATATACATATATATTTGTACATATAAATAGATATAATTATGTAATCAAAAGCTATAATGCTATTGGCTGATACGTCAATGTATGTAATTTTTATTTCATTTTGTGGTTGCAGGTAAATCGATTGATTCATGTACCTAAAAAGCCCTTGGATGGCCTACATGAATTTATACATATGTACAGCAGCCATGTACATGCTGCGACACCACCACGAGAGCTCACTCTATTTTCTCTTCTTCAGGGCCGTGAATATTACGTCGTCGTATAGCTCTGTAACTATTTCACCAAGCCACACCTTATTCCCATTCAAAAAAAAAAAAAAAAAAAAGCAAGTCCCTTTTACACCAAAGTAAAAAAACATTATTAAAGGTACCAATTCATTTTATTATCAATTCATCTCTATAACCTTACAAAGAATATTAATATTATCTTATAAATCAATACGAAATATTAAATTTTCTATTGAATTGTTTAATTCCCTACCATGAAATAATAAACAATATCAAATGAATTAATAATACAAAAATAAATATTTCATAGAAATATTAAAATTATAATTTCTTTAAATTTTTAACACATCTGATTTTTTCCTCAGGTTCATAATATTACATCAACAATATTTGATGGATAATGAAAAATAAGAAATATGACAGCAAACGTGCCTGTCACCAACTCAAGCAAATGACAGTTTACCACCGCACTATCAAAGCCAATTTAACACTCTATTTGGATTCACAGAGTGAGGACAATTTATCTTCCTTGTAACCGGGCGTGGTAATAACGACAATTTAGCCTCATCTATCACCACTTGTAGCTCCACCCCTGGCCACCCACTCACGCGCCTCGTTTCTCTATCCACTCTCTCTCTACACACATACATACATACATAATACATTTATCCCACTTTCTCTCACTAAATCCATATACATTATCTATACATTCTATACACATATTTTTCACTTACTATCACTCTCATACAACTAAACGTATACGTAGCTATAAACACCCTTGTAATACTGCACGTACATATGTACGTGCAATATATATTGCAATCACCTCTCGTCCTTTTCACTTCTATGACTACTTCATCTCACCCTTAGTAACTTTCGCTCCCTCATATCATACACTCACTCACAGCAACTCGCAGTCTGCGATATATATTTTCCACCCGTTTCCCACTCTTCATCCTCTTATATTTCTCCACCATCCACGTCTCGTTTGTGTGAGACGGTATGATGTTATACACGACGACCCTCGTTCCTTTTCCAGACACGACGCACAACGAGGGTTAGGCAGACGATGTTGAGGTAGGCTGACTCGTTCTCTCAATAGGTCGTAGGTCATGAGAACCCTTATACAAACATGTATATGTATGTATACAAGTGTATATCGTGTTTATTTCATTTTTTTTTTCTCGCTTGTGATTATCATGGTATTTCATTTTACATTTTTGTTCAGTCTCGAGTTATACTATATTTCATCTGTACAACACTACTCTAATATGGACTCTATGAAACTCTTAGTTCACATTGGACGACCTACATATCATCTCTTACACTCTCAACTCTCTGAGATGACGTCTTGACGGTTGGAGAGATGTGTCAGCTTCCTTTTGCAAACATCAGGAGGATGAATAGTGACGTGTCTGTTATTTAAAATTATTATGCCTCATATAAAATTCGTCACAATTGCTTCAATGCCATGAGCATTTTGTATGGAAAGTATATGAGACAATGAGAGTGATGCATATGTGCAGAAGAATAATAATGATGTATATTTCAGGATAAAAATTATGCTGGACGTCTTTGTTTATGGCTGTTTGAATATAATATAGAAATTAAATAAATAAATGAAAGGACGAAGTTGGTGGTAATGAAAAAGTCTCGAGAGTTTTATCGTTTTTTTTTTTTCTTTTTAATTTTTTTATATTATTCATTTCTTTTACTTTTGAGGTACTTTTAAATACTAACTATATATAACTCATCTTTACAAGTGATATTAATAAAGACTTGACTTTCCCCTTCTTGGGATTCTTATTTTATTTTATTATTGTTTTTTTTTTTTTTTTTTTTTTTTTTTTTTTTTTTTTTAACTTTCTTATGGACGTAATAATGCTGTGACATTCAAGCAAGGCAATTAAGAGTGCTTGGATGGACAACAACTAGATGAAACGTAACTCTGTCTTTAAATACATTCTTTCATTCTCTGGATTTTACTTTTAATTTTTTATTTTAATTTTCACTCGATCACTTCACCATTTTACTTCAATAATTGAATGGCTTTTCATTTCCACAGCATTTTATGTTCCTTGGGCTTCACTGTGAGTATATATATGAAAGATGAAAAATGATGGAAATGGAAAAATACAGAAGCCACATATCCAGATGTATTTGTTTGTATGTAAATAAATATATTCCTGCATGTACGTTTACCATATTCAATTGAAAGCTCGCACCTAGATGATTTTAGGTCCGTTCATGTACACCATAAGAATGCAATGGAAGAAAACTAAAGATACTGACATCTAAAGAGAAAAAGATCCTGCAGTGACGTTTTTCTTCGATGCAACCATGAAATCATACCAAGCTTGGTGCAGATGAAATCAAATCGAATGTCGATAGTGGGTTATGATATAGCTGTGTGTGATCCAGCATGAAGGAGGAATAGAAAAGAGAAAATAAGTGAGTTGGAGAGAATGAGTGAGTGGAAAAAAAAAATAAAAAAGTTAGAAAATAGTTGAGTATAAACGTGACACAGGCAAAAGACGGGAGATGAGACGAAGACATCCGGAGACGGAAAGGAAATTAACGACTCCTTGGTTCTCTTTTACTCGTGAATTTTATTGCGAGTCTCCGTTATCTACGTCGGTTTTTTTATTTTAGCTACTGAAAAGGTAGATCGTGACGCAGTGAGCGAACGAAAAGGTAATCGGGACTTTTATCGGAAAATTCTTCACGTTCAAAATAGCATGTACAACATGCTGGAATAATAAAGGGAAAAATTCAGTGCAGGATATATTTATTATATTATGTAGAAAGGTGACTGTGGCTTAAGTGAAAATTGATGTAATAAAGTAATAATAGGATCGTCATTTTTTTGAATAGCTGACGGAGATTTTTGTTATCACAGAAAAAAAATTATATAACAATTTTTTTTAATTATCACAAATATGTTCTTGAAGATTTATGAAAGTATTAGTCAACTTTTATAATTCATTACTTTGAATAATAAATTGATATTAAATTATTATTTAATAAATATCTAATGTTTAGTAATTTTTTTTTTTTTTTTTTTTTGCATAAATGATAAATTTGAATATTTATAGTATTTTTAAATTGGTATAAAGTTGAATAATTGTTTGAAAACAGTGTATCATTATGAAACACTTTTGCAAATAGGTCACCTCAGAAATAAAAGTTAAAAATTAATCAAGTACTAAACACTTGACAATTAATATCACAATATTACGATCTCCTGAAGTTATTAGTCTTTTTGTAAATAAATTTATTACATAAATTTTCAGGTCATGATTCATTAGTGAATTTTCTTCGTCAACACAATTTTTCTTATCACAAATAATATCAACTAAAAAAAGTCTAAAGATCAATATTCATAAAAACTTTTCACCTCAATATTTACAAAATACTTTTTGAATATGAAATAAACATTTTTCGAAATATGTTATGGTTTCTGTATACCAATACAATTTCATTGATTTCACCCTTTATTTCTCATTCAATCGAGAAAAAACCCAGGAAAATATATTCCCTAATAGAAATAAAATGAATAAATGCATGAGTTATAAAAAAAAAAAAAAGTTGAATATAAAAAATAAAAAAAATTCTGTGATAAAAGTGAAACGTTAAAATGAGTGCGAAACGGGCACTCAATGCACTCTTTCTCATGCAATAAAAAAATATGTATATGCATACAGATGAAGTGATATATTTTAATATTATTTTGAATTGAATGTGTGTAGGAGATGAATAGAGTGGTGAAGAAGAGACGAAGTTGAGAGTTGGGTCGGAGGAATGAGTTGAAATGCAGTTGAGAAAAGCTCGCGTACGATTCGCTAAAGGACTATATACACACACAAATTAACAAGTACCCATACATAAAGGTACTTATATATTTATATGAGCACATATACATTCGCATGTATAAACATTGAATTATAAACATATATGTATAGACTGTGACGGTCGTATTTAATGACTGAATAGACGTGAGGGTATGCGAGAGGGACAATGTTGGATTTTATATCAGTACTTGCAGCCATTGTCTGCAGTTGGAAAATTTATACATGAATGTATACACACACACACACACGTATATTACGATTGTGAGTGTGATATGGCCACTGGAATTTCGACATATATTGAAATGAAACGATGAGGCATTTAATCAATCCGGATGTTTACATACCCTTTTTTAATTTTATTAATCTCTTTGTTCCCACTCGAATTCCAATTTTATCAAACTATAATTGATCCAAATGATACCGCGATTTTTTTAATTCTATAGATACATATATACATACATATTATATATGTACAGTGTAGTATTCTCTTTGAGAATATATATGTATATATTTTTTATTACAAAAGAAAAATATTTATCTCTGTCAAGAATTTATTTTTCATAAATCTGTTTATAATATTCACAAATTAAATCTGAAAAGTTTATACTTGTTCCTACTCTCTTTATTATATTCAGTCACTATTTTGAGCTTTAAATTAATTATTAAATAATACACAAACTCGACAAATCCCATTAAAAAAAAAAAATTAATTTTAGCATCGTTAAAATTAACAAAATCTCATTTAATCAAATTTACTATTTAACAAATTTTTTATCTACACAGCTTCTTTTCCCTTATCAAGCAACTACAGTATACTTAAATTTCAATTAATATTTCCCTCAATATAATCAACTTTATACACAATACATAAAAGCCAACACCCATTGTTATATACTCTCTATCTAACATTTTCACAATATAGCGCCTGGTTCTTTTATATCTTATTCTCTCGATTTTTCTCAAGAGGATATACCTGCAGTTGACGACCACAAGTACTTGAATGTGCGGTTAAATATATATATAAACATATATACACTGTAAAAAAGTTGAAACCAAGTTTATTAAACCCCGTCGAGGGCCAAACGTGACAGATTTCAACTGAAAATTCTTCTCTACATACACATATGTATATACATTTCTACATACACATAGGTTGCCATATGAACATGTATATACATACCTAAATAGTTAAATAAGGTAAAAGAGGGAAACCCAAATAATATAAAAGAGAGGAAAGAAAAAATTCGTGCTGGATTTTACTCACTTTCTCAAGCGAATGATAAGAACGAGTAACTCGGCCACTTAGGTAAAGCCTCCATTCCGAAATGCATTCCGCATAAGTCAAGCTTTTCAACCTCACACTTTTTCTTCATATTCATAGTTCTCTCCTTATCTTCCATTCGTTCTTCTTAACTCACTCGATTCCCTCTTTCTCTCGCTTACTCTGAATCTCTTTAAAAATTCCTATTTCTGCATTTGAGTATATACGGAATACATATGTACAGTATAGTAATATTATAATGGTAGTGGTAATACTGCTTGTAGTAGTAGTAGTAGTAGTAATAGTGTGTACCATGTCGAGTCTTTACCCCAAAAGATTTTCCACGTGGCCAAAAGCCGCCACTCTGACGTATTCACGACACTAATGCCTCATGTAAATTTCTGACGTTTGTGGGCCGTGCAAAACGCTGCCTGCAACTCACACGTCAAATAAACCGCGTACATTGAAACTAAAATAATAATATTAATAAAGAAAAAAATATATTTATGAAGGAAATTTTATAATCAATAATAATATAATAAATATTTGTCAATATTCATGAATTTAGTTGTTGAAAAATTGAGAATATCTATGACAAATAAATTCACAAATTTTTTTTATTACCAACTCGAATGTATATACAACAATGTATAAAAAGAAAAATTCTTTATCTATTAAATACACGTGTTGAGAAATAATTTTAAAAAAAATTGATAAACTGTCCAATATTTATTAAATTTATCAAACAACAAAATAAATTAAATTTTCGAAAATCCCTTATAAACAATAAATATAAATTTATTCATTGTGTATACTTATTTTATACATTTTTATTTATATATTATAAAATAATATAAAAAAATTAAATTTATGAAAAAAAAAAATATGTAAAAAAAATAAAAATAAAATATATATAAAATATATATTCGAAACATTCTATATATAAAATATAAAAATTATATATTTATTGAAAAAGCTAGAAATATAAATAAAAGTATAAAATATTGTTTGCTATTTTTCAAGAGTTTTTTAAAAATATTTTTTATTTACTAGTTGAATATTTTTCCATTAATCGAATTTGCAATTGATATTTATATATAAATAATTTTTATTGTTTACATATTACAGATCCACTACAATTGAGAATTTACTTGTTCTCTTGGAAATCGTGTGGCATCGAACTACGAAACTTGGACTGTGATGCTGAGTAAATAATTTCTCTGCATGGATACCACAACGTGCGCTTTCGTGCCAAGAGAAACAGACTGCGAGCTAGATAAAGAGATAGTGATGAGTATATATATACATTTATGTACATATTATCGTATACAGAATATCAATTAAATTCCAAAGATGTGTGTTACTGCGTTAAATCATAGCGTGAAGATCATTGGAAAGAACGAGCAATCGCCAAAGATGAAAAGAAAAAAACATTCTGGTACATACACTTGCTTTATATGTATACTCTGTCGTTCTATCTACAGATGAATCGTCAAATGTAATGATGAGAAACGAGGAAGAGAAAGAGAAAAAGTAAGAGAGAGTATACAAAAGTGATAGAGAAACAGAATGAAAAAATAAAAAAGAAATTGAGAGAAAGAGTTTGAGAAATGAAGTAGAGAATAGACAAGTCAGCGCGTGTTTGGTGTGCTGGTGAACGAGAGGTAAACTTATTTCCTCTGAGTCGCATCCTTTTGAAAGGTTGTCGGTGTATGTGTATATAAATAAGTAAGAAAAAAAAAATTCCTTTACAGGATAAATGTCTACTGAAAGAGACAAACCACCTGTGTTTACATGATTTTTTATATTTATTGTTGTGTATAATGCGAAAATATCAGCGATGATTTATTTGATGATTTATATTTTTTATTTAATATAATGGAAATGAAAGATGTGTATTTAAAGTTGATAATAATAAGTACGGATGTTTTGTTAGTGAACTTAATAAGTTTATATAATTTATATAATTATAAAGTTTAGTAAAATGACGTTACAACACAATTAATATCATTTGTTTATGTGTTGAGATGAGTTTATTATCAGTAATTATTTTATCAAGTTTGTCTGTTAGTTTGAGAATAATACATTACTGTATTGTTTGATTTTCTATCATCAAAATCAGATTTTAAAGAAAATAAAAGTATTTTATATCCAAGTATTAGAAATAAAATTTTCGAGTGTTTTATAATATCAAAATAACATTGTTATTTTTCATAGTATTTCTTAAATCTGGATAGTAAAATTATGTACGGTCATAAAGTAAATTATTGTTGATCTTGGTTGTGAGATTTTATGAAATGCTTCGATAAAAGTGAAGCGATATACGCGTAAAGTAACTGCAATATAATCAGGTGATCCAACGAGAGCTTTATTTGGATATTTGTTGAAGTGTAATGAAAATTGCTGAATATGATGACCAGTCGATTTAAATTATAATAATGAAACATGTAAATGAAGCACTTATGAAGATGAAAATAATATTTAATTTGAAAGTTCATAACATAATTCATTAATCCAAAGAGAAAAAAAATATTTGTTCAAGCTATTCATGAGGAAAATAAATGAACTGGAGTGCAAGAAATATTTTTTTTAATCTACACACTGAGGAAAATAAATTTAATTAATGCAATTAGATTCATAACATTGAACGAAATTTTTGATTCGAATAATTGTTATTCATTTAAAAATAATATTGTTCATTTGGTGCTTGTAATATATTAATATTTTTTGATATTTTTTAATGACACCAGGAAGAATTATATAAAATTTAATCTTAAATCTATCTATAATTATGGTATTTGTCTTGGATTAAAGAATTAAATTATGTATAATCATATAAAGTATCACGTCGAAGTCAGAAATCCACTCAACCAGGATAATTCCAAACTAGTTTAATGAAACCAGTCTAATTTAGGACTTTATCACTTGTCGAGTGTCGATTAAATTATCTAAGGGCACCTAACTATTACCACAAGTTTGATGCCATTGCGCGAATTTAGTCAACCAACAAGCGTAGCCAGCTTCAACTAAATTGATATAATCAGATTCGTTTAGATCCGACCCACTGATTATTTGTACATATATTATAAATTTCCAATCCTCTGTAGCATTTGTAAGACTTCTTTACGTGTTTACTAACACTATGCCCTATCTCAGCAAATTTTATCCTTCATCAATGAACTCTGTGCAATTTTCTCCTCTTAAAAAACAAGCAGGAAAACTATAAAAAGATTATATAAAAGATAAAAGTAAATAAGCTGGATGAATAAATGTAAATAAATTAATCTAATTAATTTCCAGATGATAAAATTGCTTCAGGATGAATTGAAATAACAAAACTGATTTTTAAAAATATCCAAAAAAAATTATGATAGCAATTAAGTAGAAATAAATATTAATTTTTTAATATTTTCAATCCAATTTTATTTCGTATTCAAATTTACATCAATTTCTTCTACAAATATTTATGTGCCAATCACAGCAAAATGAAACTCATAATTTAAATAACAATTTTTCTTTCATAATTAAAATAAAAAAAAATAATTAAAAAATAAATAAAAATACTTTTCACTTTTAAATAATTTTCACAAAAATGGCCATCGTTAATTATTTACATACGTATGTATATGTATGTATATATATGTATATATATGTATTATTCAAAAATTTTTTTAATTATTTATATATTTATATTCATAATATGAATGTAAACATTTTCAAACGTAAATTGCTGCATTATCTTCTTTTCCACAACTCTTTAGGCTGCCTAAACTGATTTCTCTCTCATAAAAGATATATGCCTTGAAGCCTGTCTGCTCATATAATGCATCTACTACTCCTTCAATTCTCCACATTTTCGCTCTTCTGCACTCTCATGCACCCTTGCTATTTACAAAAAGCCAAATGGATAACATATACAGAGAGTAACAAAATAAAATATACAACCAAATATAAAAAAAAAAAAAAAAAAACTATCACTATACATACAAAAATCGAAACGAGTGGTACATATAAACGTATAAACTAGCAACACAAAAATACATATAAAGTGACTCATCAAATCTAGAGAAAAAATTTCTCTGGGAATTTATATTGCATTCGCATAAAAAAAAAATCTCATAAATTCCTCCATCGCTTTTTCCTCCTCTACAAATATAAATAAATATATACATATACATATAAATACATATGTATATAATCTATCCACAAAATACTACTGTGCGGTGGTAGTCTCTGAGATTAGATTTTCCCCCGCAAAAGTCTTTAGTCCTCCCACCGTGACAAAACATATCAATGATGATAATGCTGAGAAAATGAGTACAACGAGCAGTATAACCACAAAATTGTCCATAACATTGTTTCACGTGTACATAAATCGATATCCCACAAATTTCAGTTTCCCATACACATAAATATATATAGATACATTCGAATGCCAACGTATTGAATCGATTGGTCCTCTCAAGATTGGCGCCACGTTCCTAGAGATAGATCCCGGACGCTCCTTTGGTACCCCACAAACACGCGCGCTCTTCTCTCCAACAATCTACACCATTCATTTTATATCTATATAGGTATACTCATACATTCACACATACACATACATACATGGTATACAACGTACGTATTAATACAGACATTGAGAGCGTATGGTTGGAGATGTCCACGTGCCAAGCGTGCAATTTCGCATCGAGGGAGGGCAAATAATATATCTACATGTACAAACCTCGGGTGTACATGAACGCGCCCCGCGATGCACACACAATTCAAGACGACGAATCGCCGTGTCCTAGTGCAAAACCAACGTACATTGAGTGTATATAGTGAAGGCAACGCCGCCCCCGGGAAAATATTCGCTGTGTATTAAAACGTTGGTGGGGTTGAACAGCGCGCGCGCGGCAATACATTTCAAAAGTGTGCAGTCCGTTCATCAGTGCATGCAATTGCAAATATATGTATGTGTTTATGTGTATATGTATATGAGAGTCAAAGGGTTGAGGGAGTAGAGGGAGAAAATACGAGACGGCGCACGATTGCCCGCGAAGAGGCGCGTGAGGGAGAGGACGACGTCGCCGCAGGGGTTATCGTGACGGTGGAGGTGGTCAACATAAAATCTCGCGCACATGCCTGGTGCATTCATTAGGGGGGAAATGCTCTTGCAGCGTAGTACAAACGAACGTTCTGCATTTACCTTATATGCAGCTCAACCCTCAGTCGTGTACGTTTCACCCTCAGTCGCGAGTCGCGAGTCGTTAATGTCGCATATACAGTTTCAAGACATTTTGTTTGAGTTATATAATTGACGCGCGCGAAATAAATACAGTCAAGGGTTTAAAGGGAGAAATCGCCACCAGCGAGTGCTGTGTTTTTACTGATTTTATTTAATTATTTATTTTTTTTTTTTTTTTATATTGAATCGGACAATTTTTAATATCTATTTTTATTTTTTTATTTTGTTTTATGAAGAGAGTTTGAGGGGTGGAAAAACTATTGAAAGTGTATGAACTTGTAGTTTATGTACGATTTGAAAAATTGGCAATTGGTACGATTCATCTTTATGAAGATTTGAAGAAGTTTATTTGTCATCATTATCATCATCATCATCATCTTTGACGAAGATTTTTTCATCTATTGAAGAGAGAGAGAGTTCATCAAAGCACTTGACGAGCAACCGGTCGTCGTAATAGAAGACGACCCACTCGGGCGACACTGAAGTTTTCATGTTCACGAATTTTAGTAATCCAGGTAACAATGCGTGTACTACTCACATGTGTAGTAGTAGCCGCGTTGTATATTCATATTCAATGTTAATTTATATTAAATTTTATAATAATTATATACACTTTGATAATGGTTGAGAATTTGTTTACGTATATTTTCGCGCTCATTTGTCAATATTATATTGTAATTTAAAAAACAAATTTCGTATTACTTTTTTTATTAATTTAAATATTTTCCTGGAGAAATAAGTTTGTAAAAAGTCTGCAAGTTTTTCGATTTAAAATTGCTTGAAGAAGGTGTGAAAGCAAATGAATATTGCATCTTTTCATTTAATGACTCGAAAAAAAAAAAAAAAAAATACAGCATTCATTAATTTAATTAACTTGCAATGATTTAAACGCAGAAGTTGTAAAATATTTTTTTTTCTTTTATATTAAAACGAATTTTTATTTTAAATAATTTAAACATCCAGGGAAAATATTTTTATATAAAATAAAATCATCATATTGAAGATCATCATGAAGATATCGTCAAGATATAAACCTTTATTGAATGACATAAATTCCTATGAAAAAGTGTGCCAACCGGAAATAATTTCGTATCGATTCTCTGCGTGCGCGGCTATATCTCACATTGCATTTGTTGAGTGTATAGCGACGATGGCCAAGGTCAAATGTGCACCAATGAAGATTAGCGCCAAAAATTCATTACTGTCGCGAATAAAACATGAATGACATACCTGAAAATGGTGTGTATGTTACTAATTAAATCATCTATGATTTATTTATAATTAAATAGTCCGCACTGCTCGTATTACTTTTCATAAAATTTTTTCTTTTGATTTCTATATGATGTGATTTGTATAAATTAAAATTTGCCATCACATCATTATATATACAAACTCATTATCATTAATAAAATGAGTGAATGAATGAAGAGAAATTTTTCTAGACTTGTTATATTTATTTTGTTATGATAAAGCATGCAAAAAAATTTTCAGCTGATTATTAAATTCTTTTTTATATTTTATTTAATATTATCTCTTCATTCTATTTGTCTTTATTCATCTAAGTATTATCTAATCCATTTTTGTTTGTTCAGTGACAATTTTTATTCTGATTTTGTAATACAGTATTGTTAGAACAAGACGTCAGGTAAAATTGTTCTGATGAGAGAGTCATAATGGATTTGATTATTTTTATATTTATAATCCTGTGTGTATTATATTATTAGTAAAAATTTTTTTTTACTTTATTTTATTGTATATTTTATCTATTTTATTCCACTCACAACTGCAGATATATTGATCAAATCGCAGTGGATTTTATCTCATATTTTTTATTCATTTATTTAATTTTTATTTTTAGCTTTATTCATCTATTTATTTGTTTTGATTTCAATTGGCCGATAGCAAAACGTTTGTACAGAATATGAAAGGCACAACATAACAGAGCTTTGTGCTTGATCGATTTTCACAACTGATTTTTGTATATCATACAATTCATAAAAAAATTTAAATATATTTTATCACACATATTTATTTTTTAGCAAAGCATTTTTATGATAATTTATTTTTTTATATATAAATATCTTAATTATTTTGCATTAATTCACTATTTGAAAATATAATATTTTTTTTTATTTTTAATTACTTCCATCATTTCATCAAAAATAAACAAATAAACATAATAAATCTCATTAACTCTTCATCAATCCTCACGTTAAACTAATTGATAAATTATTAAATAATAAATAGCTGAATAATTCAGAAACAAAAATTAATTTCATCCGGAAAATTGTCCGATAATTTTCACCAATTATCATCTATTAAATATTATCAATTGATGCAAGAGAGGTATTCGCATCTGGCCCCAAGTGCATTCAACCAATTCACAACAATTTAATACTCACAAAACTATTTCATAAATAATTCTCTATCTCTCTATTAAATATCCCCCATCATATTATCATAAAATCAAAAATCTTGACTCAATCATATTAAATGTATATTTGCAGCTAATTATTTCACCAATTTTATTTTTACCTTCCATCATTCACATATCATCGCTCAATAATTACCGATACAAAATTAATAATCACCCCCACCCACACATATATACATTAATAATAAAACAAGTCAAGTTTAATTTGTATTTTAAATTCTACTTCATTTTCAATTCATCTCAACAGCTGTAGGTATGCTAACAAAATAATTCATTAAAATTCAAAATAACAATTACATTCATCGCAATGTACCCTAGTTTATTATGTCGTCTATACAGATGATATTTTCATATATTTATCGAACCATATATAACTTTATCAATGTATATCTACTTCATATAAATATTCCATCAATGATTCTATTGAATACATTGAAACAATTCCTATTATTTTTTCTCATTCATTATTTTTTTTTTTTTTTCCCCTTTCACATCTCTGATTTTCTATATCTCTATATCATTTTATTTCTCATTTACATGGTATTGAGTGTGAAAAACCATTGTTATATACATGTACGAGTGGATATGAGGGAAAATATATATGTATTATATACATATACGGGTGTGATATCGACCAACGACAGTAAAAGCGCCCAACTTTTGGATGATTCATTTATCCGGCAGCCTCAGGATAACGTTGTTACATGAAAACACGCGTCGTCCGTCACACTATGTATATATATATCTATATATTATGTATATATAGGTAACATTGAATAAAGTTAACTACATAGCGGCGTCGGTTGCCGCCAGTTTGCCTGAGTAAAAGCGTACTCTACCGGCAAATAGAGAAGACCAATAGAGTTTGTCCAAAGTATATCTGTTTCACTCAATTCTATTTTGTTTCTCTATCACTCTTTCATTTTAACTGTTATATATTTACTCTTTAATGTCTAGAATTGCTGTATGAGCTGTTTACTTACTGAAATACGCGTCGTAGTGCAACTGAGATTTGCTTATTTTACGCTCAACCTTTGCGCTGATTAGACAACATTTAATCGAACGTTATATTATCATGTAAATGCAGTCGGAGAGAATTCAATTGGTAAAATAATTATAGAATAAACGAATGTAAATTTAGATTTATGTGGTATTAATTTTTAAATGTGAAATAATTTTTTATTTTATTTTTTTTTTGTTATATTAATGAGCATTAGAAATTTTCGGGATATGTTATTAATTTTTTTTTAATGTAAATGTTTAGATGCGTGCGCGATAAATCATGTCATTGTGTATAAAACACCAGTCATTAGAAGAAAAAACAAATTTTTTTTTTTTACATACAAATTATGTATTAAAATAATAAAATTTATATTTACTATAAAAAATACGATAATTATCGGATTGAATTATGAATTAAACTTAAGTAAGTAGAATAATTGAGTTTAAAATGCCCGCTGTCGATAACTTGATCGCGCGATAACTCAAATTCACATATTATTCATTTAAACAATATTTTCAACTGTAAAAAAGCAACAAAATAATTAGAAAATGTATGGTAATAATGACGCAAAAATAAATACGAATATCCAGACATTATAACAGATAAAAAATTGCTAAAGCAAATAAATAATAATGAGCAAACAAATAAAATATAAACAAATGATAATAACGTGAAAATTAAATATAGATTTGAATTTTGGCGGGCTTTAACGCGCCAACCGTTGAACACAAAATGTTGAGCGATTGCGCGCGCGATTGGTCGCTTATTCCGCCACGGCATTACGGCAGATGCACGAAGGTCAAAAGTATATATATATATATATTTTAAAAATAAGATCATAGGCATTGGTTAGATTGGTATGGCAGTGGAAGTTAAGGGTCGGGTGGCGTTGTAATGGCAAAAAGTTTGCAAAAGGTGAGTAATTTATCGTACATAAACAAACAATTATAATATATTACATTTAACAACAATGGTGTATCGGAAATTTAGCATGAATATTATCATTAAAATCAAAATAATACATTAAATGAAGTCAAATATAGTTAAAAAGCGTGTGGCGTGGCTCATCAACACTAGAATTTTTTTTATTTGTGAGGAGTACATACATATAGAGGACTAGAGGAGTCTCGTGTGCGCGAGAGAAGCACGATATACACGACAATGGCGCCCAAGCATCGCGAATATTGACGTTACCGAAAACATTATCTCATTATTTCGGATATTTACACATATGTGGGCGGATACTGTATGGCATACTGCGTCGTAATTTAATTTCTAACCTCATATATTGGCAATACACAACGTTACTTTACATTGAGTTAATGAATTTTTCATTTTGTGTGAATTTTTTTTTTTTTTTTTTTAATATAAAATATAATAATAATAAATAACGTTTGTCGAGGTTATGCGAATAAAAAAAAAATGTTTTTGAAATGTATAGTAGTAGCTCGTGAACCCTGAAGGGTTTTACAGTTATACTGCAATGTGGCACATTTGCAGAAGCGTAGAGAACGTTGTGTGGGCCTAGAGCCGTGAATAGTCCAACAAAATATTACAGCTGGATCATCAACGCGGGTGCGTGTATGTTTATTATTTTTTTTCCTCAAATATATTTGGAATTTAATATGTTAGTTTGATTTATTCATGCAATTTATTAATAACGGTTTTGTGTTTTATTATATAAAAACAAAGTTGGATATATTTTTGGAGGAATAATATTTATTGAGTGTGTTGATGAGGGTGGCGCGAATACAAGATCAAAGTGTGGTTATATTATTTATACAAAGGACTTTAGTTAATTGTGTTATAGGGTTGGGATTGGAGATAGACAAGATGGACCAGCAGTATTGCCTTCGGTGGAACAATCATCCAGCCAACTTGACGGACGTGCTTAGCTCATTACTGGCTAGAGAAGCATTATGTGATGTTACACTTGCGTGTGTTGGTGAAACATTTAAAGCACATCAAACGATATTATCGGCATGCAGCCCATATTTTGAAAATATATTTCTACAAAATATTCATCCACATCCAATAATATTCTTAAAGGATGTCAATGACACTGAAATGAAAGCATTGCTCCACTTTATGTACAAGGGAGAGGTTAATGTTAGTCAACATTTATTACCAATGTTTCTTAAAACAGCTGAGGCATTACAAATTCGTGGTCTCACTGACAACAGTGTAAATAATAAAACGGAAGAAAAAAGCCCATCACCAGAGCCTGAAACACAAACTGGCAATAGACATTCAGAATCACCTAACCTCCAATCTCATCCAGAAAAACGAAAACGAAAAGTATCTGGCAGCTATGATGTATCACTCACTGGTCCACCCAGCGAACGATTTCTCTCTGATTCTCAGGTATTTATTTTATTTTATTTTTTTATTTTTATACTCTTTAATATTTACAGTTTATTTTTATTATTTATTATTTTGTTTATTTGTTGGGTGTTATTGTTGGAAAAACAAATGAAAATTGATAATATACAATCACCAAAGTCATGGTCATGTGATTCAATTTCTGCATCTCACATGATTTTAAACGCTGATGGAAAATATCTATATATATATATGTGTGTGTGTGTGTATGCATATACATAGGGTTATAAATAGTTTCCGTTTTAAAGATATTCTTTTGAAATTGTTGAAATATAAGATGGTATGAATAATTTTTGTTAAATATTAAATAGTCGAAATATAGTTTGAGTATTTTTGCTTTTTTTTTTTTTTTCATTTTTTTTTCTTTCTCACTATACACGCACACATGTGTGTGTGTATTTGTATGGATGAGTATAAAAAAAATCGCATACATAATGGATATGAGTCAACATTAATACACAGACAGACGAGACTGTATCGTGATAGTTTATCTTTATCTACGAGCCAACTTTAATTGCAACTGAATTATTTTCCATAAAGTATATTAATCTTCTAAAACCCTACGGCACATCTGCTACTTAATTAGAGCATTTTTAACCAAGTGCTAATTAATCTTTACAAAGTTAATTATTTTAATTTTTCCAATTATACCTTTTTTTTTTTCATTCTTATTTTTCTTTCCGCTATAAATTGCATCTTGAAGAGCATTACAGTACGATTTTCAAGTCTACTGTTTTGGATTATATTAAATATTAGTTATTCTTGGCTAGTGAATAATGTTTGAATTAAAGAAAAAAAAATACGTAGACTTATATACACATTTACAGTCATACGCAGGTTTCTTTATCTCTGATAAAAAGTTTGTCTTTCGATAAAGCAATTTTCCCCACCTTCTCCCCTCATCTACCAATTGTCCTTTTGAACTTTCAAAACTTTCTCCAGGTCCTAGTATATATTTTATTTGACCTAGATTTGAGCTAGGATATCTTGTCCGTTAAGTCACATGGATTAATTTTTTTATCTGTATTTTTTTTCTTTTTTTTTTTCTTTAATGTGGTCCCTTTCTCTATACGAAATATTTAGCCCGGCAAAATGC
>JAQQBS010000002.1:12760186-12789390 GCA_030347275.1 Microctonus aethiopoides | reverse complement strand
AAAAAAAAAAAAAAAAAATGTATGAGTGATTGAAAAGGAGCGAGAGTACCTACCGAGAATGTGGAAGCTAATCGAACCGAGTGTGTCGCACGTTTAGAAATATATATATTTATATATATGTATTATTATTATTTTTGCTATCACATGCCCTTTTATATACACGTATTTATTTCCATCTATTTCAATTGCTTTATTTCCGTGTACTACAAACCGCCAATAATAAAATTATCGTCAGTGGAAAAATAAAGAAATTGATTAAATATTTCACTAAAACTTTCAGATTTTTATATTAAAATTTTTTATTTTTATTAAGAATTAAAATAATGAATTAAAATATATTTGATATATTATTAAATTCTGAAATGGGTTCATTATAAAATGCATGATTGTGTATTCATTATATATGTGTTTATTATAGATTTAAAAAAAAAAAATTTGATTGAATAATTTTTAACGTTTACAATCGCCAAATGATAAAAAACGAAGAATGGAAAAAAAAAAAAATAAATAAATACATTAGATATATATGAAAGAATTATAAATGATCTACATTCTACCGCATAGCTTCCGTGGTGTTTAGAAGACATTTCAGGCATTTGGGTTTGCAGGTCCAATGCCGAGTGTCCCGGTTGGTCTTTCATATCACGAGATGTTTGCTGTATCACTTGGCAGCCCGGCGTTGTGGAGATGCCGCGCTTGTGGCAAACAGGTGACCAATCGTTGGCACCACTTCCATATTCATACCGCTCAACGTTCACTCTGCCCTTATTGTCCGGCAACCTACAGCAGAATCGACACACTACGGTCTCATGTGCGCACCAAGCACAGGGAATTACTCTTCGCTAAAGGCACATTGTAGAGGATGGCTATACTCGGAAACAGACGACGAAGACGTCACAATGTCATCAGGCCAACGACTTTAACGCAATAGAGAGTTGTGTGTTTTTAATTCAGATGGCTAATGAATATAAATGAAGAATAATTTATTGAATAATAATTTATTGAAAAGAAAAAAAAAATAAATGAATAATTTTTTGTGAATAAAATAAAAAATAATAATTGAATTGAATGAAAGATTGTGGTGTCGTCTTCATTGTCGTGTTTTCGAGGGCCCTGAGTTTCACATCATCAATTGCATCATCATTTAAATCAGTCAATGTAATAACCAAAATATAAATATGAACTAATCATTGGGTGTTGGTGAATGTGAAAATTAATTATCAGGGTTTATGTTGAAAAATAAAATAGGTAATAACAAAGAACATAGTTAAAAAAAAATAAATGAGATATTATTAAATAAATCTCATTTATTTAATCATTTAGGAATTATGTTAAATTGTTTGAATGGAGATTTTCGTAATCACTCGTCGACGCCCTCATTGTCCTCACGATCAAGTTATCGTGAATTTTAGTTATCATTTTAGAGAATGTCTCTCTTTCTCTCTTGCTCATTATCACGTAATGAATTATGTGATGTAGGTAAGATGATAAATAATAAAAGAAAAATAAAATTAATAATAATAAATAAATGATAAAAAAAAAGTGAGAAGCATTTTTGTAATGCAATTTTAATTGATAATTATTATATTATCAATTGGACACAAAGGGTGATAATTATATAGTGGGGTTTTTTTCATTAAGTGGACTCTTTAAAACGCATTTTAAATGTGTGGAGCAGTGAAATTCCCGCGTTTTATATTGTTGTTAAACGCAACAAAACAGTGATTTATTGAGTGTTTTTTTTTATCATTGTAAATAGCAATCAGACTGTCTCCGAATAATTATTAATTAAAGTATTAAAATAATCTAGCGGCCATCGATAATTCATCGATTTTGCATCGAAATGAATTCCCAAATAATGTGTTTATTCCCATTGTCGTGTCGTTACCCATCTTTTTATCGTAAATATTTATTGCAACACACACGAAAAAAAAAAATAAAATTACCCCAATGTCAAATCGTGCAAAATTCGACTCGGTGTCCATTCTCAAATATAAATATAAATAAATTATAAAAAGCTTTTTTGTCGGTGGCCGTTAATAAAAATAAAAAACCCAAGCGAAAACACAAAGCATTTTATCATCGGACCAAAATATTCATCATGTATAATGTAAACAAATAAATGAAACAATATGAGGAGTATTGTGTGTGTGTGTGTGTGTGTGTGTTTGTGTGTGTATTATTTTGAGTCACTTCGCAAAGGTATCAAATTTTGCTCTTGATATATTAAAACAAAAATAAAAAAGAAAATTAATTAATATTAATATTAATCGAGAATTTATTAATATTAATATTAATATTATTATTAATCAAGGGGCTGAAAAAAGCTTCTTTCATCTGTGGAGTATAAAATAAATATAAATAAGAAAAAAAAATAAATAAATCATCATCGTAAGAAAATATTATAGGGATATATAAAGTTAATAAAAAGAAAAAAAAAAAAGCATACATGATTATGTGTTACCACGATAATTCAGAGAACTAATGATCAGTAAAATTATATGTAACCTTTTGACCTACCCCCCCATCCGCCGTTATTTCTCATAAAAATATTGATGGTATTTCTGTATCATACAATCGTAATGAGAATATAAAATGAACAAACATCCATATACATAAAATGACACAACCAAAATAAAATAAATATAAATAAATGTATATTGCATTCATACAACATTAAATGGCGAGAATAAAATTTAAAAAATGACATTACGTAAAATAAAAAAAAAAGAAATAATGAGGATTGAATTAAATAATAAATCAGTTTTGCCATTTTTGAAAATTACCATATCAACCGCTCGTCGAAAGTCCACGTTGTAACATCGAATAAATAATTATCAATTCCGAATTGTTAGAATAATTAATTAAACAAACAAAAAATAAAATTGATCATTGGTAAATGACTGCTATCCGAATGTATGTGTAATATTGGAATTAAGTAAAATTAGGCTGACAATTAAAATACAACACTCATTATCTGCATGAAAATAAACAAATGAAGGAAAAAATTAAAATTGTTATTGAATCGTTGATAAAATTGATGATGTAAAGTAATTAAATTTTTATAAATTAATTTACAATTCGGATGGCAGTGTGTCAATGTTCCTTGATGTAATTAAAGTTAATCAGTATCAAAATGTCTCATGTTTCTTAATGGTACTTAAGTGATGGCTTAAAACTAAAAAAAATTAAATAAAATAAAAAATGCAAAATGTCAAATATAAAAATACAATTCTCCAAAGAACGTGAGATTCGCGATTTTTTTACTCGAGAAATTGTCGCGTGGAATATCTTTTTTGTAAATTATAGTTGAATATTCAAAATTCTTTTCACATTTAGATAATCGCAAATATTCAATTTCTTGAGTAAGTCGCGCAACTATTTTTTTTTTTTTTCATAAATAAAATTTTTAAAAATCCGAAGAAGAGAAATAAAAATACAAGTAAAATTACTGACGAATTAACGCACGTAATTAAACCTAAATTTGAAAACTATAATTATTTATATGCGATGTATTTTTGTGAACAGTATTTAAAAGTGCTACTGCTGTTGTACAGTAACTATATTTAAATAGATGTACTATTATGTACCTATAATGTATATAGATATATTTAATGAAAGTAAATCATGGATTTGTGTAAGGCCCTGCACAAATGAATCAATTATCCCACGATTATTTATTATTTCATTTTTCCTAGCGAAGAAAGAAAAACCCTTTATAATTAATTAATTAATAATTCTCATTAAACTCTCAATGATTTTTATAATATATAATTTTATCTGCAAGCAAAAAAAAAAAAAAATACTTTGCTATAAAAAAACAATAACAAGTGAATAATTCACTTGCAACATTTTGCCAAAATGAAAAATAAAACATTCTTCTATTAAAAATATCTTTTTTAATTACACAGTTGTAACATAAATTTATTCATCACTCTCACATTGACCAGTAAATTTATTTTATAATTTCATTTCTACACTATCGAGCTTTTTCCAATATTAATTCGTCTGGATTATCAATAAAGCTCATTGAATTCAACGTGTCTGCCGATGCCAATTTTTTACCAATGAATTTGATAATTTTTTAATGAAATAAAATTGCTCGAACCTCAAGCGAAATATTTTTAAAGTTCTACCATTTCAAAATAAATAATTTAATTAATTATTCAGAAAAGAAAATGAATGAAATTATATAAATTATAATTCTTGAATATTCCTGGTAATTTTGAAATCATTATCGACATAAACATTATTAAGATTGATATATCATGTTTGATGAAATTTATGATCCAGTTATAAAATTATTTATTTGTAATAAATGTTAATTACGTTTTAATCATTGCTTACTTTTTCTTTTTATAGATTATAGAGCTATACGACATTTAATTTAATACCAAATTAACAGATCTGATAATAAAAAGCATTTTGCTGTTAATTATTTAATGATGAAAGGAGGAAAAATATTAAATTGTATTCTTCGTCTTTTAATGTTTAACATTTTTTTTTTTTTTGTTTGAAATAATACGACAATTTAATGAAACGATACTTTTGGAACGTTTACACAATTGTAAATACATAAACAAAATATTTTTCTGAATTGTTAATTTACAGTAAATTTGTCTGAATTATTTTATTTCCAAAGAACGTCATCGTGTGAAGAGACAAAAGAAACGTAAATTTTCAAGGTTCATTATTACTCCCTGGAATTTTTTTTTTTTATATTAAATATTATTTTTATTATTAAACAATTTTATTAAATATATCAAATAAACATCTGTAAATATTTAATAACATTACAAATACGTGTCTAGATGATCCAGCTATTGATATTAATTAAAACAACTCCTCATTGAATCATCTTCCACAATAAAAACAATTATATAAACAGCGTGATCCATTATGGATTAATTTTTTTCTTTCAATTAATATCAATTACTTAGCTAAAAATAAAGTATGAAAATAAAAAAAAAAGTATTTTATATTTCCATTATTTCTCTCAAAGTATCAACAATTTTTTCGTATGTAGATAAAAAAAAAATATTAATACAGCAATATAAATTTTTTAATATATTTTCATTTTGAATATTCGCGGGTATTCCACATGACGCCATTTTAAAACACATTATTCCACTGTGTACACAATATATACATTCTACATTGGTACAAAATGTATTCAAATATATAATACTATCTCTGTACCCAAATGATTTCATTTATGCATTGCACTATGCATTAAAAGATCAAGATTTTGGTTAATAAATAAAATAGTCTATTGTATTATTAAGCGATTCAATTCACACATACATCCCTACTGAATAAATATATAAATATATATATTGCTGTAAAAAAATTTCAATTTTTTCCATTCACACACAGTAATTTAATAATCTCTATATTCATTGATATTAAACATAATACATCATCACGTGGTACATAACCGGCAAATTGTTTCATTGGACCAATAGAAAACACTCATTTACATACATAATAAATGATATAAACTGATCACGTGATTTAATTATAAGCAAATACATATAAAAGTATTAAATATTTTTATCGTTATCTGGTGCACGTGAACAATTTGCGATTAACTATTATAATTTTTATTAATTTATTCAACAAATATTAAAGACAAAAATTATTGAATTCAATAATGGCACTCGAAGCAATTAAATATAAAAATGGAAAGCTAGAAATTCTTGATCAAACTCTACTACCAGCAATCACTAGATATGTTCCAGTTCAAGGAGTTGAGGATGGATGGAAAGTCATCAACAAAATGCAGGTATTAAATAATTTATATAAATAAATATATTTTTAATTTTTATATACACAATAATATGTATCATTATGTTGATGTAATATATATTAATTGGTGAATGTATAACCCTCATTTGTTTCTTATTTTATTTAATATAGGTACGTGGAGCACCAGCTATTGCAATTGTTGGTTGTCTCAGTCTAGCTGTTGAACTTGCACGTGAAAGTTATTTAGATAAAAGCACAGTGAGACGTGAAGTTGAAGGTAAAATGAATTATTTAGTGTCTGCACGACCCACCGCTGTAAACATCAAAATTGCAGCTGAAGATTTAATAAAAGAAACAAATAAATATTATAAAAATGATGATATATCAGTTGATGAAATGGTTCAATGGTAAATTATTAAAGTTCTTATTTATAATTAATAATAACGTTAAGATAAAATGAATTTTTGATATGAATTGATTAAACAAATTGATTTTTATTGTTTATAGTATTCTGAAATTTATTGAGTGTATGTTGAAAAAAGATTTGGATGATAATAAATGCATTGGGAAATTTGGTGCTGAGGAAATATTGAAAAATATTCCTGAGGATAATCTTGTTAGGATACTTACACATTGCAATGCTGGTTCATTAGCAACATCTGGTTATGGTACAGCTTTAGGTGTTATAAGATCTCTTCATGATCAAAAACGACTTGGTAAAAATTAATTTACATAATTTTAAAAATCTTTGTCATCAATTAAATATTAATGGATGGTATTGATTATGTCTGGGGAATTTATATGTTTGTAGAACGTGCATATTGTACGGAAACAAGACCGTATAATCAAGGCGCACGTTTAACAGCTTTTGAATTAGTACATGAAAATATACCAGGAACATTGATATGCGATGATATGGTAGCAGCATTAATGAAGTCTAGGACAATTTCAGCTGTTGTTGTTGGTGCTGATAGAGTAGCTGCAAATGGTGATACTGCAAATAAAATTGGAACTTATCAGGTATATTTTTTATTTAATATTAATTTTTGATATCATGAATTAATAATAATATTAATTTTTATTTTTATTTATGTTTTAGATTGCTATTCTTGCTAAATATCATGATGTACCATTTTATGTTGCTGCGCCAATGACTTCGATTGATTTTGAAATGTCAAATGGCGACTCGATTCCCATCGAAGAAAGACCAGAACGTGAAATGACTCATTTAAATGATCAACGAATCGCTGCAGCAGGAATTCAATGTTGGAATCCAGCATTTGATGTTACACCAGCCCATTTGATTTCGGGAATTATTACCGAAATTGGTGTATTTAAGCCTGAAAATTTAAAAGATCTTGTCTCATCATCAAATTAATGATAATCATTTTTTTCAATCATTAATTAATACAATTGCTTTATATATATTTACATATTGCTTTTGTTTCACTTTAAGTTTGTCCTATGCATGATTTTCTATAATTATAGCTATTGGTTCATTCACTAGTGCTTTTTTTTAACTTTTCATATACCTGTTAGGCCTATCTCTACCTTTTTTCCACACCTTCCAATTCAAATTTATGTCTATTCTTCCTATTTTTCCTCTTTTTTTTTTATTCGTTCTAAATATCTTCGAAAACTTTCTCATCATTGCAGATAGTTTAAATATTTTATAAACACTTTAGAAATTAAAATATTATTATTGAAGCGAAGATAAAATAGAAAATAGAACAAAACAAACAGTATATTTTTATATATAAAATAATAATAGAAAAACTATATTAATAATTATATTAATCATCTTACTAAAATCAATGTATCAATATTTATTATCGTATTTGATAAAAATGATATACAAAATATTTTCATAGATATAAAAAATATGTGAATGAAAATATCCATATGACAAGCATAATAAACTGGATTTACATCAGAATTATATATAATATTAAAATGTTGCGAATGTAGGCCAGGGTAATACCAAAAATAACAACATGTAACGACGTGTTCATTATCGATTTCTTACTTCAATGATGGAATAATCGAATGTTAGTATGAGCTAAAATAATTCCGTGGTTATTACAAGCTTCAATCACCACCGCGTCATTCGTTGAACCAGCTGGACTTGCAATAAATCGTACACCACTCTGAAAAATTATAAATAAATAGCCAAACATTTATTTATAATTAAGTATAATGCCAAAAATAAAATAAAATAAAACAGATTGAAACAAAACTTACGAGTCTTGCGCGATCAATGTTATCTCTGAATGGGAAAAAGGCATCACTGCTAATTGCAACATTGTCCAATTTCTTTATCCATTCAATTTTATCTTGTTCAGTTAGTTTTTCAGGTACAACTTCATACATTTGTGCCCACGTTGCTTCCTCCATGTCCTTACCAATTGAACCATTCACATAATTGTCAATGGCATTTGATATCTCAGCGCGTTTAACACCCTTTTTAAATTTCATACCAGTCACCTTGGGATGCTGACGTAACCACCAATTATCAGCTTTATCACCAGCCAATCTTGTGCAATGAATACGCGACTGTTGACCAGCACCAATGCCAATTACCTGTCCATCTTTCGCATAACAAACCGAATTACTTTGTGTATATTTAACAGCAATTGTAGCGACAATTAAATCTCTATAAGCTGCGTCAGTTAAATCTTTAATGTTTGTCACAACATTAGCGAATGTTGATTTATCAATGACAGCATTGTTACGTTGTTGTTCTAAAGTTAATCCATAAAGTATTTTACGTTCAATTGGTGCTGGTTCATAGTTTGGATCCATTTGTAAAATACAATATCCACCATTTTTCTTTTTTTTCAAGATCTCTAAAGCTTCTGGAGTATATCCAGGCGCAATAATACCATCAGATACTTCACGTGAAATAATTTTAGCAGTAATGACATCGCACACATCAGACAGACCAACAAAATCACCAAAACTCGACATACGATCAGCACCACGTGCTCGGGCATACGCTGACGCCAGTGGCGTTAATTGTTCAATCAAATCATCAACTTGACATAATTTAGCGTGAATTGAATCGAGTGGAACGCCAACTGCAGCACCAGCGGGACTGACATGTTTAAAAGATGTGGCTGCTGGTAAATTCAATGCTGCTTTTAATTCCTTAACAAGTTGATATGCATTTAGAGCATCGCATAAATTTATAAAACCAGGTGATCCATTGACAATTGTCAGAGGTAATTTTTCAAGTGTGGTAAAAAGCTGAGCAGGCTTCTGATGAGGATTCATTCCATAACGCAATGTTATTTGTGATAAACCCGCGCTATATTGCTTTCGGAAATAATCAGATATTGCGTCGTCATACTGAGCTGTATGTGTGAATGCTTTTAACGCAAGTAATTGTCTGCAAATAAAATAATAAATTTATAATATTTACTAATTTAACATTTATAAATATTATGCGAATAAATATAATCTTTAATTTATTACCTAGTTTGTGGTGTTGTATCTTTCATATTGTTATTTTCAAATTCTTCGATAACCTTTTCGTAATCATTGGGGTCGCAGATAACAGTAACCCTCGCATAATTTTTTGCAGCAGCTCTTAACAATGTTACACCACCAATATCAATATTTTCTACTGCATCTTCAACTACGATGTTAGGCTTATTTATTGTTTTTACAAACGGATATAAATTGCAAACAACAACGCGGATGTTTTCGTAATTTTGCTTTTTTAAATCTGCTTGATCGCTTTCGGTCAATCTAGCAAGAATACCTAGAAAAATAAATATATAAATAATTATAAAATGAATTCAATAAGATTGATGAGAAATTTAGGTAGATGATATTTTTTAAATGATCATTTTAGATTTAAATAGAATATAGAAAAATTTATGTATTATTAATATGATTTTAGCTATTATTATTAATAAAATTTTATCAAATAATTGGCATTTATTATTTTTCATCAAGTTCATGTTAATTTTGAACGGTGATTATTTTACCTGCATGAACTGCTGGATGTAATGTTTTTACTCGTCCGCCAAGCATTTCAGGTGCACCAGTGATATCAGAGACATCAGTTACTGGTAATCCAGCATTTCTCAATGAAGTTGCTGTACCACCTGATGCAACTAAACTCAAACCCAATTCGTGCAATTTTTTTGCGAATGGCAACAAATTCGTTTTGTCAGAGACACTCAATAAAGCTAAATGAACAAATAAATAAAATATATTCAACAATATTAAATATGTAGTAATAATAAAATAGAATAATTAAATCATGACAAACATGTGACTCAATACCGGCATTTTGAATTTAATGCAGGATTTTGTGTATTAAAAAATAAATCTTTATTATTTAACAATAATTTCATTTACCTATTTTTCCACCAGACATATTTGTAGCTCTTTGTTATAATATTATTCAAAAAAATAGTCAAATTTGTTTTAAAAAAACCTCAGATAAACTCCACAGTTGTACTATCGTTCAACAAGTGTAGAATATGGATAATTTTGTTTTACTGAAAGAATTTTCTTTGTATTTTCCACCAATTGTCCAGTGGCGCCATTCAACACTTTCATTTATCGGAAACTAAAAATGGATTTTCTACAGTAACGCCAACTGTATAAATAAATGTTCTATCTAATTCTTCCTCTACATATCTAGTATTTTTTTTCAGAATACATCATAATAATACTACTAGTAGAGCAGAAGACACATTGGAAATTTGACGTTTTGTTTCATTGTTTCATCACACGACATTTTCGTACTAAATCTTGGAAATATAAATTTACGATTAATCAAACGAATAATTAATATCAAAGCAAATATGAATCGATTATTTGGACGTGCAAAACCAAAAGAACCTGGTCCAAGTATCAATGATTGCATCGCAGGTGTAAGTTATTAATCATTACCTATGTAAAAAAAATTATAGGTTATGATACGACCTTGTTATATGAGTCATAATTGTTAATATGTAAAATTAACTTGAATCATTATCATTAAATTACGTTAATCAGGTTGACAATAGAGCTGATACAACTGAGAAAAAAGTTCAACGATTGGATGCTGAATTAAAAAAATATAAAGATCAAATGATGAAAATGCGCGATGGACCAGCTAAAAATGCTGTGAAAGCAAAGGCTTTGAGAGTATTAAAACAGCGTAAAATGTATGAGAGTCAAGTTGATAACTTGAGACAGCAGGCATTTAACATGGAACAAGCTAATTATGCAACTCAAACATTGAAAGACACACAAATAACTGTAGCTGCAATGAAAGATGGTGTGAAACAAATGCAGAAAGAATTTAAAAATATTAATATTGATAACATTGAAGTGGGTAACATGATTGAAAAAAAAAAATATTTAATATTGTTAGAATAGCAATAATATTATTGATTATTGATTGTAGGATATGCATGATGATTTGGCCGACATGTTGGAGCAAGCTGATGAGGTACAAGAAGCATTGGGACGCAGTTATGGCGTACCTGAGATTGATGATGATGAACTTGCTGCTGAATTAGATGCTCTTGGTGATGATCTTGCCTTGGATACCGATACATCATATTTGGATGATGCAATCAAAGCACCCAGTGCTCCTGATAAAGAACCTGGTGCCAGTTCTGTTAGGAACAAGGTAAACTTTTGTTTTATTGATTTATTTTTATAATATAAAGTGAAATATGGGGTAAATTAAGTTATTTATTTATTTCAGGATGGTGTATTGGTGGATGAATTTGGATTGCCACAAATACCAGCAAGCTAATTTATTTGTTATCTTTGTTAAATTTACTCGAGCCATTTTATGATAAATAATAATATAAATGCGATTATTGCAGGCTTTGCCAAAGACTCCAATTAATTCAGGAGCCTGATTTGAAAAAACAGACGCTTTAGTGGAAACACCCAATGCGTTATTGTACTAATTCACAGTAAATATCTTTATTTTGAATTTTTATTTTTGTTTTTTTTTTTTTTAATATCAAAATATAATTGCATCATGTCTGCTAATTCGTACACAAATATTGATTTATTTACTTGTTTTATATTCCATGTATGTTCACTCAATATATCTAATGTTGGAAGTAATAAAAATAAATTAATAAAATTATATTCATAATTATTATATTGAATTATTAAATTATTTGTAGTCGAGGTACGTTCATGTATTTTTGATTTTCAATTTCTCTGTAATTATCACAAACTGTTAGAATATTTTCACGTGCTTCATGAAAATGCTCTTGTTCAAACTCATCGACTTCTAAATAATGATGAACATGCGCTTTTCGACGATACAATTTGTTAAAATTATTTATTACATTTTTAAACATTGAACGCATAGCAGATGAATTTAATAGACACAAAAGTGATGCAGAATGACCTGCTGGTGGAATCGAGCATAAACCAATCTTCATTATTTCACGACTCCATGGAGTAAATTTTGCTTTAGTCTGAAATCTAAATTTATTTTCATTATAATTATTATCATTAATTATATTCCTATAATTACCTTTCAATATTTTTTTTCATATCATTTAAAGAACAAGCACCACGAGCAATATGCCCTGCACCAATTATCACTGATTTTGGATTCAAAGGATCAAATTTAATCAACTGATGCGAACGTGACCATGCATTAATAAAATGCTCGTCCTGTAATCTATGCAAAATCTCAAATTAAATACTGAATTAATTTCACAAATGAAACAAAAAAATAACATTTATACATACTTATTATTTCGAATAATTGATACTGTCGGTGCAGTCATAGCAACTGGACTAACACTGCTAAATAAATAATGCAGCTGAGGATATGGCACAAGATTTGTTGCTAAATCATTCATATCAAGATTTAAATTACCAGGAAATCGTGCACCACTTGAAAGAAAAAATTGTATTACAATTGATTCGTTTGTTACAATAATCACTGAGTTGTTTTTTTTTTTTAGTTTGTAATAAATAAAAAACATACATAAAAATACCTTGTTAAATGCAAAAGCATATTCACAATAATGCTATTCATATCTTGAAACGGTCTACAAATAGAATTATACATCGCCTGATCTACATTATCTTTTTTACGTATTTGTGAATAGCAAATATCTGACAGTGCATCATTATCAGCGGGAAAAACACAGGTTGCATGTTCTAATAATTCTTTAGTAGCAAGTAAAACATTATATGGCGCAGTAATAACATCTTGTGTATTAGCTGGATAAACAGTTGAAACAAATCTATCTACATTGGGATAATTATCCTCTAATAAATTCAACACCTTTGTGCCTAAGCCTGATCCTGTGCCACCACCAAGAGAATTCATCATTAAAAATCCATGAAGACTGTCACATCGTTCTGCTGTTTTCCTTACAGTTTCCAATAATTTTTCATGATAACTTTGTCCATGAGTATGATAACCTACAGCCCTGTTATAATTAAATCAATTGTTGTCATTTAGTTTAATTTATTTGATGGATAATTCATTTATCGATTTCTATTTTACCAATTGTTTCCTGATCCAGGGTAATTTGTGATTGTACAAGTTTGATCAAATAATTTTTGTAATGGACCTTCTCTGTATCTTGCGACAACGCTGTCCTCCATATCAATCAAAACTGCCTGATAATATAATTGTTAATATATATGTAATCAGTATTTAATTTAATTAATTAATCAAAAAATGTGAGGGAATTTTATTATTTACTCACTCGAGCTTTAACTTTGGCAGTAATTAAATCAGAAATTTTTTTAAATGAAAGATTTCCTGCATTATCTGGTATGTAAAAAAAACTATTGAATGCATCTGATAAATCATCAATATGTTTTTTGTGATTTCTTTGGATTTTTAATTTATTTATAATACTGTTTGGTGTTTCTATACCATATTCGTGCATTGCCAAAGGCCAAAATGCACTTCCTATTTGGTTTCCACATTGTCCCACTGTAAAAATGCATGGTATTAATTCATTTCATATACTTATGATTGGTACGCAATGACAATGACAATAATACATACCTTGAATACAAATAAATTGACTCATATTATTTTAGATACTATTTCAATATTAGTATTTTATTTTTGTAATTAATACTTGATTCCCTGTTCATATGTTGGATTCCCGCGCATTTTTGAGGTTTATTTTCCCATCAACTCAACGGCCATATGTCTAAACATATCTTATTTTTACGAAGCTATGTTCGCAATGCTATGGATTTGATTTATTCAAAGATTGTCGCTACATATTTATGAAGATTATTGTACAACAAAGTGAAAAACCATGAATTGGAAATTATTTAATAGAGTAAAGACAGTTGTCTTATTAATTTTGATATATCAAACATCAGCACAAGCTTCCACAGCGAATTCACGTAAGACTAGACACCATAACCTCAAAATAAATTTTTTTATTACCGGCAATCGTAACATTTTTTTCAAGACATTTTTTTATATGTAATTATGTATTAATATTATTGTTTCAGTGCATTATTTAGAGCCAGGAGATTCTGTAGAAAATTCAGCACCTGGTTTACGAATATTTTGTCACAATGCCAAGTCAAAATATCTCATTCATACATGGAGAACTCTCATTGTAAGTCGATGAATTTATAAATTTATTTATCATAAATATTTATGAACAATAGTGTATATTTTTATTCATTATTTTTAGATGAGTTTACATACAGATTTGGATACTTATGATTTATATGATGGCAAAAGTTCAATTGAGGTTATGGAAAAACATGATATTAATCAACGATCATGGAAATTTAATTGGTTTGGTACGAAAAAAAGTAAAGCATTTAGAATAAATCCGTTTGAAGATACCTGCATAGGAATTTATACTTATCCATATAACAATCATCATTATAAAGTGTCAATGTCAATTCAAAGTGAGTAATTTTAATCCTACAATAATTTTTAATTTAAAATTCCTCTTCAATATTATTAAAATTGTTTTGCTTTTTTTATTTTTTCCTCAATAGAAATTGATTCTTGGCGAGTATTAATGACACTAGCTGGCATAATTTTATTCTGGATCGCACGTAGACTAAGTATGAATCCATTATTTTACTACATAACTGGCGTATCACTGGGTGTCACATTTTCTACACTTATATTAGTGTGGTTTTTTGCTAAATTAATTGGCAGAGTAAGTTTAATTAATTTATCTACATGAATATAAATATTTCAAACTGAATATACATCAAACAACAATGATCAAACTGATAATTAATATTTAATTCAAATTTTATTTAGGGAAAAACAATGTACTTAATGGTGGGCACAGGCTGGGCAATGAGTTCTTGGCTAGCGAGAATAATTTGGGACAATGCACAAGTTATACTGTTGCAATATCGTGATTATGTGATATGGTATACGCTCATAACATCAACAATTAGTTTTCTCATATGCTATCGGATTGGTCCAGTGACCAATACTAGAACGAAGCAAATTATTCAATGGTTTTTACAGGTAAATTTTTCAATCAAAATGAATATAAATAAAAAAGAATGAAAGATCTGAATTCTAAAGGGATTTTTTTATTTTTTCAGGGCTCTGGATTAACATTAGTTTATTTGAGTAGTTATTTTCGTGAAGCTTCTTTGTCCATGTGTATTTTATTAATAATTGCCTACAATTTTCCAAAGGTTATATTTTACAAAAGCAAAAACTATTGGTATGTATTACTTGAATTTATTTTACTTCAAATCATTTCAAGTTATTTATCTGTACTATTTTAGATAAAACGATATTTTTGTCAATATTCTAAAAAATGATAATGGAATTTCACTTTATACTAAATTACGATTTGAAATAGGAAATCAATGTTTCCCGAACGACGAAAATTATTAAGTGAGAATGAATATCGTAAACAGGGAATTAGAGAAACAAACAAGGCATTAGGAAATTTACGTGAATATTGTTCCAGTCCTGAATCAAATCCTTGGAAAACAGTTTTGAGATTAAAAGACCCCATAAGGTGTTTATTTTAATTAATAAAAAGAACACCTTGTATTTTTAAATCAATTATTCGATAAATATTTAATTAAATTGCTTTTCAGGTTTGCCAAATTTATGGAGGGCGATTCGCATCTATCGGATGATGAAAGTCTAGAGCACGATGCAGAACTCACTCGACTCATCGAGGAATGTGAATACACCGATGATGAAAATGACAATGACTTTTAAATTGTTGCGTTATGTATTATTAATAAACTAATTAATACAATGAGGATTAAATCTTCAAGTTAATCAATTTTATAGTTACTAGTGGCTTTTGCTTTCAAAGATTTGGACGTACTTTTATTCACGTGAACCCAATTACTTTTGTATATAATTTTATTTGTTAAATTCATTCTTGAATATATCTCAAAAAATAAGAAATAAAAATCCTATTTTCAGATAAATTACACAATGGTTGACTACTTTAATTATAAACAAATATAAATATATAAGTAGTATATAAAATCAATTAGTATGCATATAGATTCAATAAAATATTAACGATATTAAAAAGTCAATACAATGTTAAATATTAATATAAAATATCTGGTCGTTTAAAATTAAATTAATTATAAATTTATGAGGTATGAAAATATTTTTAAGGCACCATTGTTTTTTTTCCTTTCTTTTTTTCGGTTTGTCCGAAAAATAAAAATTACTGGCAGTGTAAATTTTGTTAAGGCAGCATTGCAAACTAATTTGATCAGATTATTAAAATTAATTTCAATTAATTTTTCGATCAACGCATTCGTGATATTTTTTTACTTTTATCAGTTTCAATATCTGGTGGTGGTCCTTTGGCACTTTGGTGTCGATTATAAACACTGAAATGATTATAATAGAATAAACAAATTAATTGAATTAAATTAAGTGATAAAAAAAAATTATTATAGTAATAATGAATAAATTTACTATTTATATGTTTCTGATCGAATGTAGTCCATCACATGAGATATCCCAACTTGCAATTGATCACCAATTGGTGTCACCCATGGATTAAATTCCATTCTGAATACTGCTTTATTACTGACCAAATCGAGATTTCCAATTTCTGGTGGCAATACAGTCAATCGATTTCCCTGAATGTGAAGCTCACGAAGTCGAGCTAAATCTCCAATCTCTTTTGGCAATTCAATCAAGTCATTCTCACGTAGAACTAACTAGAAAAAATAATAAAGTAAATAACAGATGTATAAAATATATAATTATTTCAATTGAAAGTTTTTCTCGTGAGTTTTATTACAATTTGGAGATTTTTTAGTTGTCCAATTTCAGGCGGAAGATATTCAAAATCGTTGTCAGCCAAATAGAGAGCTCGCAATGTTTCTGGACATATAAACAAAAATAAATTCACACTGCATATAGTACATTGAATTTCGTTTTAATAAAATTAAATAAATTCAGAAAGAAAATTAACTAAATATATACTGTGACTAAATGTTGGAATATTTTCAGGATTTAATTATTTCACTAATAACTGTATAAACTTCTTTAATTTAATTATAAAAATATTAATAATTACCCATCATGAAAAAATTGCCTGGTAAATTTTTCTCATTGAGATTGTTATACGTTAAATCCAGTACTTCAAGAACTGGAAAAGCACCAAATCCTCGTGGAAGTGCATCCAAACGATTCATCCTAAAGTATTATAATAAAATTATTCAACAATTTTTCTGTCCACTAATTTTTATTCAACCATAAATAATTGAATCAACAAAATCTCTCAAAACAATTCAACTTACCCAACATTAAGTATTCTTAATTTCGGCATTTGCGATAATGAAATTGGCAGTTCCGTAATATGATTATTAAATAAATTCAATATTTCCAAATTAACTAAATTCGCCAACCCTGGTGGAACAATTTGAATTTTATTATGACTCAATGTCAATCTCGTAACCCCCAACATATTAACTGCAACAAAATTAAAAATATCATTAATATAAATTCAAAAACTCATCAAAAAATAAAACAATTTATTCCCGCTAAATTATTTAAATTTAGCCATAGATTTCAATGCGCATACGTCATCATAACTCGTGTCCCCCACCAATAAATTTATGGAAAAAAACGAAAACTCGTCGCTTCAAGTTGCCTAATTTGGTTCGATCAATTGCAATCTTATACAAATACGGTATTGATCGTCACAAATATACTCACGCAATCCAGGCATCTCTTCAAACGTCGTGATATTTTTATCCGCAAGATCAATCTCAGGATTTTGCATTTCTCGTGCTTCATCGAGGACCTTCTTCGTTTTTGACATCTTTGATGTAGCAGGAATACACGATACTGGGGCTTGGTTCATTGCGCGCGCACTTGCATGAAAAACTACAAACACAGAGCAGACTTGTGACGGTGAAGAAACAACAACGTCAGGATCTTTAAATATCCGCTTGGTACGCGGGAGAGATAATATAATATAATATATATTGGTAAACGATATGTGAAGGTCGATAAGGAAGAAAATAATTTCGACAATTACAGTTACCATAAAATTTGATCGTGTATATCGTTATTTTTTCTTTTCTCGGTTATTTATCCAGTGAGAATTATTATGATACACCCCAATAGCATTTGGTGCACTCCACCAAAGGCTATACAGGGATTTACATGAAAATGCACTAGGTGCACGCACGGTGCACGATCGGTGCGCGCACTTGGCTAATGGGGCACTTAATAAACTAATGTTTTAGTAATCATCTGTATTTACCATAAGATGGTGCTGTAAGTTCAGTTGAATAAATTTTTGATGCCATATCACTGGCTGATGGTGCACTTTAAATTTTAAAGTTCAAATGAATATGTATATTCACTTATTTTCTTGATTCTCGTGGATTCTTCTACTACGACAAAAATAGCACAAAAATGCCATTTCCTGCACCAACTGGCGCCATACAAAACAGTATTTTATAAATGAATATACAAACATTACGTATAAATACACGCGTGTGTCATATATATTAAAAGAAAAAAATTCTTCAACTTATTTTATTAATTATTTGAAATGTCATTAAAATTCATATTGTAAATTGTACATCAGCGGATGTATGTAGATATATTCCAACACTACTGTGTGTAAGGATAAAGTAGAAGCTGAGATGCGACGACAAGTTGAAAATAAAATAAAATAAATGAATACATACATATACAAAAAATAATTGCTAATGTAACACGTGGGGAGCTACGACACGGCTAATGAATTCGCACGAGGACGGAAATAATTTCCAATCGAGAAGAGAGTTATATCCGAGTAAACGTTGGAGCGATAACAACCATGAATATATATGTGTTACATATCTGTATGTACACTTGTGCATTTATCTTTCTCTTTTTCTTTCTCTTAACTTTTATTATTTTTTTATTTTATTTCATTTTATTTTTTGCTTGCCTTCCTCTTACTCTTTCTCTCATTTCATCTTGTTTCTCAACCTACTGATGACAACGACGACCAACGACACAGACGCCTTATAGCGATGATGGTAATCCACAATTATAAGCCGATAACGAGCGAATGACTCGGATATCGCGGTGAACTGGTTTTCAATAACGTTAACGCATGTTATTTTATTTTAACTCGAATCTTTTTCTTCACTTTGTCATTTTTTATTCATGCATTTTTATTATATTTATTTATTTTTTTATTCAATTTCTCCACTAGTCCGCGATATCTTGCGGTTGAAATGTGAGACGAGCGCATTCCACGACGGCCTCCGTTCGCGCTGGTGAACGCATTATCGACAGCTACTCAATCTATAACTGTAGAAAAAACTTGATCGTCACAATAATTGTCTTCATGTAATATCAATTAATTTCCTCTATATACAAACATTTATATACCTACTTAAGTAATGAATAATATTAATATCAATATATTTTTCATTGTGTTAAATTGTCAATTGGATAATGTGAAAATTTATGTGACTATCAGTTGATCATTCATGTCAAGAGAAAAGGTAAATTATGTACATAAGCGGCGCCAAAGAGTACCCGAGGGCTCTGGCACAAGGTTAGCGACCTTGGCTTCGTCTTTGGCTTCGTCTTTGGCATATACTGGTACAAAAAAAAACAGCCCCCTGATGGTGGATATAAATGAAAAGAAAGACGAGCTAAAATCGTGGCGGAGCAAGGAAGAAAAAAAAACATAACAGAAGAATCTATATACATTTATATACATTTATATACATAAATACATACATACATGGTATGTGTTATACCCATGGATAAATATATATATATATATATATATATATATGAAGATAAGGGAGAGGAGGAGAGGAGGAAAAAAAAATCGACGAGACAACGACGACGATGGTTTATAAGAGGAATGGTGCAAGAGAGTGCTGCTGGTCGTGCATCCATCATTGCTATCCAGCAATCAGTGCCAGGTAACATTATCGGTCAATTTACTGACGCCCGTGACCAGTCCACGAACACTCGCGCGAGACAAAAAATTAAATAATGGTATTTTGCGATCTCTTACCTAACACACTGTATATAAATTATAATGCTGTCATTATTAAGCTGAATTTTATTTAGATTTAGATAGAGATAATTTTACATTCAAATCAATTTAATGATTTTTTTTTGTTTTGATTTTAAATTGGATTGGTTTAAATAATAATATTTCGTTGCGTTTTTAAAAGGGGAGGTTAATTGTGAATTAAGAATTTTTTAAAGATTTAATTTTAATTTAGAAAATTTTTGTCCGAGGGAAATTTAAGGATTTTAATTCATTTTACAAATTATTTAATTAATAGTTTTGTAAAAATGTCAAATGTTTATGCTCAAGTAAATTAAATTATAATTAATACAAACTTCTAGAATAAAAAAAAATATATAATAAAATATATTATAATTTTGTCCGAAAATTAATGACATTTTTATCTTTTTGCTACGAATTTTTTTATTACTTTTTTTTCTATTAATAAAATTCATGTCAATATTTTTTCCATTACAATTTTAATTGTCCATTAATATTGTTAGTGCGAAGGAGTATTAGTTTAATACAAACTACCGTTAGATTCGACATTTAGTCTTTCAAGGTAAATTAATTTATAATAGTCATAAAAAAATTTTTAAAATTGATAAAACTTCATCTAAGCATTTAGAGTGCACATGCATGCACATACGTGTATTTAAATACTTACCTTTATACACATATGAATAGATATATATATAAATATATGAAGCTAGCTGATGCAGAGTGACCGGATGTTAATTTTTTTATTTTTTATTCTCATTCCAAGACTTGAATACAAATTATTATTGAAGTGGAAGTAGCTAATTCAGTTATAAATGGCAGATGCACAACCGTGTAACCATTTTCAAATGCAAATACACGCACATATAAACCCTGATATAAGTGTATAGGTGAAGAGTGCACAGAGATATATACAATACATATATATAAATAACCGCGGTAAACCACAATAATAATCATCTATGATATTTTATATACATTTATTATATTTTTCTCCTGACAATTGAACTTGGCTTCTTACAACTGATTTAGATATTATTTCATAAATTTATGTATATATAAAATATTTAACATTCTATTTATAATAATATTTTATAAGTGAATGTTACGATAAAGAAATTGAGGTTTAATTTATTTCAGGTTCAATGTTCTTTAAATATATCTGGTGAATATTAATATCAAACACATGACATTTTGTTGAATTGTTCGAATTATCATGGTGGAAGCCAGAGTTGGATTAATAAGGCATGAAGTGTCATCCAATTTAAACGCCAGTCATCTCTTGGGTCCCAACAGAGAGTATAACGCGCCGTTATATGATATACCGGTGCTTTTAGCTTCTGTTTTTGGTGTTACGGATGTTTATCTTTTGATTTCTTAGCAGGTATTTTCCAGCATTTTTTTCTTCTTCTTTTTTTTATTCTTAAAATTCTCCCAATTGAATTTTTTTCTACCTTTTATCTTCTTTATACCGGTGATTAATATCTTGAAGATGAAACTCTTGCAACCCGGAAATGTTTAATGTTTGATTAAATAACTTTAAGATATATGTGTGGATATTAACGCATTTAAATTAACTTAATGTTTCATATCTTTCTTTATCATATATTTTCTTTATATCAATCGTTCTCTGTTTCTCCTACTGTTTAAGCTGTATTCAGTATTCTCGAATGTGAATAGATAAAACCAGGAAAATCCATCGTGAAACTCGATCTTCGTCCTGGGACACCGCGAGAGGTCCATAGAGCTTGTTTCTTTTCTCTCTTATGTTTACCGTAAGACCTCACTGGCCACATGCTGTCATGGACAAACCGTTCAAGTATGTATAGATGTATATATGTATATATATATAAACAAATGTATAGATATGAAAAATATAGAGGCAATGGCGCGGGGATTGCTGAAGATGTAAAAGAAAAAAATATTAAATGAATAAATAAAAAATAAATATAAGAAAAATTATAAAATGTAAAAAGAGGAAGAGAAAGATTGGACGCGTGCAACGGTTCCCTCGGCGTGCGTCGATAATTCTCAAGGACCTTTCGGGACCTCGATGCACGTGAGAAAGAAGAGAGGGGAATGAAGGTGAAAAAGAGGGAGGGAGATAGAGAGAGAGAGATTATCCCCTGAGGCGTGAACCAGTTATTGACTTGCCTTTTCACCAATCGACTATTAAACACGTGCTCGAATAAAATAAAAAGAAGAATAATAAATTAAAAATTTAAGTGAAAACATGAATAAAACAATTTCTCTTTTTTTTTTTTTTTTTTTTTTTTTTTTTTTTTTTTTTTTTTTTTTTTTTTTTTTTCAAATGTAGGTATAGGTATAGGCAGATGGAGAGAAGTAGAATTATAAAATCAGCATTTTATATACTTAAATATTTAGGAAAAAATATTATCATGTGTTTTGTAATTTGGAAATATTATTTTTACTGTTAATGATTTTTATAAATTATATGAAGGAAAAGTGTTTGGTTTTGGAAGTGAATTTTTGTGTCTGATTTGTTGGGGAAATTTTACGAGATTTTTACGAATAATTGCTTACACATTAAATAAATATAAACATAATAATTTCAACGAATAAAATTAAAAAATTCTACATTTCTACAAACGATTTAATTTCCTTAACAAATAATAATTAAACAGAGCAGAAAAAAAAATTAATTATTGCTCTAATTATTATCTCATACCCAGCTAAATAAAAAAAAAAACAATTTCCATTAAAAAAAAAGTTTCACAATATCGCGAAAACTATTCTCTGTATCCAATAATTTTTTATTACAAGTAATTGTTCAAATTTTTTTTTCTACTTAAAATTTTGTTATCAAATATATATCTGCTAACATTAAGTTCTTAAATAACAATACATAATTTTATTCAACATTAACTCTATATTTTACTGTTAAATTATATTGGTACGTGTGTGATTGTCCGTCTGGGATCGTTAATTGTGACTCTTAATGGTGTTTACGATCGTGGTGTCTTTCATAAAGGGTGGCAATATATATAAAAGCCACCAACGACTGCAAGGATTATGTGTTGGGTTGCGTGTGTATTTATCCTGCACATTGGATGGAAAAATCACGCATCGTTTCCAACAAACGCGTGGCTCTATTCCACGTATAACGAGTTATGAACGAACATTTATTATATATGTATATCCAACTGTAGACCAACTATGTAAAAGGGACTTAGAGCTCACAATATATCCACCCTTTATATTGCGTCCTCAACCATTTTTCTTTTATAGTCGTAGAGGAGTCCGATTACTTGGTTAAATATAGTATACACATTTATATTTTTATCTCAAAAATAATAATAGCAAAAAAATAAATAATAAACTAAATAAACAGAATATAAAATATTAAAGCACACTATTATTATGTTAATTCACTTTCTGAAATATTAAATAATTGGATACGTGTGATAATTTTTTTTATTTATCCTATTTATAATAACGTCGGGGAAAGTGTGAAATTTTTTATTTCATTTATTAAAAAATATATACACAGTATGGAAGTATAATCACTCCTGTCGTGTATTCAGATCCTGGCGTGTAATTAAATATCGAGCAAGGCGATTATGTATTATATAGATTAATAGTAAGGGTGGCGACGTCTCACCAGAAACTTACGTGTAATATTATTACTACACAGTGGCGCCAGACTGTATCAATTAACAATCTGTATTTTCTACTAACTCCATTTATATTTTATGTGAAAATGCCGAGGAAAAGGTCACGTAGACTTGAATATAAAAATAAAATAATGATTGATTTTTAAAAAAAAAAAAAAATAATAATTTTTATTACTGGATTAAAAATAGAAAAATTTTAATTAGGAATAGAATATTTTTGTTCTAGTTAATAAAGTGCGTGGAATTCTCGGATGGAATGTATGTCGTGTAGTAAGATGATCATCATTAATAAAATATGCATTCGTGGAATTGCAATTGAAAAATGTTCTCGTGCAGATTGTTGAGAATTATAACTGAAATGGATCGTTATGATCGAGACGTTAGGTGTTTTAATAGTTGTTTTTGCATATTTATACATGTATGTCTGTGGCTATTTATAAAATGCCGTCGTTGCAAGTCCTGCAGGCCTCATTTGGCCGCGCCGGAAGTAGTAATTAAGGGGTAGTCAAGTGTGAATAAATACCTGGATACATATTCCGGATCGTTCAAACCGATTCACGTCTTTTCTTTCTTTCCTACATTTGTTTTTTATTATTTATCCATTTATTTTTTTATTTAATATAGCGTTTTTTTTTCTTTCTTCTTTCGGTTTTATTTTACATACCTACACATGTAGAGATAATATACATGCATGTATAGATATAAATGTGTATCCGGATTGCAGACGATCGAGATGTCTCTCTCACTTGGTCGATGTCACTCCCGAATCGAGACAGTCAAGCGCACAGAAATCCATCCAGCTGAACGATCATTATAATTAACGACCATGCGAATTATCCTCGTCTCACTTACCACGTCAATCGCCGCACAATTTTTGAATAAAAAATTCATGCATTTGATCTTGCAATTTATATTTGAGCGAGTGTATATTGGATGTGTCTTGTATGTGACTCTCACGATCAATTTATTTTATATATAAATTTTTTTTTTCCTTCGGCTTTTGCTTGGCCTAATTGTGAATTATTTGATTACCAGGTAGCAATTGACATTCAATTGAAATTTCAAATCATTATTTAGATCGACCAATTTATACAAATAAAATTCTTATATTTATATTCAAAACAAAAATTAATTAATAATTTATTCTCACTAGAATCTCGACGATATTATCATGAAAACATTTTTTTTTTCAATTCCTGAAACGTAAAATTTCACATATATATTATATTATTATGTAACAATTGTCAAAAAAATAATATAATCATTACAAAATGAAAAAAAAAAATTATTTAGCCAAAAAATATCTAACCAATACGCGTGAAAAAAGACTTAATAAAAATAACTAAAAAAATTGAATTTAAAATTAAATTCTCTCAATAAACAAATAATATAATAAATAAACAATTGACTAAACAATTTTGCAATGCACTTGAATAATTTCATTGATATCTATAATTATATCATCAATAAATAAATACATCATCAAGAATTTGTATGCGCTGAGAATGAAGGAAAATGTGAAAGTCTCCTTTGATTTATATGGAAAATAATGAACAAATGTATATACATAAATACCTATGCATATATACGTGTATATGTATGGCAAGGGAATGAAACAAACACGTATACAGTAGCTCCCATTGCGATCAAAGGAATGCAACAACATCGATGCAAGTGAGTGCTGGTAGTGGCAGGCAGAAAGTCAATGCTGTACAACGATCGACGTTATGCGATTATCCATACACGTGAGGTAATAGAGATGGCGTTATACTATTACTACTACTACTACTACTACTACTACTACTACTACTACTACTACTATTACTATTACTACTACCCGTTGTGATTATTAATGAATCCTTATAAAGCAAAGTGATTACTTATTCATTTTGATTTACATTGATTGAACATGATGAGTTATTATTTCCTCACTTCTTCGCTATTGAAATTAAAGTAAATTAAAAAATATATACATGTAAATTGAGAGAATTTTCGAGTAAATATTACCCCGTAGCCTGTAGTAAGCCTGAGACATCACAATATTTGATAGAAAATTATATACACATTTTAAATTGTTTTTTAATATAAATTAAAGTAAATTTAATGTGAATTAAAAATATATTTTGTTCTGCTACAGGATAATTTTTTTATCAATTATTGTTATGTCTTAAGTGTATTTATATATTTGAGGAAGATGAAAAAAGAATAATAATTTGTTTTATTGATATAAATAAATTTATATTTTAAAAATAATCGGATTCTTATTTTCAATGATTATTTGAATATATTTTTATTTCGATGAATGACTTTTATTTTTTATTTAATTTATAAAATCTTCTTAAAGTATGAATACTCTTTGCGAACACATCTTGGGAGTTCATTACCGTGAAAGTGCAAATTTATATCCAACAAATCAGTCTCCGCGTATACGCATATATCCGCTTAAGAGCTTTACCTTACATCTCTTCTTTTTTATTTATTTATTTATTTTTTTCTTATTTGCTTCTTCTTATTTTTCATCTCTCTCTCTCTCTCACACACTTTTCACTGATCTTAGTTTATGTCTTTTCGTGTACAAGCGCATAATTCACACTGTGGACAAATAATAAAAGGAATAATAAAAGAAATGCAAATGAATACTCTTTTGCATTTGTACATACAAATTGTGCAATAGTCAAACGATAAGAACCCATTGTTTTTTTTTTATTTTATTTATTTATTTATTTATTTATTTTTTTTTTTCAACCTCTTTGCTTATAGCATGTCGATTATTTTATTCAATTTTTTTTTCTCCCTTTTATACATGTTATTCATTCGTTCTTTTTACTTCTTTCTCTTTCTTTCTCTCTTTTTTTTTTATTTTATTTTTCTCTTTCATTTTCATTCGCCCTGACGTCAATTAAATACCACTTTCACTCTCTCTTGCCATTATCCTTGCCTCTCCTTTTACAACAGAAATATATACATACGTGATGTACTCTCACATATAAAATATGATCATGAAAAATATACCAATGTGAATTAAACAGTTGAAAATAAATAAAAATAAACAGAATTATAATTAAATTTATAAATTTAATTTAATTTTCATTTCAATGGAATAAAATATATCATATCAATAAATAAATAAATGAATATATTCATACGAGTATTTAATTTTTCTCATTTAATCTAATCAATTTCTTTTGATATGTGAGAAAAATAAACCGAAAATAATAATGGTTTAATGTTGTACTTTCACTTTTTTTCAATGTTAACTATACATCATTTTTCTTTTCATTTGTTTTTATTTTTTTCTTTCTTCTCCAACCTTTCATTATTTATATCCGTCTTTACAACATATCCATTTACTTCCGCCGTCATCTCGTATCACTGTTGATGGATAATAACGAGCCGAATGTGGAGTTTATATACGGCACATGCAATATATGAAGTCCTTGGTGTGTATAATATTGTCGAGGGGGGGTCCCTGACCTCAAATAAATACATACAAGTTACACAATAAATGTATGCACAACAAATCCGCAATGCTTGGCGGATCGATGATCAATTCTTCGTCATTCGGGTGCATCGAAAGCTGCTTCCAATTTCCCTTCTCTTGTTTATAAATATAAATAATCTTATCCCTTCCGGCTTTCCAATGGACAACATTAACTTCTCACAAATATACTGTCATAATTCATAAACTAAAAACAATAATTGTAATAAACAAATTGATTTACTTTTATTTTATTTTTTTCAATTTGGCTCTTAATAATTTCAATGAAGAAAAAAAATTATTAAATCAAACAAATAATATTATTCACAGCATAAATTATTTTCCCATCGCTCATAAATAAAATCAGGGAGAGAATAATTTCAAACAATTGTTTTTATCCATTGCAATATCGAAAATAAAAATGATATATAAAGAAAAATATAAATACATTTATCCCAAAGATATCTTTCAGGCGCTTGCAACCTTGCAAATTATTAAATTGTTTATTAAACACGTTTGTACTAGCAATAGATATTGATTTATTAAAGATCCCCCTTTGAATAAAAGACAGAAAAAATGTTTTACCACAATCAACAACAATCACAACGTGCTCTTTTTCCAACCACCGCCAGCAGCAACAACAACAACAACAACGGAAGTATCGTTATTTCTCTTGTCATTTCTCCATTCGCCATCTGCTGAAGAAATATTCCACCTTACAATACACATATATAAATTTCTCATTACAAACAAAAGATGAGGGGGTGGCGCCAACGCTATCTGCACATGTACAATAAACTTTTGTAGTTAAAAATAAAAAAATAAATTCGTACAAAAATAAATATATAAAACAAAAATAATTTTTAATAAATAATTATATTCACATACATACATAATTTGCTGCAGTTCATTGATTGAATATCATATACATAAATGTTAGGATAAATAATAAATAAATAATAAAAAAAATATATTATAATAATGAATGTAAATATGAAAAATAATATGACGTTGTTGTGATGTGTATAGTAGAATGATGAAGAGAGCTTTCTTTTTCATTCGACGAGGATTTATTGCTGGGCAATGTGTGAACGATGACGCGACACATCCGGGCGTAAAATTCTCTTGCTCGCGCATGAATTTCTTTTTCGAACGAGATCTTATCCCACGCCTCATGGGGGTGGGGGCGTAGGTGGCACGCTCGCCGACGGCGGCTGTCTCGCGCCGCGTGCTCGCATACTTATGTGATAGATAGATATATATTTATATATATATATGTATATTGTATACATATGTATATATAGGTATTAATACCTTTGAGTATACGAGCGATGCTATCAACGCGTTTTGTTACGTATTTTTTTGTTTTTATTTTCACTATATACGCGTAGGTAATATAGGTCTCATGGGCTTATAAAATGTTTATAGATATATATAATATATATGTGTTTATGTATGTAGGTATGTATTTGCGTGTTGGCGACACTATATAAGTTGAGAGTTTGGGGGATAAATTGTTAACTCGCGCTCGTCAACTTCAGCCCACACAACAAAAACCAGACTACTTAGACGTCCGTTATAATATCAAGAAATAGAATAGAATTTTTGATTTATTTATTTATTCATGTGTATTTTTTTTTATTTTATTTTGATTCGGTTTGAAAAAATTTTATAATAATTGATGTGTTGATTTTTTATTTTGTGATGGAAATAAAAATATGGTTTGAATTTGTAATTTGAAATTAATTTTCGATGGTTTGTATTAAATAATTTTGATTAATAATTTTATTGAATTAATTTTAGAATTGGTATATTAATTTTTTTTTTTTTTTTTGCAATATTCTAAATTTTATTTTA
>JAQQBS010000002.1:12736941-12760086 GCA_030347275.1 Microctonus aethiopoides | reverse complement strand
GAATTAATTTAAGAATTGGTATATTAATTTTTTTTTTGCAATATTAATAATGTTATTTTATAATTAATATAATTCAGAGGAAGAATTTTTATTTATTCTGACTAATTTTAATAACTTTAATTGATTGATAGTTGAATTAATTATTATTGAAATATTTATTAATCTTTATATAAAATTTAATGTTTCTGAATTTATATAAAAAAAAATAATATATAAAAGAATTTATGCAAAGTGACTAGAGATATTAATGATAAATTGTGTTGATTTTTTTATTTTGTGATGGGAATAAAAATAAAAAATATGTGTATTGAAATAATTTTTTTCACACCTTCACGTTCGTATTTTCTCATCGAATATTTTTGGTGCAATTTTTTTATTTGTTTTCTCTTGTTTCACAATCATTATCACATCCTATAATTTCACTGTGATATGTATGTATATTTATTTTTATTGGTGTTCGATTTTCGTTGAATAAAATAGAGGTATGAATTTTTTATCTTGTGCTCAAATAGAAAATAAGGGTGAAAATAAAGAGGCAAAAAAAAAAAAAAAAATACACTGGCCTAATAATAATAATTCCATTGAGTGTGTGTACGAGCGCACATTTGCCGCTTTATACGTGATGGCATGTAGACCAATACGTGCTGAGTCTGAAGAAAGAGAGATTGAGAGAAAATATAAAAGAAGGGAGAGAAAGAGAGAATTCGTTTTGCGATGGATACGCGAGAGTTGTAAAAGCGCTTTCGTACATGTTGGTTACGAACGTAGAAAATTGTTTTGCTCATATCTGATTTCGTGCAAAGGGAAACGAGAGGAATTCAGGAAGATATCGAGTTCATTTAGCTCAGCTTCCTCTTACACTATATACATATGTATATGTGTATCTAGTAAAGTATATTATACCAAATACCTTCACTTTATTAATTTTTTTTTCTAGTTGTTTAATATTTTTTTTTTCCATTATTATACTTTTACGCAATGAGAAATAAGAGAGCTGAAAAACTATTATATACTTCCAGAAGAAATCGCTAAGTACTTTGTAATTTTGAAATAATATTTAGAAATTTGTGTAGAAAAAAAAAATTTATTTAAATTAAATAATTTTAATTAATAATTCTATCAAATTAATTTAATAATTGCTATATTAATTTTTTTTGCAATATTCCAAATGTTATTTTATAATTAATATAATTCAGTGGAAGAATTATTATTTATTGTGATTAATTAAAAAGTCACTGACAATTAATTTGTATTGAAATATTAATTAATCTTTATATAATTAAATGTTTTTGAGTTCGATAATAAAAAATAAATTGTAACATGTGGCAGCAAATGAATTTATTGTATCGGTTAAGAATGTCAGAATTTATGTAACAAAAAATAATAAACAAACGAATTTATGCAGAGTGACTAGAGATGCGAATGATAAAGTGTCAAACGCACAAATAATGAGAACAACAGATAGGAAAATTCATACAACTTAGATTCTATAGACTACGTTTGTATAATCATGCACATTCAATTGAACATATTTCGTTCAATCATTTAGTTGACCTATATTTTGAAAAATAATTTCATTATTAATTCATTATTCTATAGAACTACACAAAAATATTATTGAATAATAAAAAATATTATATAGTATAATCAAATAATAAGATATTATATAATAATTCAACATTTATTGCATCGCAATTATTCAATTCTATACACCATGTCGAATTTGATAACAAAGCATAAAATGTCTCGATTATTATAATAAATAATATTTATCTCACGAAAAAAAATAAATATTAAAATTTAATGTATCAAAAAATTATTCAATTTATTACAAAAGTTTCTAAAATTATTTTGTCATTATTTTTTATTCTGTCGACAGTTTTGAGAAGACAAGATATTTCTATTATACATATACACAAACATTTCAATAATAAATAATTTAAATAGACATTCAAAAACAGCTGCAGATTTATTTTAATATCAAATAATTATTAATTTATTAAATAATCTTTTTTATCCCACAAATCATTCAACAAAATTAATTTATCACATTATATCAATCCTCAATTATTCAAACATAATATCCAATACTTATTCAAAATGTTTCTATTTATCTATTTATCAATAAAAATTTTCAACTCGTAAAAAAAAAAAAAAAATTATTTTATCAAATTTTATTTCCTTTAATACGTTATTTAATTTATCTCACTATATAAACTTCTATTTCTCGAGGAAATTGTGTCGTGCAAGGTTTGTATTTATGACGATTAATAAAAAAAAAAAAATACATTCCGTTACATAAACATGTACATACATTAAATATGCACATAGAAACGTATGTGAAGTGCGTGCAATGAAATATTAAGAAGCTTTCAGGGGTGGACAATTAATGGAGCGGGACTAATAGTGTTGCGGGCATACACTGACTGATTAATGACACATTTTCACCCACACTGACATCACTCGCGCTTTCAAAGTGTTCACATAGATCGCGCACTATCTTGTCGTAATTATATTCAAGAGGACATTAGTACACACAAACGTTGTTGTTCTATTGTTGGGTTTGTGTTCAACCACTGCTACCGCATTTATTTTTTATTTTGTATGCTTATTATTTTCTTTGTTAACTCATCAGGCAAAACACAATCTCACTTCAAAAGATATTTCATGCTATTTATAATGCATATGTAAAAATTAAAAATAATAAAAAAATAAATATATAAATAAGGGAAATAAATATATGATAAATGTTATGAAAGTGTAAAGAGACTTTCAGCCGACGTCATCGATAATTTTAAGGTGGCACTTCCAATTTGCTTGACGATTATAGGCATGGGTATGCTGTAAAATTGCAATTGTATAATGGATGAGACAACGCGACCGAAGAGAAATATTCTTATATGTATAAACATTTATTATGTTTTTCGCATGATGTCTGTAAATATAATTGCTCGTCAAACGTTTGTTGTACACAAGAGATAATCTAATGTGCACCACCACTTAATAATAATTCATTCGCATAATGTTTAATAAAATAAACTATAAATAAATAATAGAAAAATGTAAAAAAAAGATTTGAGTAATTGTAATAATATTTTTATATAATTTTTTTATATTTATATTTTGTATATATTTATATTATATAATAATAGAATAAACAAATAATAAAAATGATAAAAATAAATTGATAAATAAAATATACAAAATTATAGATAGATAAAAATTTTTATTCAATTTATTTTTTGTTCATTTTTTCATCTAGTAAAAAAAATAAATAAACAAATATTTATTAAATAAATTTTTTTATCCTACAAATCATTCAATAAATATAATTGTATGAAAGAAATAATCTAATGCGCACCACCACTTAATAATAATTAATTCGCATAATGTTTAATAAAATAAACTATAAATAAATAATAGAAAAATGTAAAAAAAAGATTTGAGTAATAATAATATTATTTTTTTATATTTATATTATATAATAATAGAATAAACAAATAATAAAAATAAATTGATGAATAAAATATACAAAATTATATAGATAGATAAAAATTTTTATTCAATTTATTTTTCCTTCATTTTTTCATCTAATAAAAAAAAAAATAAATGAACAAATATTATTTGATTATTTTCTATGTGTACTTATTCATAAATAAGATTAAATGGAAATACATTTCTACATATCAATATAAATATATATATTTAATATTTTGTATTATCGTTAGGAAAAACAAACGTAATCTTCGCTGTTAAAAATGCAAGAATAAAAATAATAGAAAATTGAGAATAAATATCTTCCCTGCAGGTGGATTGAACGCGTCCGGTTGCTTGGAATATATTTGTGTGGGTGTAATCAGAATATATAAAATGATAAACGAGAAGCATAACAAAGTCGTGCTAGAGAGCAAAAAGGATAATACATATATAGAAGGTGGAATAAAACGCCTCTGGTTATAATGTTCAATAGCATCCTCTCTGATAACTCCACCACTACATTCTGATGTGTATTCTGGTTGTTAATTTTTATTTTATATTATTATTATATTTTTTTTATCGTCCCTTATTTTCTTCAGGCACTTTCAAGTGTAATATACAGTTTCTAAAATCTCTCAGTAATAATCTCCTGAGCATAAACACCACTATACAATACACCAGTAAATATATGAACAATCCAATTTAAAAAAAAAAAAAAAAGAAAAAAAAAAATACGATTATTAGATATCTATTATATTTTTTTTTTATCAGCTATAAATAGCTTTTATAAATTCTTTAATCTATTTTATTCATTACTCATTTTTTTCTTCCTTTTTATATTATTAAAATGGTGTAAGGTTATAAATCTTACGATGGTTATAGAGGTCTATATACAGACATTTGTAGCACTTTCATCTGTGTTAAACGTCAGAAGAGAGGGCGGAGCTGGACTTTCTGCAGGTGTCAGTCGACTCGTTTCGTTCCGGCTAATCATCGTCAGATCTATATAATTAATATAAATAATAATTTATTATTACATTATATACAATTTTTTTCTTCATCTTATTTAATATCTTAAAATAAAGATGTATAAAATTATATGAATTAGGGTGTGTTATTTTTAGACAACTTTTTTTTTTTTCGTCGAAAATACAGGCTGATAATTAACTGGACGGTGAGAAGAGAAGCATGTTTGAAGTGGAGCTCTTAATTTTAATATTTGGAGGTTTCGAATCGTAATTTTCGTTTTTTCATTTAAATAACATGAGAAAATTTTTTTTTTTTTTTTTTTTTTGATTTTTGTAGCTCGGCATTTGGGCATCATAAAAATAAGCTTAAGGCATATTCTTGTAGGAAATCGAACGCTCTACAAAAAAGGTCTCTTACACTTTTTTCATAGAGACAGCCATTTTAAAGATATTTAAACTCAAAGTTCCAAATGTATGAAATTTTGAATTTTTTATTATTAAACCAAAATTAATCACTTTATTATTGTTTTAAAAATTATTTTCAATCGGAAAACTGATTTTAGTGTGCTAATATTTTCGTGAAGCTAAGAAAAAAAAATACTCACGTGTCAGATACTTTTTTTTCTCTTTATTTTATTTAATGAACTGATTACTATCGATTTAATAACAAAACAGTTAAAATTTCATACATTTGAAATTTTGAGTTCGAATATCTCTAGAATAGCTGTCTCTATGAAAAAATTATAAGAGACCTTTTTTGTAGAGCGTTCGATTCCCTACAAGAATCTACTATGATCTTATTTCTATAATACACAAATGCCGAGTTACAAAAATCCAAAGAAAAAAAATATTATTTAAATGAAAAAACGAAAATTACGATGAGAAACTTTTAAATATTAAAATCAAAAACTCTGCTTTAAATAGCCTTCTCTTTCCACCATATAGTAACTTTTCAGCCTGTTTATTGAATGAAAAAAAAAAAAAAAAAACAAGTAGCCTAAAAATGGCACACCCTAATACAAATATCAATATATAATTTTTTCAATATTAATCAATTTTTTTTTCTTGTCATTCATCTTACAATAATAATATTCATAATCATTATTATCTCATTTTTATTTATAGTCTTTTTTTTATTTAATAGATTTGTGAATATATATTAAGGTAGACAGATGGACATAAATCATGGATTAACTTTCGATGGCGCTTTAGTAAAATATAAAGAGAAAGAAAATAAGCAAGTACGAATATGCGTATATATTCACCTTATATACATTTCTATATGAATTCATCTGTATATATAATATATATTCATACATATATGTTTAAATATATATACACTGTGGACGATGCGATGTGCGCGCGGGCATGAAACAAGAGAGCAGTTGTTCGCTGTCGGGTAATTGGATACTTAGCGCAATTCATGATTAAGATCAGATCAAGTCTTGTATCTTGTTTGATCGAAACGAGTGATTGATTTCTCTCCCTCATGTTTCTTCACTGATCTCACTCTCTTTTACCTTCATCTCCAATTCTCTATATACTGCACATTCACCATAAATATAATCGACAATAAAATCGTTTATGTAATTTTTTCTTTTTCAAATAAAAATGCCAATTAGCTTGAAATAATAATTTTGAATTATTTATAATCTAATCGCGTGTAATATCAAATCAATTTTATATTTAAAAAAAAAATTATACTTATATATTTATATACATGTATGTATATGTATATATTTATATGTAATAATATATGTGCGTATGTGCAGAGAACGATTTGTTGGGTGAAATCGAATGGAGATAGTAAAGAGTAATGATACTATTTTTATTTTTTCAAGTATTTATTTATTTATTTATTTATTTATTTATTTTTTTTATGTTGTAATGGAATAATCGAGAGTACCGGTAAATCATGTGATAACCAAATATTGATTTACCTTGAGGCTATATGAAATATATATCTCGATATATATGTAAAAAGATTAATGTTATAGCCCAACTAAAATTACAAACAAATAATATAAGTTGAATAGTGTAAATCATTATTGAGATTTCATAACTCGGATTTATTTTTCGTTTACAATTATTGTATTTATAAACAGTTTGTTAAATGAACTATATAAATAAATAAATATACGAGTTAATAATAATAAAAAAAAAAAAATAATACAAAGGAGAAAAAAATAAATTAAAAATGAAATATTATGAAAAATGAATAGAAAAAAATAAATATGTAAATAAATATAAATAATATTAAAATTGCCATAGCGAGACAATTTGTAATTAGTTTGGATATAATATTTTCACGAGCGATTAATCATAAATACAAAACACGTTTTGCAAAATTGTATTTTCTATATATAATATTCGAGAATGAATGATGAGATCTCGATCTTTGCCGGAAGTAAATGATATACGTGATAGGGTAGGAGAAGTGAGGAGTAATGTGGGGAAAAGAAAACAAATGGTATAGGTTGGAAAAGAGAGTGGATATAGAGTCTTATTATTGTGATCGTTATACATACAACATTATACTCTTCCTCGTTTATAATTTTTATAAACTGCACAAGAATAAGAGACGACTCGAGAGCGAAAGTCTTTACATCGAGTTTAAATAAATGTATATTTGTTTATACATACAAATAAATAGTTCTATATTTACATCTAATATATGTATATAATATTTATCTAAATAAATAAATAAAAAATAATACACCCATGTAATTCATTCGCCATTATTTATTTTAATTTAATAAATTTTTATTCAAATACTTTCATCATTGAAATATAAAATAAATTTTTTATTATTTTTTTTTTTATATCTTCAAGTTATTTACTTCTGTTTATTTTATTTTATTTTCTCCAACTATTTGTCTTTGTATCGAGTGTGCAAAACGTGATAAATACACAGATATACATGTATAAATGTGTCAATTGCATGAGACACGGGATTTCCATTGAAGCGTAACGTCTAGACATTCTAGACTTTACTCGATATTTATACATATATATGTATATAAATCTATGTATTTGTGTGTGAGGGATAGGTTATGTGGCCTCTTTACTATAAATACAAAATGAAATTCTTCATTCTATTTTATTTCTGGTTCTTCACTCTCATTTTTATTTTATTTTTCTCACAAATAAAAAATAGCCTTTGATCAATATTTTCTATCTATACGCAAAAACTCTGTATTATATATATTAAATCATTGATATTTAATCAAGATAAATTTTTACAATAAATTAAATGCAATGAATTTTATTTTAAACAATTGAAAAATTGAATAATAAAATTTTCCAATTCAATAAAATTAATAAATCAAAACGAATATAATACCTGTCTATTTCCCATGACCCTGCAATATTAATCGTACACTTGATCTTAAATATATATGTATAAATATAATGTGTATATATATATATACAATATATATAAAGTGGAGATGTATGTATACAACAGGGAATAGTTCACGAGAGTATATTATTTGAACGGGATTTTATGGTCAAGCTTCTCAGCAATGGTACTGCCTCTGCAGCTATACATGAACTATATGTATACATCAGTGTATGTACATACAGCACTTGCGTTCATTTGCATACGTCATTCAATCGTGTTCAGTTAAGAGCGACAGCAAAGTGTATGGGGGATATAAAAGGGAAAAAGACAGAGAGAAAGATTCAACACACGGTAGAAATTCGTCACGGGGAAATGCTCGCGGCTTTTAGATCGTCCATATTGCAATTGGTTGAGTATATAATGCGTGGGTTTTATTTACCATCTTAAACTAGTACATATATGTATGTATATGTATATATGTATATATATGGGTGACCGTGCAAAGACAAAAATAATTAACCCGTTACTGAAGCAATTTTTTATTTTATTTTCATATTACGATGTTGATGTTGATAAAATATTTATGAGAGTTTATATAGTTGGATTATTTTGTTGGAATATGTTTGTTATTGATCGCTGTGATGAGAGTCAGGGAGATGGGTTTTATTAATTGTTGTTATGGAATAATAATATTAATTGTGAGAATATTGAATTAAGATTGAATATTTTTGAGTAAAATTTAATTTTTTTTCTGGATAAATAAAATTTTTTAGGATAGTAAATAGTATTGTATTTTGTTTTTGAATTGTGATTATTTAAATTAATAATGAAGGAATTGATTTTGTTTAATATTATATTATTTATATTGAGAAAAAAATATAAAAATATTTTATTAAGCAGTGAGTCTGAATTTAAAGATTTATATTGGAGTTGAAAAATTTTAAAACGTTCAGTGGTTATTAATACACAAAACTGCACCTAGTTTATTAATAAATTTTATAAAATTCATTGGAATGTCTCAGATCTCTGAAATCTAATTTTATTCTACAGTTTACAAAAAAAATTCGAATTGAGATAGAGTTCATATTTCTATGCCTATATAGTTTATCTAAAAATTTTACACAAATAATAATTATTATATATTGTATCAAAAAAATGTCTTGTTATCCTTTTAAAAATTTCCACCCTTAAATAATTTATAATTTTACATTTTCTATAAAACTAAATCTATTTAATTGCATTAAAAATCATAATTCAAATTCATAAATTTCTCAATTATTAATATTTATACAATATTTAACGTATTAGATAGTAATAGATGAATTTTAAGGGTAGAAATTGATAATATCACGGTTCCATGGTGTAATGGTTAGCACTCTGGACTCTGAATCCAGCGATCCGAGTTCAAATCTCGGTGGGACCTGTATTTTTCCCCAATTTTTTATAAAAAAATTGTATACTTTCCAAAACATTAAATTTTAATAAACCACATTTATTAACAACTCAATAATTTTCGTCATTATTTATATTTTCAATATTAAATTTATCATTATTCATGGATACATGATAAGGTGAAATGAGGGGAGAGATCGAATTAATTGGAGCAATGAAACGATGGACACTCTGAATATTCCACAAAGTGAACGCAAATAAGCGTAAAGACAAAGTAACGAGCGATCGAGTTTTACATGTAAGTATATAAAATCAAAGCGATGGTTTGTGACTTACGAGCTGTTTGCTGTTTCATACCAGACACACGCTTGAAAGATGCCGTTGCTGATGTACAGATTCCTTACACTGTTACTCCATATACTATGAAGACACATATAAAATTGATTTTCTCCATGGGAAAGTCCGCTAACAAACTGGTATAATTAAAATTATATAAAATAATTTTTTTATGAAATAAACACCAATATCATGTATATAAAAAATTATTTACTCTTAAATACCCATTATTTTTGTTACATTAAATTCAAGTTTTAATGCATTCTTGAGACTATGCACTAATAGAAAAAATAATGGTGGAAAGAATGAACGAAAAAAAAAAAAAAATATAATGAAAGGCGTATGAGAATATCTTGGGACAAAGCACTAATTTTTCACAATTGCCCAGAGTGAAGTTGGTGCACGTTCATACGCGTTATTATGCAGTAACGACTTGCAACAATAATGGACGACGCAGCATTATTACTGTGGTTGTGGTATAGAGTGAAGAAAAAAAAAATATAAATGTTGAAGAGAATACAGTTGAGTGAGAAAGAAGAAAAAATTAAAAGCATTTTTTTTTTTTTTTCATATGAATACATTTTAACGAAGAAACTACTATATGTATGTCTATATACAAATGTTATATACGTACATACATACATACATACATACATACGCGTAGATATATAATACCTAAAGTTAAAAATTATGACTTGAACCTTTCATCGTCTGCCGCTTCGATCTTATCATTACCGACTTTACCTAACTATTATAATATTTCTTTTATTTTTTTATTTTAAAAATTTGTATTCTTTATTTTTTTTTTTTTTTTGGTTTGTATTTCCTTTTATTCTTTGCATATAACGTGTGTGTCGTACTTGAATATTTTTTTTTTTTTTATTTATTTATTATATTTTCGTTTTACTTTGCATTTTACCACGCCACTAACGTAATGAGTGGTTTTATCGCTTTGACTATGCAACAGGAATTTTTATCGCCCATTTCACGCGAACGATTGTAAATTGCCCGAGAAATTGGAATAGAAGCTTAAAAAAATTTAACTAAAATATCTACACACATATAAATAATTCTTTTGAATATAATAAATAACATTTATAAATGATATTAAATCAAAATCATTAATTTTGTATTGATCTTGTAATTAATTAAGTGAAGGCAACAATATGAATAGTTAATTAAATAAATTATTATCATCATCATCAACCTTTTAAAATTTTACTAATAATAAAAACTAGGTTTACTATTTTTTTTTATGTACTACTATGTATTATAATGTCTAATTATATTTGTAGATGGATTGTGTGCTCCTTATAAGAACGTCAATTAATATCACCTTCAATAAAAATATAATAAAAAAAAATAATCGTGTGTAAAAATTATCATGAATGATAAAAGAAAATAAATTATAATTAATATCATGGGTTTATCCAAAGTGTACTCGTAAACAGCAGATTACACGTGGAGAAAGAAAAAATATTAAAGGCACATGGACCTTGTTATATACACACCTCGTGCGCTACATTAAATTGACCTCGAATTTATTATTGGTCTCATAACACAAAACAGGAAACAATGGCTGGGGATTTCGTTACGTATACTGTACACACAATTATTATATATATTTGTAAGCACTCACATATCACTTGTATACATCACTTTGTGTTGCACGTGATTGTAATTGCTTCTGGGGGTTTTCCAATGTCTACGCAGTGTCACAAGGACGAATTCTCCTTCCAGGAATTTTTGTTCTGGTCACATTTCTCTTCCCTATAAATATTTTTTAAATTTTTATTTCATTAAAATTTTTTTTTATTCATTGTTCAACTTCACATTATCCCTGGATTGTTAGCACATTTTTTATTCATCGTTAGTGTAAATATATAAACAAAAGAATAATAAATATTTTCTAATTAATTATTTACTGTATATGGCAGTAACGATTGTCAGCAGTAAATTACAATTAATTAATTATAAAGTAGATGAAAAAAAATTATTTCTGACATCAGTTGAATTTATTTTAATTGTAAAAATAACTTGTAAATTAATAAATAATATAGACAAGTGTATATATATTTTCTATTTCTATATTTTTTTTATTTTTTATTTTTTCTATATTTCTATAATAATTTTTAATTGAAAAAAAAAAATTAATAGATAAATGTCTGTTTATTACAAATGAATTTGTAGGTAGATTTAATAATATACGTGTCAAATATGATAAATTAATAATGAATTGGCATTGGGGAATCGATAGAATGAATTATACCTTCTACAATTTTTTTTTTTTTATTCATTCATTTCCGGCTTTAATTTTACATGTCTATCAAGTACATATATGCATGCAAATAAACATATATGTACTTTATGTACAGTACACTTGAGTTAAGGTTTCTCATATTATATTTCTCGCTCTCGACACTTGCATTCAGCTTTTATTAATTGAGCATACAGTGATGAAAAGCTTAGTCTATCAACAAGCAACTGATGATGTGGCATTTGAAATATTGGTATAAATTTTATACACACATACATATACAAATAAGTGGGAGGATTTCTCCTGGACCAATCACTTGATTCATTCATCATTGGTGCATTGCTTTTATTCATCATGATTTAAAATCCTTTTTAATATTTATCTTCATGTAACTGAAATAATATTATATTCGTTCTTTGATTTATAAATTTATTTTTTATTCGCATTTTATTATTAAATAAAGAGAAAGTGTCTAAGAATAAACAAAGGAATATTCCTGACTATACATGTATATAATATTTATTTATATACGTACATATATATCTGTATATGTACATGACCTTATGTGAATTAATTGTCACACAATTTGTGAGATAAAAATAAAGGAAATTAAATTAATGATAAAAATAGTTAAGAGGATATAAACAGCAGTTTACCTTGAGGACAACTCGTAAGGACAATTTGATGTACGTATAAAGAATATCCTTGAGGAATACGAGAAATAAAGATTGTGTTGACAACCCTCTATATAAAATATAAATACATTTTTATGAACTTTCACGAGTGATATAAAATATTTTTTTCTTTTTGAGTGTTGAAGAAAATAAAAAATAATAAATATAATTGTCATGAAAAAATTTATTGCAAATTAATTTTTATTCAATTATATGTGGTGAAGATATTTGAATTCCGGTTTGTCGACGAATCAATTAAAAACGACTCATTGAGGACGATATAAAAGAGGTAAATGCACGTATACATTTATTGCTGATAATATAGTATATTTATTTTATAATTTATCGTATTTCATTACGTTATTCAATATTAATTCATTTATTTATATAGGTATATGTATAATATTTATTACATTTTTTTTAAAATCAACATCAAAGACGCGCCTACTTTATTGACCGCACCTGGAATCATTTTCACATCCTATTCCTCTCAACGTGATCCAATACACGTTCATTGCCCACGTGAATAACATGACTACTCATCACGTGCTACCGTTATAATATACGTCAATGTCATACGTCAATCCATTCTATATATTCACGAATAAAATTATCCAAACAATAACAAATTAATAAACCCAAACAAAACAATAATTTTATTTCAATCATTTCAATATAAATTATCTCTTCAATTTAATTTAAAATATAACATTGTTTAATGATAAGTTTTATTTATCCTTGCACTTCATCATTACCGGAATAATTACGCAACAGTAATATAAGTCGTTCTTTTGTTATCACCTATCGTGTTCTCATTTATTATCCCATTTTTATTTATCTCTTTTTACTCATTTTGCAACACGAGCTAGTAGTATTTTTTTATTCTATTTATTTATTCATTTTTCTCTTCACTCTTTCACCATTTATATCCAACTGACTCATACCGTCGATAAATTTTTCGGGCCAAAGGGGAGTATACAGTAGCAGTTCAGACACAAGTTCTCGAGTCATCTTTATCTACTACTTATGTTTTCTCTATTCCACAAATATTTTTTTTTTTTATTTTCTCTTTCACTTCTTTCCTTTATTTCTTTATTTTATTTCTACCTACGAGATGTCTTATATCACCACACACTCGACCAATGTTTAGCTTTAGAAATAAACAAATACGTAAATGTGAATGTGTATCCACTATCCATACATTTATATGTATGCAACTAAAAGTTAGCTATCGCGCAGGCAGTTAGTCACTCGACCATTTCTACTTTGCCTTTGAATCCGTCGCGTATACGCATATACTTACATATAAAACTTTTTCCCTTGTTTGAAGTCTGAGCGTGCAAGCACTATCGCCACCACAACCACTGTACGCTCCTCGCACGCTTGCTCGTGTGTCTTGTATCGTGTAGTTATATGAATGTATACTTGAGGGCTGCCTCAACTCGTACTATACCTCCTACGGGATCGCGTAGCGTTCGCACTTAAGATTGCCCGCAGTGAGAGCGCACAACGAACGTTAATGCTATTTAGGCACGGGATAATTCAACGATGCGCGTTTATTAATGCCACCAGAGAGAATTGCACAGCAAAAGAGAGAATGAGGGAGAATCCCAGTGTGAATACGATGTATGTATGGATGCAATGTGCATACCTCGTTAAATTACGGTACCAAATGCACCCAACGTCGTAAAGGTCGTTGTGAAAGAAGACGCGAATGAGAAGACCATAAGAGATAAAAAATAAAGAGAAAAAAAAAATTACCAAACAGGTCAAAGATTAATAAAATAAAAAATATAAATAAATAACAAAGAGTGAATAAATGGATTTAATTTAATTTTTTAGTTAATGTTAAGAGTGCGGATGCGTTGGGTGAAAAATTTATTAATGTAAGTTTAAATGGAGGAATAAAAAAAATTACCAAAATGTCTGGTGAAACGATAAAGAAGTTTATTATTATTTTATTTTTTTTTTTGTTCTATCTCTTTCTTTTATTCTTCATTTATTCTTGCGACGGCGGCGGTCGCGCGCGTATATACACAACGAATTTATAATCCCGGGGATTTAAGTCGTGCGATCTGTTCCGGGATGCATGAAAGTTGTCCTCAAGAACGTTGGTGTGTTACGCAAGTTTTCTAGAGGAGAATAAGTAGAGAGAGAGAGAGAGATGGAGGAAAAGAAAGGGAGGGAAAGGGAGAGAGAAAGATGGTTCTTCGATGGAATGTTTTTATTTTCGTTTGTTTTTTTTTTTTCTTTTACTTTTATTTACATTCTTGGCGGAAGAGGTAGAGAGGCGTTTGCCACTTTTATAACCTGGCATCTGCCTGCGTATATCTCGTAGAGAGAGGACTTTCACGCGAGAATACAAGGCAGAAAGAGCAAGAGAGGTATATGTATAGATAATAAGAAAGATGAGAAAGGGAAAAAATAAAAAAAAATAAAAAATACAAGAGAAAAAATAAATAAAAGTGTAGTAACCAAGAGTGCACTGCAAACTGCACTTCCTCAGTGGGTGGAACGTTATTTCCTTGGTCTTATTGAGGAACATGACCATCTTCTCCCTTGTCCATGGTCGAGGTAATGTTGTCGACCTTTACTCCTGTCTTTCATTTATTTATTTATTTTTTGCAATTTATTTATTTTTTTTTTTTGCTTTTATTTTTGTTTATTCCTCATCTGTATTTGTATATGTATATAGTTTATATATTTGTATGTATGTATGTATGTATGTATGTATAAGTTCTATGTACCTCTGTTATGGAATTCGATTGAAATTGATTTTTTGCTTTCTTCATCGTCTCACTTTGCCCATCATCAATATATTGTTTGCGTAAGCAATTTTTTGTCACATATGGCTGTAAAGATTAAAAAGAAAGTAAACATTCAACTTTACACATATTTATATACATTGATATTATTTTTTCCATTAAATAAATCAATGAAAAATAAATATATTAATGTTTATTTATGGATCATAAAATATTTTCGATTTTAAACTTTTTTTTTATTTATTCTTTCCCCCGTTAAAAAATAAATAATACAGGTTTGTAGAGCAAATAATTTGCTACATGGCTGTTTGTCTCTGTGTAATTATATACACCGCAATTATTTTTTTCCCTGTTTTTTTTTTTTACCATGGGGCTCATAATGAGAATGAGTTTAATCAACGTTGAAATGAACTCTCGGTTTGAATTGAGGTCCTTGAATATATACATATATGAGAAGTGAAAAAGCATATCAACTTTAATAATTGCGAGCATTTCTCGCACGAATTATAAATTGCCCATGAAAACACAAACTTTAATATACATACATAGATATCTATGTGTATACATATATACAGTATATTTATATATATATTTATATGATATGAAAATAAATAAATTGGCTATATGTACATCAGTAGTCGTAGGCGAATGAGAATTTGTGCGAGGTGGTTATAACTCTACGTTATTATTTGCATTTGTCTGTTCTCTTTTCTCATTTTATTTTTCTCTTTCTCACTTTGGATATTGCAAGACTGTGATACTCCATTTCATTCTCTCCCTATTTCTCTCAAGCATTTTTATCCTCATCAAGTGTGAGTGGTGTGTATACACACGGCCACCACCGGCGATCTCTTCTCTCGCAGCTACCGGGTAATCGTGCATCATCCAATTTAAAGCTCCTCACTCGCTCTTTGTGATTTCACTTCGATATTATCGTCACGCAAACACATATACATATACATGTATATATGTAGACGTGTAAAATCCGCCACACCCGCCATTTGCAAACGACCAAAGAGCAACGAGAATTATTTTTTTTTTTTGAGTCATCGCACAAGGCGCGCTCACAGATTCATTCGCAATACATATGTATTTATGTACATGTATATATTTTTTTTAAGCGAAAATCCCTAAAAATATTGCGCTATAAATTTATTTTTTTCACTTGTGGAATAAACAAAAAAAAATTTTTTTTATGCAACTAAATCACAAATTATTTATAGTTGTTTCAATGAAAGAACAAAAGTTAAATAAAATTATTAATGTGGTGAGATTATTTATTTATCATTGTGTTAATTAATAATTCAAAGACATAATTATTTAAAAAATTTAAACGAACAATAATATTGTGTCTGAATGTCGGAAGTGCAAAATTCTCGTTAAAGTTATAACAACTTTGTATATATGCATAAATATTTTTATATTATTTGTATTTGTGTGGTTAAAAGCGGGTGTGCGCGCGTTTCGATTCTGAGTTTATTGGTTTGGAACTGCAACAGCGCGCAATATTCACTCCAATATGTGTTTATACATTTAAACATCATGTGTGTGCCCTTACATACTTTATTTATTTTTCTTTTATTTTTTTGCATCATCTTTTTTGCTTTTTCTATATAAATATCACATAAAACCCGCGAGTTTTCTTTAGCTACGGTAACTTATCCGCCTACCTGACCGCACTCTTGGGATAAATATAAGCACATATGTATGTAAGTATATACAAATAACAAGTACAGATATAGATACCCATATATATTCATAAATAAATTCTCTTTTTGTATTCAAATTTCTCACCTTTTGCTGGACATTGTTAATTCTATATTCTCATTATTTTTTTTTTTTATCTTTCATATACATTCATATATGTATACATAATCCCCGTATACATATGTATAATCCATATAAATATTTATTTATATTCAACTAATAAATTTCGAGTGAAAAAAAAAATATAAACAAGCCAAAAAACAGATAATAAACAAACGGAAACTGTAAAATGACATTATAAGAAAATTTAGGAAGAAAAAGAAATTTCTTTTTCTTTACCACGCCATCAAGTCTATAAATATAAATATTTACAACTGCAGGCAAATTCGCCATTGCCGGAAGTCATACATTGTACAAGAATGAAACACACACATAAACATTTTCTATATATAATTTTTGACTTTTACCATCACCTGATGTCTCTATTGCCGAATATTATCATACATACACACAGATGAATATCTTAAATTCATTTAATATATAAACACACATGCAAACGTATTAATATATATAATAAATAAAAATATAAATATAAACTGTCATGGAGATCGGAGTAAATATATATTTTTTAAATTCAAAATAATAGCGGCTTTCTAATACCCTGTCTTTAGAAACTTGTTGTATATAAATATATATTAGATACCTACGTATTTCTATATATCTTCATATATGAATACATATATACAGTAAAGGGGTATGTACAGGTGGCTATGCGCTGAGAGATGGAACAATGCTCACGACATGGAAGTCGCCACAATGGAGATCATAATCAACGTCCTGACGTGTAATGACTTATGGCCCGTTCTCGGGCTCGTCCGTGCCCGAACAATAGATCCGGCGACAGAGAGAGATGTTTATGGCTCGAAAAGTTTCAGTCTTTCATGTGAAGATATGTGTGTATATTAGTTATATACATTTGGATTTGAAGACTTTGGGTTTGTAGATTAGGAAAAAAAGTATATTGATAAAAAAAATTGTTTTCGCTTTGTGGTTTTTCTTTTTTTTTTTTTTCGATTAGTGGATATGAAAGGAATAAATATTAGACAATGGCAATATTATTTGTATATAGATTGAATTGGATATGTTTCTTTTTTTTTGAGTGGGGATGTAACGCAAACCTGCAATTTAAAACTGCATTTTCGGTTGAGCCGTTATAATTGAAGGGATGTTATGTGGAGGATTTCTATACTCTGTTTCGTGTGTGAGTGGCGATTGAATGGTACTTTTGTAACGTTCGGATACTAAAATTAGCCATGGCAAATGATGGATGATGATGATGATGATGATGATGGTGATGGTGATGATGATGATGAAGAAGATGAGAAAAAAGAAGACAAGGTGGAAGAATATATTGGTTGATGGAAATAACTAATAATACAACTCCATTGAATTTTTTATTTCCCTTTAGTTTTTGTTTTTTTTTTTTATTGAATTCCTGTTTTATTTCATTTTATTTTTCGTTTTTAATGGCTCTGATGACTTATAATCGATGGAATATGGGACGTGCGGCGAGAAAAAAGGCGCGATTCCAAGTGGATAAAGTGTACGAGAAGAGAGAAGTAAATTTTGTACATTGCATGCGATGTTAATGTGTTATTTTCTCTTATTTTTTTTTCCAATTTTATTTTCGGCCTTTTTTTATATCTTTTTTTCTTCAACTCTGGTGTGAACAATCTGCATATATACGCGCATTCTTTGAACGGGAGAGAACTTTCCGCACTTGGTTTTTCGCACTGTACAACATTGCACAAATACGAAACCTTGACTGGCGCCAAGGGAATTCTCATATATTTATACATATACAAGTATGTAATATATTTATATATGAGCGCTGACAATTAACGGGAATTCCAATGGCAAAATGACTAACGATCCTGTACTTTACCTCAATAATAAGCTGAATAAAAAAAAAAATAAATAAATAAATTAATAAATAATACAAAACCATTTCAAATAAATAAAACAAAAATAAATTACCCTTTAAAACCTTTCAATAAATTTATTCTCAACTGTTAATAATTTTTATTCATCTATATATACATATCTCGAATCAAAATACCCATATAATATATATTACAACACGCGGAAGTATAAAATAAATTTATAAACAAATTTTTCATTTAAATATCAATAATTAATTTCTCTAACGTATATAAAGCCAGGAAATTTTATCCCTACAAAAATGATTATAAATTTTTTTATAATTTAATAAATACAACGCTAAATGTCTTTTCAAACGATCCACCACCACATACATATATACCTGTGCTCTATCACATATATACACATCCTATAACGGCAATCGCTTAATTATGCGACATTGCAAGTTTATATTACGTTATACGTCCGTGCATTATCCAGCGATTGTGCATACAGTGAAAATATATATTCAAGGTGTATCCGCACAAGTACCCTCGTAAACATAACAACCATATTCTCCATCTCTCTTTCACAATATAATCCTCTTCCTTTTACTTATATACACATGTATATATCCACCTATATGTATTCACTCTTTCTTCTTTGCTACCAAGCATCACCAAACGACTGATTAATCCAGCGATACAAATCGCCAATGCAAGTTGCACTTCCATCGTTTGTAATTATGCATGTAACTGCACTCGTGGAGTTTAGCACTCGTATCCTGATATTTTCCTACGTTAAAAATATTTATACACACATGTGTGTATATTTGAGAGCCGCACTGTCGCGATAAATGATCAGATATTTATATATAAACGTAAATTATAAATAAATCATCAGAGACAACAAAGTTTTATGTAAGGGATGAACGATAGATGTTTGAATACATTATACTGATTATTATATAAACTGATATGACACCCAAAACATTGATTAGAAAGTTGAGATTAATTTGTTTAGTTTAAAGAAAAAATTATTTTAATATAGATAAATGTTTATGTATTTTTCTTTTTATTTATTTTTCATGTCATTGAGGAAGGATATTTATATTTCTTGCGGAGCATATATAAGACAGATTTATTCTGTGATTTTAGCACTAGAGATTTCTTCTCCAAATGAGTTATTTATTTTCAGATAGATATATATGGGGCATTCCATGCCAACTCATCCTACCAATGAACTTTGAATCTCCGATTTCGCTGAAACTTGGGCATTTTTTTCTACCCATCGAAATAGGGTGAGGTGATTTTTTTCAAAATTTTTTATCGAGCCGTTCAAAAGATAAATTTTTGAAAATTATTGGGGTTTTTAATGTTCAAATGGCCATAACTTGGCCACGAATTGTCCGATTTGAGTCTTTTTTTTTTCAAAATTTTTGTTTTTTAATGAACTTTCTAGAAAATTTATGCAAAAAATTATCAATGATGAATTTGATTTTTTTTTTTTAATTTTAAAGTTAAAATGTGGATTTTGAGACTGTTTGTATCTTTCGATTTTTCTCAGAAAATTCTCAAAAATACTGCTCCCTAAAATACAAATTTTAAGCCTAGTTTCGTAATGGGATAATGATGGGTTATAACTTTTTTTGAATTTTTTAAATTAATTATTTTCGTTTTTTTTCGATTTTATTATTTTTTTTAAATTTATTTATTGTATACATGTTTTTAATATTTATATAAGTAATTATATTCTTGATATAAATATATTAAAGACAATAATATTTATATATGTACGCAATGTATATTTGTATATGAGTGAATAATGAAATAAAAAATAATACAGATGCAAATCAAATTGTTAAATAATAATTTAATTGAAATGATTTGAGAGATATAATGTATGTATATGTTTGTAGATCGTGCAGTGGCGCACGATTATATTTGCTAAATTGAATTCTCATAGTGAGTAATATACAAAATGTTGTAGTGGCGTGAGCGCAAAATTGCGCGCACCCGTTTATTTATTTCCCTCTCTTCTCCAGCATTAAGTTGACTTGACGCGGATTAACTCAACGAAATTGACGTTTCCGGCCGCGCCTATATATTTGCCTTTTTGCATTGGGCGTCTCTTTGGCCCCTGCTTTGGCATCGTGGGCTCCTCGCGAGCGCGCGAAGACAAGGCGTTTTCGTATCGCCGTGAAAGTAAATATGTATATCTTAAATTATTATTTGTATTATTATTTGTGAACGTACAATAAAGCAATAGTATCTATATTTATAATGGATAAGAACTCTTATACGTCATTTAAATGTCTTGAAATGTGACTTTCTTATATGTATATGTATAAATAATTATTTTATATACATATGTGTATATTTATTTTTGCACGATCTTAATTACTCGTGGAATGATATTTCAATTTTTTTTTTCTCTTCTCAGATTATTGCCTCGTGAAATGGAGAAATTGAAACTTCCGTGAAATATATATACGTTAAATAAATTTAAATTGAAATAAATGAAAAATAATTTATAAGAAAATATGAAAAAAAAAAATTTTTTTTTTTGTTTTTTATTACTCGTGTAAATACTTAGTTTGTCTATATATTTATTCAATTTAATATGTAATTATATATTATAGGTATATACATATTTATCTGGGTATGTAGGAATGTTTGGTTGAGATTTTTATTTTTTTCAAAAATTTTAAAGGGTCATTCGTATATATACGAATGGGTTTGCGAACAAGGCATCTCACTCAGCATCAGCAAATGTTTGAATAGTTGAATTTTATAAAGAGACGAGCAATGGACTTGGGAAATAAATATGAAGATAGGTATATTTTATGAAGAGATGTTTTTTTTTTTTTTTTTTTTTTTGCGACCTTGCATTATGCGTATATAATACGTGTTATGATCTTTATACTTACCAAGTGGAAGATGTCAAATGTCTGACCCGAAATCCTGTAAATATTTGGCTTTTATTTGTGAGTATAAAATAAACTAGCGGTATAAATATTCAATTTTTATGTGTATATTTTTTTTTTTTGCTGCAGGAAAATAATCAGCTGATGTAAATATTATATTTATGATTATAAAATGAACTAGCGGTATACATTAAATTTATTTACAGTGATATAATCGAGTGTTTGACTAAAATAAATGTAAAAATTGAGAAAAATTTGTTTTATTTCTCAGATAAATATTTTATCTACCATTTATTTTCTTCTCTCCAATTTCCTTGAGAAATATTTATTTAAAAATCACTGCAATGAAACAAAAAATAATTAAATAAATAAATAAATAAACGAAATAATTTTCCATCGAGAATATTTCCAGGCTATTATTATGCAGTTAAATTCCATTTGCAAATGAGAGTAATCGACAATTTTGCAGTGGTTACTAATTTTCCAAACTCCAATAAGTTAACATAATTTTTCATATTATAACACGATTTGCGTCTGGCGCCAGGAAGTTAAAACTTCAATCAACATTTAAACCTCCCATACATCAACATTACATACAAATATTTATACATATCTCACGATAAATTTATATTGCACAGTCATTGCGTACAAATATGAAAGTTACAATTAAATATAAATTTTTTCCTCCTCAAAATAAAATAAAATAAAAATATAATCATAAATTACCACCAAAAAAAAAAATAAAAATAAATAAATCATGAAGAGCGCATAATTAATTTCAAAAACTTTTCTTTAATTTTTTATTTCTACTCTGCGACAATTTTCGCAAACATCACGCACACACACACACATAATTTCTATATACACATTGAGCTATATATTTAATACGGTCTCGGCGATATCGTGAAACGCGCACGCGCGATAACACCGCGGAGAGCGCGACGCAGGAGAGCGTGAAATTGAATTACGACACGCTGGAGCATACTCACGCCATATAATGCATCCCCGCGGTGTTGTGAGGTCGTTTCACACGGATGTTTCGAGGAATCGAATATTCAATTGTCGGCATCGTCATACACAGACGCTACTTATATTATACCTATACCCATCACCATCACTCTGCTGCATTTACTCCCGTAGCGCATTGAATATGGATGTATAAAAAATATATAAATAAATATATACGTATTATTATATGTGTATGTAAATTTATATATCATGAGATGGAAGTTAACGGTAATATTCAAAGTATTTGACGCGTGTATTTGAGTGGAAATGGTCCAGTTAATTGTCCTGATCGAGATCGATTGCTTTTAATGCTTCTGGTGACTCAACAGATATCTTTTCTCATCATCGTTTAATTTTTTTTTTTTTTTTTTT
>JAQQBS010000002.1:12694977-12728030 GCA_030347275.1 Microctonus aethiopoides | reverse complement strand
AAAAAAAAAAAAAAAAATAATACAACATAGAGGGCAACATATACATGTATATATTTATTGAAGAACGGGCGTGACGTGCGCGCTCTTGCAAGAGTTCGTACACGCCTTCATGGGATGATCGACGCCCGTCACGATATGCCGCGCCGCTATATTCGCGACGAGACGTTCATTCGATACGATCGATTACGCTACGCGCCATCCGGACGACGAGCTTTTATTTTATATCCTATATGTATATACATACCATGTACCATCATCGACACACGGTTATGGTTCCCTCTGTATGGTGTTGGCGCCACATTCAGGACATGAATTACCTTAGGAAAATTAAAGCCGCTAAAATTGATCATGCATTCATTTTCAATCGCTATTTATATACATACTATTATCTTTTTAAAAACTATTACTTATATGTTTATATACCTACATAAATATATATGTTATATATTGCATTATTATACTTGTGTGAATACGTATATATTCCTACTAGTGTGTGCGGTATAAATATAAATCGCATGCTTTCATAAATCATTTGAGGATAGCGCGCGCGACTGTGAGGGCACTTTGTGGCGCGTGGGTCGCAAAACTTTAACATTATATACGCACGTGTACATATGTCTGTGTGTGTATATATGTATGAACCCCTTTGGGGCTTACTTTGGGTGCATTTCTCTTGGTACAATCATCACAAGCTGGAGGTACCTAGTCATAATATACGTGGATATATCTACGAGTTTATGATCTACGATTTGCCAACGTCGTGCGTCATATTTGACTTCATTCTATATTTACGCGATTTTATTTTTAAAAATATTTACAAGTATATGTATGTTTATGTACATTATTTACACATATGTTTGGATGTGTATGTGTAATGAATGTGTATGTACATATACATCATCACCTTGTCATCTTTAACAACCTCTCTATACTATAGTCTATACATATAAATTTCAAGAAGACAAAAATTTTTTCTGGGTAATAATTTTATTTTGGATTGTTTTTTTTTTTTTTTTTTGTGAATGAATGGAGGAATGAATGAATGGGTAAATAAATATGAGAATGAGATTGTGTGAATTTAAATCAACAATTGAATGTTATTTGTAAACTGACGTTTATTTTTGTTGCTATTTTGTGATTTTATTTCGCTGTCGATGTAACATTAAATTCGTGGAATTTTATAAAATATTATCAAACTATTCAGAAGTTTTAAAATATATTCTCAAATCCCTTATCATTATTATTTATATCCGAATAACAAAAAATATTTCAAGCATAAATTCATAAAAAAAAAAAATATTAATATTCATTTGTAATTTTTTATATTATTAATTAATGTGTCAAATGAGTTGAATTAATTTCGTGAAGTTAATTAAATATTTATTTCATTGAGCAATAAATAACCTGAATTTAAAACATTAATTATAATACGAAAATGAATTAAATTTTATTAATTCAAAAACATCAAAAATTTTTCTATTAATTTTTTTTTCGCATTTGCAGCACAATAAATCGTGTATAATTATTACAAATATCCACAACATATAACATATAAATAAATAAGTATATATATAAAAAAATCTTTAAAGATATAAAATATAAATAGATCGAGTTTGAAACAGTTCCGGGGGCAGAGGCAGCTTTGCCCTTGCGAAAGATTGCATCTTCCCTTGTACCTTTTAGTTATCATATACTCTGCATTGTGAATAAAACCCTGCCTCTATATCACGATACTATCGATTATCTCATTAATTATTCATCAAACTATTCGTAAGGCATTTATACATATACTTTGTATTTATACATTTATTTATATATACTTATTCGTGCACTAAACAAAAATAGTATAAACAGAGACATGTGTGATTTAAATAAATATCCTTAGAAAATTATTTTAATGTTCAAGTTTCACTTTATAGTTACGCGAGAAATACCAACGATGAATTTTTTGCTGAGACAATTATTCACAAGTCAATATTTTGACGTTGCATATAATTTTTTTTTATTATTTTTTTTTCATGTGGTTCTATCGTGGGAAGGAATGTTTTATATATGCACATATATATAAGACACATATAGACATGTATGTATGTATTATGATATATACGATATAATGTTTAAATATTGTATACGTACAAGAATTATTTATATACACTGCAGAAGAAGAATTCATGTGGGCGAGATAAGTTCAATCAACTTTCATCATGGTATTTTAATTTTATACAATTAAAAAAATTACACTCTGTTAATTATTTTTATTTTTATTTCAACCTTATATATATATAAAGCATCTAATTTGTGTTGAGTATACCCAATAATTAAATATTTATATATGTACACAGTAATTAAATCAGAACATCACACAAATTAAAGATTAATTTTCACACGATTAAAATTGTCAACATCGTGTGTAGATAATAATATTATTATTTTTTTTTTCTTGTCTATTTTGACATGGAGTTATTAATGGGTATTAATTTCCATTTCATTATTGACTACATTTTAATATACACATTGAATAAAATATTTAAAAGGTCGGTGTTGTAATAAAATAAACAACGAAATAAATCTTTTTTTTTTCTTCTAAATTCTTTTCGTTGATTTTTAATTTTTTTTTTTTTATCTAATGTATTATATTTTATGTATGAAGATTTTATATACATATATAATATATATTTATACCGTTATGAAATACTTCATCGACTAGATATAAATGATCTTTATCCATGGACGCCTCATTTTTTATCCATCGTTTCAACAATCGATACATTTATATTTTATATACATGAAAAGTTTATGAATTCATAGTACTAGAATTTCTCAAGTTTAATATATATATAATATAGACGATGCAATAGTCGATAGATGTCAATGCACAAGTCGTGCGAGCATGAATGTAGATATATATACATAATACATTTACGCGTATCCATACATACAATGGCGTTTTATCGCGTGCCATAGTATATCCCCTACAAATACATAAGAGAGTTACGTATCTAGCGGTACCTTCATCCTTGTCCTCTCTTGTTCTTTGAGAATTTATGGCGTCGTGCGAAAATTCTAAGCTACATGAAAAATATTACCCAGGTACAATATATATGCATTGGTATTTTTATTTGAATTTTTTTTTTTTTTTTCATTTATAGTTTATGTTCAGACATCAATGCAAAATCTATGGATTGTGTATAGATATTTCATACGTAAATTATTACAACTGAAAAGTAAGGAAAAAATTAATAAATAAATAAATTTATACTTTGTATAACGTGAAGGGAAAAAAGAATTTTTTAAAAGAGTTGAAAATATATTTAAATTTAGAGAATTATTTATCAGGTGCATTGTGATGTTTTAAATGATATTGTTTGTTTGTATGTGAATTTATATTGGAAATTTTTGTTTGGGGATAATTTTTGTTAGATTTAAAAATTAATAATTTATCCTAATTTGTAAGAAAAATAATATTGATTTATTATTTAATATTTATTTTCAATGTTATTTTCTATCAATTCTCATTTGTTTAAATTTTTTTTTATATAAATATATATAGCTTTATATACGTGTCGTAATTTTGAATACCCGGGAATTTTTTTGTTCACATTAAAGCATTAGAAAAGTGGAGAAAATTAAAAAAGAGAAATGAAAAAAAATCTCCAGACGCAATAGAATGTTTGAGTATTTTTGAACGAAAGCAATGGTGAAAATAATTCTTTCACTTTCTTTGTATCTTTCTGTGTGTAAGTGTATATTTTTTTCTTCTTCTCTCACTTTTAAAAGGGTGGAGCACGAAAGAGTAACACACAAGTTCAAAGCCTAAGGCAATGATCGACGCCCGCCGGTCAATCACCGCCAGAAGAGTCATCATCTCTATACACTTTCATCTCTCTTTTCTCCTCTTCCCTTTCTCAATCACGTTGTGAAAATTGCCAATAACATCACTCCCAATCCCTCAAATATCCAACATCTTCATGCATACCCAACACGTCTCAAAAAAATACCAAATGAATTTATCAAAAAAGTATTTTCTCACATCAAAAAAAAAAAAAAAATATTGCATCCAGTTTTTTTTTCTCTTTTCCTCTCTCCACTCCACAAATAATTCAATTTATCCACCAAACATTTAAACAATTCCAAAATAATTTCACACAGCGTGCAATACAGTTTCTGCTTCTCAACATTGAACCAAAAAAAAAAAAATAAATAAATAAATAAATAAAACGAAATAAAATAAAAAGCAAAAAGAAAAAACGAGTGCGAGGGTTCGCCGCGCATGACCAGTTGTTAAACAGCATTTTTTCGCTCGTATACACTTGGTGGAGATTCTGAGATGAAGTGAGAGGAAGAGAGCAGGGAGGTAACACAGAGTTGAAGGTGGTGGAGGTGGATGAGAGTATATACAAGAGGCCTGAGGTGTGATCTACTGGGCTAATGCCACGGGCACCACCACCCAGGCACGCGATAAAAGCGATTACTTTAAAGTAGCTCTGAGCATATATAAAGCCCCAAGAGTGTGCGCGCCGAGTATGTCTCTCATGTATGTAGGGTATAGTAAAATGAAAGAGAGAGATATCACAGTAGGGGCGCCACGTTTCTTATTCTCCTTTAAAAATAACAGAGCGCGCGTATATATCGGAATTTGGCCAGTGAACGCGATAAAAAGAGACGATGGTGAAGAGTATAAAAAAAGCTGCGAAACGAAAAAAACTTTGGAGATTGCGCGCCGCGGTGGGTAAGTATATATGTATATGTACCTACATAAATATGTACATATGTATATGTATATATATTGGAGTGAGAAAAAGAAAGCGCACGAGAGAGTTATTACCCAGGGCAAACGAAAACAAATTTTCTTCTTGCATCCCTCTTTCTTATATTTCTTTCTTTTTTATCTCACTCATACTCTTAACCATTTGTGTAATGCTTTTTCATTCTTCAGACGGTGGAGAATGAGATTTGCTTCTCGTTCATGTCATTAAAAACTCGCTGCAAATCCCACCAAGCATTTTCTTTTCTTTGTGTTTATATTTTATTATTTTTATTTTTTATTTTTGGGGTATAAATGTAACTCGCATTTGTTTATTTTCAAAGAGAGTATAAAATATTTCTTTGAGATATATATGTACAATAGGTATGTGTATGTGTTTGAGAGTGTGTTATTTGAATTATGTATGTGAATATATATTTTTTTTTAAATTTATTAAATAATTTAGAATTGATTTTAGTAATGAGGATGAAACTTGAGGGAATTATTTATTGGATTAAAGTTAATAGTACACTCATGGGTTTTGAGTTTGCAATCAATTGGTGGGTATGTATATGTATATAAATATATACAGGACGATAAGATCGAGTTACTTTCTGTGGCAGAATGCAGATGTGATTCTCTCGACGACATTAGAATGGAGCAAAACAGTTTATACACACTCCTGTCAACATTGCTCCAAGCAATCTTGTCTTCTTTTACATTTATTTACTTCTTCTATATTTTGCTGAAGACTTCAATGTCTTCAACGTTTGTCTGTGTTTCCTCTCACGACGTTTCGCTTCCATTAGACAGTGTATATAACAAATTAAAATGCGAATAAACTATATTTGAATAGATAAAAAAAATTTAATAATGTCAGTAGAATGATTATCAGAAAAATTACGAGCAATATTTATCATGTGTAAAAAAATATTATGTATTATATACATTGTTATATTATCATTACTTTTAATTTTTTTTTCTATTGATAAATTATTTTTATTTTTTTTCTGTTTTATTAATTGAGAGAAAAAAAAATTTTTATTTGAAAAAATATTATTAATATATCAAGGACAAATATCATGGAGACTTTTTGAATTTATTTTAATAATAAATAATAGTACTGTGTGATGAATGTAAAAATGAGGAATATAGATAAATAGTGAAGTGAGAGATGAAGAAAGAGAAAAATTATTTTGCCAGAGTTTGGAAAATTTTCAAGGCAGAAATAATTCCGATTATTATTCAAATATATTTTCGTCAAAATGTTCTATAAATGATTTGCACATTGGTCAAAAATATAATCTTTAACATAATATTTATCAACAAAATACACCAGAGTCCATAATTTTCTAACATTTACTCGATCAAATAAACTATTATTATACTATTATTATTTATCTTTCTCAATATTTCTTTTTTATTCATCTCATATCACTTTAATTCCCAATGAGTGTAATAATACTGACAAAATTCTATTAATACCCTAAAAACACTCCTGAAAATAAACGCGAAAACGTTTTCATAATAAAATAAATTATTATTAAACCACATAAACAAAATATATTTAAATATATCTCAAATAATTTAAAAAAAACAATAAACCTTTATATCTCCATTTAATTCTAAATTTAATTGGCAATTTTCTCAAATAAATTCTATCAACTAAACCATAAACAATGCCAATATAAATACAATAATTAATAAAAAATATATAAATTTATATTTATTACAATAACAACTATATAAATTCATAAAAATAATAATTATACATAAATATAAATTTCACAGCATTAAAAATAATTCACAAGTCAATTATCGCCTTTTCTCCACAGTTATATTATAATATAATCCGTTGAAATTTGATATCATACGATTGTAACGATAATAATCGCAATTATCAATAGCGAATAAACAGAGCATAGTGAGTCAAAGCATATAAAGAACAATAAATAGCCTGTCGATCGTATGACTATATTACTCACGCAAAAATAGAAGACTAATGAAGGAATATAATAAAGTCACACTGTCTCTCGCACATATCCCTACCTATTTCCCTTTGTATTTTCTTTACATATCGCTGTCACACACGGATTGAAACGAAAAATGTGCATCCGGGTTGCAAGTCACCATGACTGACCTGAACCCTCATGTAGACATTTATATATACACGTGAAAAAAAAATTAAGAAAAAATAAAATACATAAATACAAAGAGTACATACATTACAAATATTTTATTATGATTATTGTAATATGTATATAATTTAAAAATTTATATGTGTCTGATAGTTGGCGGGACATTTGTGTGTTATATACTTGTGGAAAAATTCATGAATTGAAGTAATATTGACAGGGGATAGTTTAGATAATAATAGTGAATGTTAATTTATAACGAATGATTATGCGAAAATTGTGAATTGTGTTAAGAGGATACTTTGATTGAGAGAGTTAATAATTTTTATAGGATTTAGTTGTGGAAGAGGTTGAGATGTGTTTTAGCTGGCATGATTGACGGATCTTTGGGCATATTAATAAAATTATTAAATAAATAATTTGCGAGGTTGTTAAATAAAAATTCTAATGAGAAAAAAATTTTTTAGTAAAATTCTAAATTTTTTTTTTAGTAATTTTTGTTATATTATTAAATCGTATAAATTGTTTGGTAAATATTGAGATTTTATTTTTTATTAATTGTTAAAGGAACTATGTAACCCTGAGGGGAATATTAAAATAAAATAAAATGAATATTGATATTAATATTAGTAATGACGAATGTGAATTAAAAAAAATAATTAAAATATTTTAGAATATGCAACTTTGCTCTTTGCACTGGGTAAAATTTAAATTCTAAGAAATATATTATTTAAAATGATTTTTCATACTATTTCAATAGACCTTTTGTCAAATAAAAATAAATTAAATAATTCGAATACATTTTGTAAAAATGTTCACTACCACACGCAAAAAAAAAAAAATACAAGTGCACTATATATTTTTCCTCATATAATTATATACACAACGTGTTTATTTAAAAAAAATTGCTGGTTTCAATAGCGACATTAATAATATATATTTTTTGTTGTCCAATTAAACATCGACAATGCAATTGTGTATTTATTTTGAATATATATAATTAACATACATTCATACACAAAATAAACGAAAATTTAATTACAAACAAAATTATGTTCATTCATATTTTCCAACAATATTCACAAATGTAAATGCAATCTATATAAAAAATACAAAAAAATTTGCAATTATATTTCTTTTAATATAAATATAAATAAACCAAACGTAAATCAATGCAAAAATAAAATCAATACAAAATATTTTAAACAATTTTTTTCCTCCTTCAGCTTCATAATTTTTTCTCTTTTTACATAAAAAAATTAATTAAATATATATTTAATTAATATTTATATTCAATTAATTATATATATATTTAATTAATTATATATATATTCAATTAATTATATACATATTTAATTAATTTATTAAATATATATTTACATCTTTCTTATTTTTTTTCTAAACCAAAAAATTGTATTTTAAATCGAAAAAAAAATACCTACATGTAACACATCAGTTGTTTATTAATTTTATCAATCGCCGGAGTCTTCAAAGGCTACTCAACATCATGAAACACAATCCGATGTAGAACTCACCGACAAATTTATTACATGCAGGTTGTCTTTCCCTTTTATAAACCTCTCCCTTTCTCTCAAAACACTCGCGCTATTTACGAGTATTTATTTTTTTTTTACATTACGAATTAATCAAACGCGTGCCCAACTGCCGCACGTGATTCACAATATTATAATATCTACATAAATATATCTATCTGCATCTGTCGCAAATTAGACAAACGAAATAGAAAGAAAAAATATAAATAAATAAATGGTAAGATGTGAATGGAGGGTGGGAATAAATATATTTGAAGGCGTGGAAATACCGATAAAAGGGTCTTTAAAAAAAAATTTAAAAAAATATATAGTAGTAAAAATAAAAATGTTGGGCGTGTCGCGTCAGTAGGTCTTGCCGTGTGCAATATATCGCGATAATGTGTTTCTAGGTCGACTCAATAGCGATCGTCTATATGCACCATGCACCGGAACGCATTCCTTTCTCTGTTAAAACTCGTATGTATACATATGTATACAACATTTATATACATATATAAACATACAGATATATGTATATATATTTGTAAATATATTTTCTCCATTGCCTGTGTGTGATATGTATACAAAACGCTCTCGAATCGATTTTCACTTGTTGATTTATTTCAATTTAATTATCATTAATTTTAAAAAAAAATTTTTTTGGTCAAATATTAATATAATAATTTAAATTAACTCTCGGTTTTATGTAGATATAAACTATTGAATAATTTTATTATAACAGTGTGGGAGTGAAATATTGAATAATTATATCGAATAATTATGAGAATAATTTTGTAGTAATAGTATGGAAAAAAAAAATTATTTTTAAAGATAAAAAAATGTAGAGATGATTTTAAAAATATTTTATAAGAGTATATTTGATAAATGAAACAGCTGATGTATATGTAGGATGGGAATAAATAGAAATATGTATGTATTATAGTGGAGTCTCTCTATTTATTGATCGACTAATAGCGAGGCAACAAGATAACATTTAGAATAGAGAAAAGTGATTTAGGTAAAAGAAATGAACCGTTAATTACCATCACGTGTATGCACTATGAGCGCCAGGCATTGATTGCATTTACACGTACATATTTATTTTATTTATGTGTATGTATGTATGTATGTATGTATGTATGTATGTATGTATGTATGTATGTATGTATGGATGTAATGTGCAAGAAAATAGACACAGTATTGCACGAGTGAAAGTAATTAAATCGCTATACACGATTTATTTACTTCGTATATAATTTCACTTCATTGTCACTAGAGCTCACACGTCTATCTGCTTTTATGAAAGATGTTTATAATATTTCAATCGGTCATTCTTACTATACACGTCACCCACATACGTATATTTTTCATTTTATTCATCGGTAAAAATTATATATAGTGTGAAAAACTTTCTATTTAAATCGAAATGTCAATAAGAAAAATTCGAAAAATAAATGAATGAATTTTTAATGAATAAAAATTATTTTTATTTGGATGTATATTATATGTCGGATTCAAGACAATTAATTAGTTTGATATCATGTGAAGAATAAAAATAATTTATGAATTATAAGTTAGAAAAAAAATAATAATAATACTTTTTTTTTATTATTTTATAGTGAAATAATTAAAGAAAAAATTATTTATGTATTTATATAGGATTTTACGTTGTGTAGAAAATTATTCTTTGTAAAACAATATTATAGTGTGTATATAAATATGGAATAAATATAATATAAATGAATAAATATTTGTTAGTGGCATCAGAATAATAGAAATAATTCAATGAATTATAAATTAAAAATAATAAAAGAATATTTTTTTATTATTTCATAGTGAAATAATAATAAAAAAATATATTTATAAATTAATATGTTTATTGTTACAGTGCGTATAATAAATAATAAATAATAAATAATAAATAATAAATAATAAATAATAAATAAATATAAAATAAATAAATATTCAATAATGGAATCATAATAATAAAAATAATCTATAAATTTAACTTAAAAAAAAAAAAAAATTTCCTTTCTTATTACTTCTCAGGGAAATAATAATAAAAAAAAAATATTTATTCATTCAAACATATCCTTACAATGCGTATAATAAATAATAAATAATAAATAAATATAAAATAAATAAATATTCAATAATGGCATCAGAACAATAAAAGTAATCTATGAATTTAACTTGAAAAAAAAAAAAAAAAAACAAAATATTACAACACTTTCTTATTACTTTATACTGAAATAACAATAAAAAAAAAATAAATAAATAAATTTATATATTTATACATCAAATAATATTATTCTCTATATAATAAATAAATATAAATGGATTAAAATCTTGCATGTAGCATCATTGCAGTTGATAGTTGGATGATATGTTGACAATAAAAAATGACGGGCGCAGTCCAGGAAACTGAAAATGAATGGGTTCAGAGCGCGAAGACCACCAACGTCCTTATAAGAGAGCCAAGCGCGACTCGTGATTTTATGTTTCCTGGACATAAGCCCGACATTTCTTTCTCTCTTTACAGATTGTAAATATATATATATATATATATATATATATATAATATACATACATACATATCTGTATCTATGTATGCACAATACTGCAGTATAGAGAGCAATACTAGAGAGACTCTCGCACGCCCATAGTCGTTACCACGAGCGACGTAATAAATGGCGCTGTATCTCCCGGCAATACAACTTCCCGTGTAAAGACAATACATCTCTATTTTATTCGTTCTGTGAACGCGCCAGCGTAATGGATAGAGAGGTACATAATATATAAAACCATTTGCGATATACTCGATTCAAACGATCCAACGATATAATCGTGATTTCATATACCACCAAAGTCACAATAAACTTCAATGTATTTTTGTCCATTTAATCAATCGACAAAATCAACTAAGGAATGAAAAAAAAAAATAAAACGTATGATAGATGTAATATTGTTGAATAAAAAATTAAAATTGATAGGATCGTAACAGGGAAAAAAAATTTAATAGCTGTTAATAATGATATTTATGTTTTGTTAATCAATTGACTGAAATCAACGAAGAAACAAAAAAAAAAAAAAAATAATATATTAAATATTAAAATTATTGTAATATTACTTTGAAAGGAGTGTTTATTAAGTGTTGATAATGATATTTATTAATCAGCTTTGGAAATTATTTAATAACCATCCATAATAAATATATTTTGCAAAATAAAGAATCACAAAAAAATTTGTCAATAAAAATTTATGAACAGTTAATAAATTCATTACATTATTTAATAAATAAAACAAACATATACAAATATTTCTTTAATCAATTATCATTCACCCGATTGTTAATTAACAAAACGATAAGCAATTACTCTGTCACTGCAGTAACTAACAATGAAATAAAATTTGATATTTTATTAATAAACAAATACATAAAATCATTCACACATACAAAAAATGTCTTTCCTATATTAAACAACTAACATTCACTTTATCAACTATTAATAAATGCCACATAAATATATAAAAATAAAATTCTCCACCGTCATTAAAATAATATTTCTCAATTTATTAACAATCCTCATTATTATCAAGTAAATAATTTTCCCATCATATATAAAAATACTCTACTTTATATTTTTTTTACTCATTCATTCTTCCCTTCCTCATTCATATTATGAAATTGATATCTACGTATAAATTTACATACTCCAAAGACATAAGTGTTAAAAGACTAAAGAATAATCGAAGTATATAAACTGAACATGTTAAATGCATTTTAGTGAAAAGTGCATTTATTGACCACATAGCAAACAATTCTAAACATACACACATATATATAATGTTATATACCTACACATACAAAGTCACGATGACTTCCTTATCTCACGATTGCTGCATATAATCCAACAGTCACAATAAAGTAGCAAACAACAGCCGGGGCGTATAAAAGCTGAATGGTTGCACGTCCAATGCGAAATATAGTCAAAGTAAATATAAAAAGCTTCCCCACTTTATTATTATCCTATGTATACTATAGATATATATTCACCTATAGTAGGTATACATACAACTGCTGGTGGTATCTAACATTGTATCGAAGTTTCCGCACTCAACTATCCAAGTTAATAGACCCCATGGGCGGCTCATTTGTGTTCCACACGTTCACTTACAACCAATGGAAATCCAATAATAATATATATTGGTCTTCTAGTTGTTTCATCGTAAACACTATCAGTAAATTCATTTCTATATTTATTTTTATAATATACATCTGTGTGTATATTTATTTATTTATTTATTTATTTATTTATTTATTTGTAGATATTTATTGGTTGGATAGAGTGTAGGTCCTGTTGTTGAGGAGTATAGTTGTGGATGAACAAAGGACAATGACATTCAGAGCTTCTCGATTTGCCGTCACTTGGCTAAAAAAAAAAAAAAAAAGATACATCGTAGTAATGTCGAGAAAGACATAAATGCGTTAAACTTGACATGTTGAAAGTCACTCTTGACTTCATTCACGATATACCCAGTGGAATATATTTATATATATGTATGTGAACGAGTGTGGGACTTCAAAAGGTATATACACTTGGTTATTTATCGTTCAATGTCTCTCATTCGCACTGAAGATAAAGGTATATAATGCAACGAGATAACGATATAAATATCTACATTATTTTTTTGACGTGGGAAAATGAAAGAAAAAAATTTTTATTTTATATTTAATTGTGTATTAATTGATGATAATTATGATTGAAGTAGCAATAAAAATTAAATCATTTTGATTGATAAGAATATTTATTCATAATATTATTAAAAATTTATAGAATAATATTTGGGGAATAAAATTTTATTTAAATTCAAAATAATATTATTATAAAAATGACGAAAACGAAAAGATAAACCAGGTGGTAATGAAGATAAAATATATATCATTTAATGTGTAATGATATATTAATTTAAATTAATATATATATTTATAACAGGAAGTATATAAAAATATGCCACTGCTAATTCGACGAATTTTATTATTATATTTATTTTATTTATAAATATATTTACATTTATAATGTATTATATCTCAGTAGGAGATTGTAAAAAATATTATTCTTGCAATTGCAATACTCAAAATAAAAATTAATACTCACGATTGCAATAATATGTATTGATATAAACAAATATATATGGATATATAATATTATAATGTTTATAATACATGTATGTATTATTATAAACATGCGTATTATTCATTGGCGAATTATCTAGCCTTGTGACGTGTTCCAATTGGCAACATCACACTGCCAATTCTGCGTATTGAAATATTTATTTCGTTAATAAAAAAAGCTTTTCATGTCCGAACAAAATCCAATTGGAATATCATTTATTTAATTTGTAAAAAATACAGCACAATGAAATTATTGCGTACACTATATAAACAATCTACATTTACATATCATATGTAAACAATTGATACGTCACAAAGTATATTTTGTCAGCCGAGACATAAATATCATGATTACCTTATCATTGTGGAATGTCAACTCATACATTGTGATCACGCGCACAGTTAGTAAACTTATTCGAGAAGAAAAATTAATAATCACTCAATGTGTAATATTAACTTTTGAATATTAAGCGTTAGTCATGTGTGACCTATTCTTTAAGGAGGTTATATTATATTGTTGACAGTAATGTAGATGTGGGTAATGCAGTTGGTATTGTTTAAATAATTTCAATGAGATTTTTTTATTTAAAAGAGAATATTGGGAGAGAAAAGAATTTTTTAATTTAAATTTAAATGGTATTTTAATTATTGTAATTAATTATTTAATTGATATTTAGAAATATTTTATTTCGAATTGTAGTTTATGTAAATGATGTTAAATAATTTTTAATTTGGGATATAAATAATTTAATATTTTAATTAGTTTACTGAGTCTTTGAATGATTTTATTAATTTGTTATTTTCAGTGTTGAATTTTTTTTTTGAGAGATTTAAAATTGTTTTCAAGATTAAAATATTTTTTGTTTAATTAATTAATTTGTTTATATTCAAAGTAATCAGAATAATGTCTGAGATATTTAATTGATAAATTATATTTATTTTTCAGATAGTAGAAAATAAATTTTATTTAAATATAAATAATCAGATTAGTAATATAAATGTATTTTTATGTTTATAAATTAAGTTTAAAAATTAATTTATCATTCTAAATCAATTTTTCATTTAGTTTTTTATTTATATTGTTAATTAAAATTTCTTCAAATTTAAAAATACAATTACACTTGTTTCAAGAATTCTCCCAGTGAATCAAAGGCAAGAATAAAAAATTAAATATTTTTATTCAACATAACAACAAAGTACAAAAAATTATTTTTTTCTCCGAATTTCATTGTTCTTTTTTTCTTCTTCACACCATTCACATTCGCCAATGTATAAAAACTACTGCGCAAAAAAAATTCATCTTCATTCACTCACAATCCATTCTCCTTATCACAACCAACGTCAACATATCAATTTCATAATTTAATTCGAAAACTAAAAATTCCAAGTAATTAAATCCCATCACAAACATTAAAAGCCAAAAAAAAAAAAAAAAAAAATCCTCAACCATCAATTAACCTAAAATATTCCACACATACTTTATAACAAATCTCCCTTCCTCTCCCTCAAATCCGAATATTTATTCCAAAAAAAAAAAAAAAAACCATTCATCCCTTCATTATACTCTCAAATACCACAATTAATCTAATTTCTTTCTCTCTCTGAAAAATTCGCCCCTTTCTCAACTCCAAAAAAAAAAAAAAAAAAATCACCAATAAAACCTACAGTGATCTCCACTCCACATAATCCCTCCCCCCAGCCGTAAAAATCAAAAGCAAAAAGAAATTTATAATAAATAACAATTTACCAAAAAAAAAAAAATGAATAAAATAAAAAAAAATAAAAAAAAAATTGAAAATTAGTATAAACAAAGCCTTGAAACTCTTCCACGAAATGGCGTGTGTATGGCACATGGTACTAAAAGCCCTACCAACCTCAAAAGGGAAGCACAAATACATATCACATATATATTTATACATCTACATACATACAAAATACATAAACAGATATGTAAAAGGCCTCCCCTATGGGCCACGTTTCTTGCAGGCAAGTTATGTGCATGTATTAAATTTCAACTCTCGCCCCGAGGCCAGACACGCGGGATACCCTCCTATATACCTCTTGGCCAAAGGTGTGTACGTATATATGTATATTCATGTACATATAACTGAGGATATATATAAAAGAAGAGGTGCAAGGTGCAGCGCAACGACGACCTACGACCTTGGATAAGTCACGACTACGATGCAATGTTGCGCACAACCCTGCCACTGCGTTCATATACTTATATATATGTATACATAGAAATATATAAGTACGTGATGTTGTTGGTTAGTTTGAATCTATAAGAAACCTATGAGTTCACTGCATGCTTGGATGCCCTTAACTTTTAATTTTTATTTAAATTTCCGATACTATATTTTACCGTTTTATATACTGTGTACGATTATTTCCAATGTCAATTGTGTGTTTATTGTCCAAACAATTTTACATCGTGACTAAATATTATTTCTATAAATTTTTTTCCATATTTTTTAATATTCTTTTTTCTATTTATTTATTTTATTTTATTTTCTTTTTCATTTTTAAGGTAAAATAATATTTTTAATATTTTTGTTTGAATATGTCAATGTATATATTATGACCTCATGCGCAATTGCAGTTTGTTGATATTAATCGATAGCCTCGCGGCCAAGATGATCATGTGTAAAATAAAAAAAAAAAAGAATGAAGTATATAATAATATGTGAGACGAATTGAATTCAGAATGATTTAAAATGGGGAATGATAAAATAAAATTGTAGTGCATTGGAGCTTTCGCCATATCCCTCTCTGAATTTTTTATTATTTCTTTATTTGTTTTTGAATTTTTTATTTTTTTTTCTCTCGCTCGACAAGACATTTGACTTGGCACATTTCGTAGGGACATTTGTGTTTGGGCAATTTATCGGTATAACATATCTATATACAAGACATAATATGTAAAACGAATAAAGTCTCTACTAACTTCACTATATCCAAGCGGTAATAATAAATTAACGTAGCTTTATCGACGCAAAGGGAACGTTTATCTCAACGCAGCCTGTGGTGGTATTGTGTATATATGTGTAATGTGAATATATATGTGTATATGTGCAAGCCACGTCTCATGAAATGTTGGGAGAAAAAATCGTATGAAATAAAAATAAGAAATAAAAAAAAATTCCAGGAGAGCGCGAGCAAGAGTTAGTAATACGACACCTCAACCTGACTACGAAGAATGTTCTATCTGTATATATCTATATACAAATGTATAGGTATATGTATATTGCTGAGACTGATCTTTCAGCGAAAAGAGCTACGATTGCATTATCTCGCGTGTCCTGAAACACCTGGAAATTCTAAACTAAATTTTTCTTTTTAATTTTTTTTTTTTTTTTTTCATCACCATTTTATCATCAGTTGGATTCGCAATTATTATATACTGTTGCTTGTTTTATTTCGGCGTTTTATTTACTCCGTGCTCTCAATTTGCGGGAAAAGAAAGCCAAGGTCAACGGTGAAAATTGATAAATGACTTTGTGATTCATACGATGGTGTTTGAAAATTATTTTTAGTTTGAGTTTTTGATTTTGTTTTATTTATTCATTTGTGTTTTATTTTATTTTATTTTATTTTTTTTTCGCTTTGGTAAAGAGGGATTGATAGAATCTGACATGTGCAAATGTTTACAATTATTTTGAAAAATTTCTGATGAATTTTTTTAAGAGATGATGAAAATGTGAGAAAATAATATTACAGACGCATAAATGGACCAAAGAAGAAAATTGAATGTTGATGTGGATGCATCGTTGAGCTAAACCTTGGCCCAAATTGAAATGGCAAAGCCCCCAATTATTTAGACCGTGGAAATGTCGCGTTTACATTAAAACTTCTCAAATGTCAACGTCAAAATGCATTTTATCCTAAACACATTTCCGATTTTGACCATGAATATCGTTTATAAAATTTCTCGTCAATTAGTCATAACACATGGGACTGAGCTTGATTTAAAATAATTTTTTCCAGAGAATTAATTTTATTTTATTCAAACATAAAGATTGAATTGAAATATTATTAAATTTTTTCAAAATTTTTGGTCAAGATATTTTATTTAAAATTTCGTTCGATAAAAAAATTTATATTCAAATAATTACCAATTAGATTTTCCAGTACGTTTCATTCCAATAATTATAAACGTCATCAACCACTCGAAATAAATATAATTATAACGATCAGAAATTAAATTAAATTTTTTTCAAATATTCAAAGAAAAATCTAAAACAATTTTCTCCAATTTATTCTATCATATTAATTAAATTTCAAAATACACAATTGACGACATATAATTAATTGTAATATCTCTGGATAGTCAAATTATAAATTATTTAAGCAATAAATTTTATTTTATTATCAAGACATAATACTATTTTCATAATTTATCAAGATATAATTTTGAACGTCTTTATTATCTTCTCACACCTTGTCATAACCAAATTGTTTGTTAAATATGATAAGAAATCCAAATTCGTCATTGTTCATAAAAAAAAAAATTTATATTAAACAATAAAAAACAATTAAAATTACGACTAATCTATTTATTAATTTTTATCATCAACACCTACTTAAATTTCTTTTCATTTACAGAAATTTCATTGTCATCAAATATGTGTAATAAAGTCTACACAATTATTTTTTATGCCACAATAAACACATTATTTATTGTTCTTACTCACTGAAATACAACTCGTCAACATTCTGAGAAATTAGAGTGAACATTATTGCGGTCAAGGTCGAGACCACAAAAAAAAAAAAAAAAATAAAATAAGGAATGAAGACGAGAAAGACATGAGAGTTGGAATAGTTGAGCGTGTGCCGGCACTGATCAAAAATCAATGTCCACGATGTGAAACAGGTTGTTTTCACATACTTGTTTCTCTCATGTTAAAAGCTAATCAATCATTTGAACATGGAATTTATCAGTGCAAGAAGAATTTAATATGATCACTTACGACAGAAAAAAAATGTTGGAGCAAAAATTATCCAAGTTAATACACTGTTATACGCATCAAATAAAGTATCGTAGCAGGTAGTTTAGAAAAACATGATAGGAGAGTTGATATAAAATTAGCAGGGAATTTAAATAAATAAAGTAACAAATTTTTTTTTTTTTTTTTTTTTTTGGCAAATTTAACAAAAGAATTTTATTCTTGAATTTAAAACAAGTGACTAGCACTCAAGTAAACACAATCGTTTGTTCAATTCCATTATCGAGGAATTTGATTGTTTTTTTTTTTAGTTTTCTTTTTCATTTTTTTTTTTTTCACACACATTTCATTTTGGAATGTATAATAACATCGATTAGATTCAACAATTGTTTCACAATAAAGCTAAAAGATCACCAGCATTCTATGTACAATATTAATTACAACTTAATTCTAATATATAATTATTTATTGAAAGCTTAAGAAAAAGCCGAGAAAAACAACGCATGAGTTTAAAAATAAAAAAAAAAAAAACATATCTCAGACGTAAATTCTAAATTGCATTACTTCAAGCCTGTTCTTTTAAAAAAAAAGAAAGGCAATTAACTAATTACATATGTATGTCTGATTTATCCTTCATTTTCTACTTACATTAGGAACATAAATATTTTGTAAATATGATCATTTGAATCTGAATAAAAGACAACATGAGCGTGTGCAATGGTCTAGAATAAATTTTAATGTTTATACGATCATAAAATTTTGGAAAGTTTAACTTTACAGGACCAAGCTTTCAATGACGCTGGGGCGTCGTGTTTTCTCTTGCATATCGAGCTCTACACACACATTTACATATATTTATATTATTTATATACACAGAAACTCGAGGTCACTCGAGTAATTAAATGATATCTTTTACACGTACTCATAGTAAATATTGCAATTATTGAAGATGAGCAAGAGAAAAATATAACGTCGCCCCTGAATATATAAAAAATGGTATAAAAAAAAAAATTGCTCAATAATTGTCATAATTTTTTACAAAACAAATTTTTCATTATTATCATGACAGTTTGTAAATTATTTTCTAATGTGTTTTGTTCTCTATTATTTACGATAATTATTTATATATCAAATTACAAAGTTTTCTAAAAATATTATACAATCTCATTGTGTTAATTCAGGTCCCAATTAATTATTATCATCGTAATTCTTAAGACACAATTACGTCATGATATTTGTGTGTGTTTGTGTTTGTGTATGTGCGTGCGACCTCCGATTTATCATGTATTTTTTTTTTTTGTTTATTCCATTTAAAACAAATGGATCATGTCTGTACCAATTTCACGACTCGATTTTTCTCGTAAAATTGATTGATATTTTTTTTCTTTGAATATCCACAAGAAAAATGGCACAGAAATTATTTTGTGACGAACAAATTCAGCCAAAGAAAAAAAAAATATACACATAAAAATGTATATTTTTATTTCTTATTATTTCGCTTCATTTCATTCAATAAATTTAAACTTCACTTGAGGATTTTCCATCCTCACTGTGTCAATAATCATTTCAACGATTAACATACACATTACTGCTTAATACAACAACGTCAGATCTTCTTTCCGGTTCGTCACGTTCCCCGAGAAGGAGGAGGCACAGGAGGCGTCATATACTCAATGACGGCCGTTTTTTTCTGTCTTTGGTTGTATTCTTTCGGAATATTGTTCCAAAAACACGCGATACCGATTGCACACCTAATTTCCTCCAAATTGGTAAAGCACGCAATAATTGAACGGATCTTGCTTCCCTCAATAGTCCTTGGAATGCTAATGCAGCACCAGCTGGACTCTCCGCCGCGCTCACTTCATAAAATTGACATCCATGCGCCAATGACAATTGTTGGCCCTCATCAACTTGGACTTCTCTGTAAAAAAACAAAAAAAAAAACAAAAAACCAAATCAATAATGGAAAATTAATTAATTATCAATAATAAATATTTATTTATATCTTTAAATAAAAAAAATAAAAGATAAATAAAATTTGAATGACTTATTATTAAACAGTAAAAAATAAAATATAAAATAAAACATATAAAAATGACAAAAATAAGTTGATTAAATATTGCACACAGATAAATACCAACGGTATTTTGAGGTTTCAGGACATGAAAATGTGAGGTAAAAGAGGTTGTATGGGCCAGACTATAGTGCAGAGACCCCAACAATATTTATGAGTGCAATTAAATTTGCAGAACAACGTGATATTCGAAGGCTTTAGTGGCGTGGGCGGCCACGTGTATAAATCCCTCTATTTCTTTCTCTTCGTTGTTTTAGCATTGTCGAGATTCTCCACCAGCTAAATGTATATAAATGTGTGTCTCTCCGTTAATCCGTCGTTCTATATGATACCTATATACATACATTCATATAGTAAAATTCATCCACGTGATATTTTACGACTGCAATATAATGTCGCCTGAATTATTCTTATGTATATAAACCTACACACAAATGAATACGTTATATATATAAATATTTTTTATATTTCTTTCAACAGATGCGGATGTGCTTCCGGCGACAAAGTGACCAAAACTAAATGCTCTTGTACACCGTTAAATAAAATCATTTTATTTCACTCACGCGTATAATATAATATTTAGCAACTGACTAATGAAAAAACAGAAGAAAAAAATAAATAAATAAATAATTTACAACCCTCTATATAATAATATGATAAATAAATTTTATTATCATCATTGACCCTCTTCTTCATACGTTAAACAAATAAAATGTATAAATATAACAATTTTGTTATAATAGTTAATGAATATATAAATGATTTTAAATAGAACCGGATGGTGAATTAAACTTTCTACTGAAATTCCAGTGCATTCCCCATGTTTTATTACTGGGTGATAAAGACCAGTGACGTCGTAAGACAAGGTCGTGGTTGTTAACGACAATAATAAATAAAATACGACATGGCATGGAGAGTGAGATGAGTTTTGCTTTACGTTATACCCTCCTCATCGTCGTTGTCGTTTCTTATACTCTGTGTCTCTTTTACTGGTGGGATAAATCCGGACCGGTACTCACATTCCATTGAAACGTGTGTGCACATATGTGCACACAAGGCTTCTGTCCGCGTGGCCACCGGTAGTACCTCTCGTCGCCTTAATGGAGGTTCATAAAGATTAGACAGAGGCGATCACACTTTATATCTCTTTGAATTTTCTTTCTCGCTTACTCTATTAAACTTATTCGAGCCATCAACCGGTGTAAAAAAGAGAAGGCACAAAATCTTGACTGTGTATATAATATCCGGCGGTGAATAGCATATTAATAACCTTATCAGGCGTCACTGATCATGAAATTTCAACGGTCGCCCAATGAGAGAACGCGCGAAATCGAACGTTTTATCGACCGGAAACTGGTTACACGTATATACCTCGCACGTCTTCTACTTATTAATTTTTTTTCATTCATTTATTTATTTATTTATTTATTTATTCATTTTTGTTTGTTTGTTTTTTTTTATAATTTTTTATTTATTTATTTATTTTTTTTTTTTCATTTTTCTCTACACTTTTCGTTCTTGTTTATATTCTCTTTCGCTCTTGTACTATTTACCATACATTTCTGTCTGTCTCAATTCTGGTTTTCTTTTTTCTACTTGTTTTTTCACTTTAATGTATATTTTTTATCATTATTTTTTATTTCATCGTCACACCACATACTCTCTCTTTCTCCATACATGACTCGTGGACATCGGACTGAGAGAAGGATGTCGAATTATAATGTGCAACTCCATGGGGACGTTAACATCTTGCTCGATTCAACAGAACGTGTTCGGTTTTGTTATTTATTCTTTTTCAAATTCATTTTTTACTCCTCTTTTATTTCATTCACACACATCTGTATACATGTATACATTTATTTATATCTTGTGTTTTATGAGAACGAGTGAGAACTTTGACTCGTTAATACTCGACTTGTACCATATAAACTCTAATAAAGTGTAATGAACAAGCTACATAAGCATTAAAATAATTTACAAGACACTTAATCATATAAAATTCATTTTTCTACTTATTTTTTCATCCCTCATTTCTCATCTTTTGAAAAAATTTTTATCTTACCGGTTTTACTATATTATAAAATTTATAAAGACACGAAATAACAAGGTAAACTTTAAATATATTTTAAATTCATAATATGTATGGGGCATTCCATGCCAACTCATCCTACCAATGAACTTTGCATCTCCGATTTCGCTGAAACTTGGGCATTTTTTTCTACTCATCGAAATAGGGTGAGGTGATTTTTTTCAAATTTTTTTATCGAGCCGTTCAAAAGATTAATTTTTGAAAATTTTTGGGGTTTTTAATGTTCAAATGGCCATAACTTGGCCACGAATTGGCCGATTTGAGTCTTTTTTTTTTCAAAATTTTTGTTTTTTAATGAACTTTCTAGAAAATTTATGCAAAAAATTATCAATGATGAATTTGATTTTTTTTTTTTTAATTTTAAAGTTAAAATGTGGTTTTTGAGACTATTTGTATCTTTCGATTTTTCTCAAAAAATTCTCAAAAATACTGCTCCCTAAAATACGAATTTTAAGCCTAGTTTCGTAACGGGATAATGATGGGTTATAACTTTTTTTGAATTTTTTACATTAATTATTTTCGTTTTTTTTCGATTTTATTATTTTTTAAAAATTCATTTATTGTATACATATATACAATAAATAAAATACTCTATAAATTAAGAAAAAATAATAAAATCGAAAAAAAAACTAAAATAATTAATTTAAAAAATTCAAAAAAAGTTATAACCCATCATTATCCCATTACGAATCTAGGCTTAAAATTTGTATTTTAGGAAGTAGTATTTTTGAGAATTTTTTGAGAAAAATCGAAAGATACAAACAGTCTCAAAATCCAAATTTTAACTTTAAAATTAAAAAAAAAAATTCAATTCATCATTGATAATATTTTGCATAAATTTTCCAGAAAGTTCATTAAAAAACAAAAATTTTGAAAAAAAAAAAAGACTCAAATCGGACAATTCGTGGCCAAGTTATGGCCATTTGAACATTAAAAACCCCAAAATTTTCAAAAATTTATATCTTTTGAACGGCTCGATAAAAAATTTTCAAAAAAATCACCTCACCCTATTTCAATGGGTAGAAAAAAATGCCCAAGTTTCAGCAAAATCGGAGATGCAAAGTTCATTGGTAGGATGAGTTGGCATGAAATGCCCCATATACGTTTATCAAATCACCTCGATGCGAAACAAAATGGTCTTATCGCATGTAAAGATAGACCAAGTGATTAATAACTTAACGCGAAGGCGTCAGATTTCGCCCGTGAAATGGCTTCAAAATAAATGTGCGTAGGGTCTGATCCAACAATTGATATTGGCTTTTTCCATATAGCGCTAGTACATGATAAAGAAAGACGTATACATATGTATATGCACATAAAATATGTATACAAAAGAGGGAGCTGGTGGTATAAGAGGAATGGTCTCGTGAACGCGATTCTACATGTAGGTAAGTTGACTTGAGAACCAACCACTGCCGGGTGTGTCACACGATTGGATATCGTTATATGGAAGCCGTGTGGTGAAGCCGCGTGGCGCCTAGCTCTTTCTCATTCACTCTTTACATAAACTTTATTTATCTTTCCTCGTTGTTATTACAACAATAACAACAGGTTGAGGTTGATCGTGTCGTGCATGCGAGTGTGTGTGCAAGACGATCAGTGAGAGGTAAATAACAGTTCAATGCGGTGTTTCTATGATTAATGAGTGTGGGAAATAAATATATAAACAGAAAATTATATGAGTAATGAGAAGTAAAAAAAAAAAAAAAAATTTAATATAAATAAATTAATGAATATGAGTGGCGTGTAAAAATATTGGCCACCTTTTTCGAAATCGTCTCGACCCAAGAGAACGTGTTAGATCTTATTACATTTGCATGGCGCAAAGTTGAAAGTGAGTCGATGAAGTGAAAACCACATTGGATCTGTTTATTTCATACCACCATAATTTTTTAATTTAATTTTATTGAGTAAAATATACTTATTGCAACAGAGTTAGCTGTATAATAATTTTCTAAGGTAAACAGTAAAATTGTGAAGAAATAAAAAATAAATAAATTAAAAGAACAAGGAAAAATAAAGAGAAAACAAAAGAATAATTTAAGAGAAAACATAAAATAATGAGAACGAATTAATAATTAAATAAAAAATTATATTTACCTTGCTTGGTCGAGATCACGTTTGTTTCCAAGTAGCAATGCAGTTGAGTACGATGGTAAACGTAATTCTGCAATTTGTTTAAGCAATGCTTTTGCCTCTTGGAAACTGTGTTTGGACGTGACGCTGTACACAACGACAAAGGCCTCTCCCCATCTTATGTGAGAGAATAAACAATTGCTTGTCTGTAACAAAAAAAAAATAACAAAATGTCATTTATTTTAATCTTCCATAATCACTTATTAAACAAATAAAAATTACAATCGTCTGATAAATAATAATATGAAATATTTTTTTTATTCATTATATTAATACAATACTCATAACTTCAATATGCAAAATTATTTACTTGCAATTACCAAATTATACAGTCATCTAAAATGCGCGCGGGTTATATTTGTGGGCGTTGATAATATCGCACGCGAATGTACATAAACTCTTGTCCTCCATCCACAAAAACGATTAAGGTCGTCGGCATGATCGCACATTTGAGTTTACATTTGCGCACATACAGGGGTTGCCCCGAATTCAAGTCACCATTTTTTCTCTTCTTAATATTTTTTATTTTATTTTTTCCATGCGCTGCACCTCCCGGCGATCTCGGGCGTCTGATCGTTATTCACTGCAGCGAGGGCCCCCAAGTCGAATTAAACATCGCGTGTAACACGGCGATAAATGGAGGGGGAGACTCAGAGGGAGATGAGGAGGAAGGATGAATTGTACATGGACCAGGACGCATTAAACTCGTCCTCCTTACTCTTTTGTTTCTTATATTTTTTTTTTTCCTTCCATTCATTTATTTTGCATTTCATCCTCCACAATAAAGTGCATCGGATATATTTTTTTTAGAAGGAGAAAAAATATATCCGAGTTTTCTTTTTTATTTTAAAATTTTATTTTTATGTTTTTTTTTTTTTTTTTTTTTTTTTTTTTTTTTTTTTTTTTTTTTTTTTTGTGTATTTAATTTTTCATCATTTTCTCCGGGTGTTCGTGTAATTCTTTCGTTATACTGTCACCGGTGGGCGTATAGTATTTGCCTTGAGTGCAACTTTTTCGCCCACGCCAAATCAATTGACCACTGCTGGACAATGTAATGCCTCGTGCCAAGTTATATACATATACATGGTATTTATATAAATCACCATCTCAATCTTTTTCCTCTCATTTGCTCTATGCAAACTCTATACCGATAACTGGACTCTCGATTGACGCAAATGGTTTGGAATTAACGGTTTTACGTGTACGATCAATGTGAATTATATACATGATGTTAAATAAGAGAGAACTAATAGAAATCAATAGAAATAAAATAAACTGTCGTTTCAATTATATTTATATTTCTTTTTTCTTTCGATCAATAGTAGTGAATATAAATAAATATGAAACTAGACGAAAGATTATGTCCAATAAATTACATAAAATTACACAAAATAATTTACTATAATTCAATTGGATATTTCCATTCAGTATGATTATACATTACTGAATATTTAATGAATTTTAATAATCCATAAAGCTATTACCAACTAATTTTTCTAATGAAAAATTCAAGAAATATAAATTGAAATAATTTTCAATAATTTCGCTCTTATTACTTAATCATCATTCTATTTCAAAGTAAATCTATATTTATAGATACATAAATATACAAATGTATTATATATACACACGCAAGAATGAATTTGCATAATGGAATGCATTCAATCAAAATTATACGAGTCAACTAAATTTTCGTTAACTCAATTCAAAGAACACTTTGTTTCTCATAATATTTCACAACACAAATATCGTCATCCGTTATGCACAAACAACTTGTAAATACTTTATATACATATATGTACGTATATAAAATATTAATATATAAATATAAATATAATAGACATGAGACTTGGATGTAGGTATACCATCAGAAAAGAGAATGAAAGAGGAGAGATAGTTTGAAATACACCTTAACCGCAGTCCAATTGCGCCCGATATCGATCGATCAATAAATATTTATGAGCAATTGTAAGTCGATTCTAGGGATACACCAAGCCACTTCATAGCGATTTTATACATATATACAGTCGCAATAAATATAATTCAAAGATCTTCAACTGCGATATACCACCACCGTTAGTGTATAAAAAAAAAAAAAAAAAAGAATCAAAACAAAACAAAATTTATTATTATCAGTTTATAAATTTTTCTATTCAATTTCATAATATTGGATATAAATTAATTATTCATATATGCATTGATTTCTATTTCAGTAATAATACCATACCCAAATAAATCCAATTCAAATTAAAATTGAAATAAATATATTATACATAACATACAAACAAAAATTATTTTTGATGTAAAAAAAAATAATAGTAAATAAGGAAATGAACTTTATCCTGTGTGAATGCTATCGTACATCTAACGTCACCATTTTTAAACTTATACTAAACAACGCGATCATCTTCTATACTTTGTTCATTTGCGCACTTGGCTTAAGAATTAGAAAAGCTCTTCATGAAACACTGATGACGACGACAGAAACAAACAGTAGCCAGCAGCAGCGACGAAGATATCCACCGACTTATGCAATTGCATGAGACATTGCAACGGCTTTCAGAGTAAGTATATAAGTCTTACATATATGTGTATGGAGGCCAAGCCGTAATAGCGTATACGTGTGCGGGATAATATGCGTACAATATATATTAAAGAGACGGGAATAGAAGGGAATGAAGATAAAACTAAAAGTTGTATAGTCCTCATCTTTGAGTAACCATGTGGAGGAGGAATACATACATTACGTTATGTATATGTTTATGTATATATAGCTACAGATAACGAGGGCGTTCACGAGTCTCACACACTGCGGGACGTCCGGAGTTGTATTTTATTTAGTTCCTGTCCACTCATTATACATTAATTTTTTTTTTTCTATTTATTTAATTTAAAATACTTTCTGTAATAGAATGCTTTTTTTTTCTTTCTTCATTTTCTTTTTTATTTTATTCTTCTTCGTTTTCCTCGTCTGTTTCTTGTTGTTTGAATATTCATGAATAGCTCATGAGTGCTGTTAATTACATCGTGATTAATTGCGCTCTAAAAATATATATGTGTATGTTAAATTCACTTCGATAAAGATAAATGATTGATTATAGTTTTGTGATTAGTGAGATGAATATTTTTATTGTAATTTTTTCATTTTTTCTATGGGATAACTATTTGTTGGGGAATTATATATAGTGAAAGAGAAAATACGATGTACCGCAAACGAGGTTTCGTGGTGAAAAGCGGGTGTACTTCAAGTAGTTACCCACGCATTTTATAAATAGAAAACGAATATATATTATTGTAAAGTTAATTTATTTTATTTCTTTATTATGGTGATTATTTTTATTTTATAATTCTTTTTTTTTTTTTTCGTTTTGAATATAATTTTCTATTTGTGATAATCAAGGATAATAATGTCACATGTATTAAATTTATTCATTGAAGTTTACAAGTCAATTTGTAAACAGTGCAAGCAGAGAAAAAAAATTAAGACGAAGGTGTATGATACAATGAAAAATAAATTGAAGAACAATATTTTTGTTGGGACGATGATTTAAGATGAATAATTTGCGTCTGCGTGAATGCATTTGTAGGTATACAGTTATTGAATTACGTCTCAACAGTCACTGGTTGACCTACTGCGCCATACGCCAATGTCTTCCACTCCGTTCAATTTCATTTTCTTCCACCGCTACTCACTGCGCTCTTTTTAATTTTTTTTTTCTTCCGCTTTACGACGATATGGCCCTAATTACTATTCATTGATCAAAGAACCATTTTCTTTCCTCGATGCACTTGAATGAAAAAAAAGCACACACACACACCCATGTAAAGTAGACACTGAATAGAAAAAAAAAAATACTATTGAAACGTGAATAATTATAATCTTGAACGTGAAAATGATGAAACTAAAAAATTTCTTCATGACCATAAAAATTTCAAATAAAATATTTATTTATTTATTAAAACAATTTCTCTTTACTATATTAAATTTTATATTCTATACACTTAGAAAAGCCAAAATAACATTTTTAATTCAATTCACGAATTCTTTTATTTCAATAAATAATAATCCAATGAAATTAAATTTTCCAAACACTAATAAAAAAAATAATGTAAACTTTATTCAATTAAAAATAAACTCAGCTCATCATAAAAGAAATATAAACCAGAGCCGGAAGAAATGAACTAATCAATTGGTGCATAATATGAAATTAGAATACAAGGCCGTGCATCGCGATTGCTAAAGGAACCCAAGAGATAATATACCTCAGAATTTAAAAAAAATAATAAAAAAAAAAAAATTCATGGGAGTATATTTTACCACCGAGAGTACTCTCCCGTATCGGGGCGTGGAAAATCACGAGGATCGATTCGTTGCAAGTCTATACTCTTAATGTCCGCGCATGTAAAAATTTACCAAGCAGCGCACGACGACTAACAATATTGTGCATTTGCCAATTCAAATGTAAACGTACCCTCAACGTAATATAACCAATCTACAGCATGTACAAACCTACAAACATATACACATGAACAAAACGCCATATCCAATATTGCAAAATTTCCCAGCAGCCTCATTAGAATATAATAATACACTCGATCTTTCATCAAATCAATTTCTCAATTTAATTATCACATTTATTTACTCATTAATTAATTGTTAAGAATCAGTATTTTGTTTTTTTAGTCTATCTAGTTTAATAGAGATCCACATTATTTATAATAGTATTTATAGTATTTAAATTTAGTGTAGATTAAATATTGTCAGTTCCAAATGAAAATTGCATTCAAGAATTTTTGTGAGAAAAATATTGTTTATAATAATTAAGTTATATCAACGAAATTTTAATGGTTGTGATGGGTTTTCTATAATGTGTCTAGTAGGGTGTTTTATTTTTTTTTCCGTCAGTGAAAATTTAATAATTTATAGAAAAAAAAAAATATTTCTATTTGAAAAAAAAATTCTGAGTTAATTGGAGGATAAGAATTAATTTAACATTAATTATTATCTTACTACAAAAGTTATAATGCTTAATTAACAATTTATGATCTTTATAGAGTTTATTGCAAGATAATAATTAATGTCAGATTAATAAATTCCAATTTAAAAAAAATTTGTTGTCAATTATAATCAACTTTCAGCTTTTCACCTCTACAACTCGAAATCTGCTACTCGGAGAGCGTTTGCGGTAAGCAACTTTTTTGTAGCAAATTTAATTCTCTATAAAAGCTGTAAATTCATTTTTTCCAAAAAAAATTTTTTATTACCGAAAAATCAAGTTAAAGTCGAAAAAAAAATAATTTTCTCGTGTTATTCATATGGAAAATCAAATTTTTGAATCAGCGAAGCTATTAATTAATTCACATAATTCGCGATCATATTTAGACAACATAAACTTGAATATAACTTGATAAAACATTAATCTTCCCTTTCATTCCAATTAAAATTTATATTTAACTATATTGATAAATAAAATACAACTCACTTTATTTCATGTTTCCCATTAGTGAAATGAATTACAATATGGGACAATGCCAAATATTGGCCATTGAATAAATTTAAAATGTAAACAATAAATATATGTATACATATATTATATACAACCAACAAAAACGTAAAGCGCATTTACCGTTAGTATCGTGTCGAAGCCCAAATAAATATAAGCCGAGTAGCTCCCTCCTTATATTCAACCAGTAAAAAGACACGATCTAACTCACACAAATACTACACACACGTATGTCTACATAATATGTATACATATATCATGTTGTCTACTCGCCTCTTTTACGTTCCATACTGACCCTCTAACGATTTGTATACATATATACACATTACACATGTATAAAGTAATGTTTGAAAATTGCCGACGCGCCGCACGGTAGTCACGCGAATTTATCCATTCGATTCATCTCCTCGTATAGTCTATATCCTTCATTCGTTTTATATTCTTTCTACCATCTTTCGTTTGCGTAGAGAGACACCCTCGCAAAATTCATCCAATTAAAATTTAAACCACAACATATTATTCAAGATATTTCGTATATATAAAGCGTCATTATTTCTCCGTTAGAAATAAAAACAAAAAAACAAAAAAGTGTATAAATATATTTTAAAGATTTATTTTTGTATATATCGGCAAGAGATCGAGAGTAGTGGATAAAGCCCTGAATAATCAGACACGAAATGCAAGTGAAAAATATTTAGCTCCATGTAATAAATGCAATGAAAATAAAATTAAAAATAAAATTTATACATGTATATAAAAATGAAGAATTCACGAATACCGGGAGCGTAAAAATATCTCACAAGCAACTCGTCGAGTCTCGTGTACCTGTCTTCCATCTTCATAAGTTCAGACAAACGTATGTATATATATTTATATGTACTTGTATAAGTTGACAAGAGTGTATTAGTGCGCCCCTGTAGATTCGGTAGCCCGTGCGCGAACTCTTCGCCGATTGGCGGGTTGTTTTTAGCAAACTGGTTTTTGGCCACTGCTTCGTACTCTCTTTTGCTCACTCTCTTTTGTACACCATTTTATGTACTTATATATTGTATGTATATATATATATATATATATATATATATGAGCAAAGTCTACGTCTCCTTCCGCTTGTATAAGTTTGTCGTTTCTTCCCTTTTCTCCCTGTTTTATTTATCATATTTTCTCTCCGCTTCTTCGTCACATTTTATTTTTTTATTCCACCTTTTATTTCTTTATTATTCTTTTATTTTAATTTCAGGCGTGTCTCGTCGCGCTCCAAATGTTTGCACCTGTCTTACCGACACAACACACCGCTGAGATGAGAAACGTCATGTGAAATTAAGCCACAATTTTTAACCGGCTATTGCACTTCCGGTGTGTGGCAATTTTTTTTTGTTTATTCCTTCGCAAATTTTTTTAATTAGGTTTGAGAAATAATTTATTTTCTTTATTTATCAATTAAAATTTTATTTATTTATTATTATATATACTTTAATTTTTTATTTATAAGAATGCTAAATTGCCTGGGCAATTTAATTCCGTGCAGTGACACGAGTTTGCTGTGCAGTGTCGAGGTTACCTTGCCGTCATATCACTCATTCCTTCCTCTTTTGGCTCATATCACTGTGTGTATATATATAATATGTGTCTTGTCTACCTTGAACGCGTTCAACGTATGATTATGAATGCTCACTGTCTCTACTTGAGTGCTTTGATTGACAGGTTGAAACGGTAGTTTCATTTCAAGTCATCATTTACATAGAAACACAACCACGCCCCTCCACCGCGCATCAATATATTAAATCTGAGCGTTGAGAATTTGTTTTATTTTCATTCAACCGCATTGAATGCAAAAAAAAAAAATAAATAAATAAACAAATGGATAATAAAATACAAGACACAACACGCGAAATTATTGCTCATATGTTTGTTTAACATTCTTGTCTATTACTGGATGAAAATGACAATTAGGAAAGACATGAAAAAAAAAAAAAAAACAACATTTATTTGAATTATAGCCAACAGCTGAAAATAATTCAACGTTATATATGTATTTGTAGCTTTTTTTTTTTTAATTTTTTCTTTTTTATCATTGATCATTGGTGGAAGACGAGACGGTGAAATAAGTAAAATAAAAAGAAAAATACCTTTACAACCGAGGAGGCGGCAATAAAAAGGTGTTGATGTTACGAGGGAGGCAGAGGCGGACGAGTCAGCCACTTTTATATTTATATATTTATTTTATTTTTTTATTTTATGTATGTGTATATATTTATTCGCGTGCGACTGTTGATGCCCAAACATCGAATTTCATAGTGATACATTTATTTCATATATGTATGTGTATATTTCATTATCGCAAAAATGAAAGAGTCGTCGACCGAACGAGATGTCGTCCAAGAAAATATTTAATGCACGCGTGCTTCTTGTCCGATTGTGAAATATTTAAATCGGCAAATTTATCGCATGCTTTTTTCCATTTTATATACAATCAATACCGAAAGATATGTAAAATAGTGATGAGTTTTAATAAATTGAATATTTTTTTTAATTTAAATTTAATTTTTTATTGTTTAATTTTTTTGAGATTAATGAAAATTAAGTTTTTATAGTTTAATTAAATTATTGTTTGAAGTAGTTGGGAATTTTTGTTAATATTTATTATAATATCAGAGTAATATTAGAGTTTATTAATTGTCAGAAAAAATTTTTGTTTCTTTTTTTTTTTTTTTTTTTTT
>JAQQBS010000002.1:12548286-12694872 GCA_030347275.1 Microctonus aethiopoides | reverse complement strand
ATTGATTGGGATTATTAATTATATTTGTTTATATCATATAAGTAAATTTATTAGTTTGAAGATCCATTGAATTATTTTGTTAATTTCATTTTATAAAAATTCACTGACAAATCCAACAAATATTTGCTTCGAATTAATTTTGTAAATATTATTTCAAGATTGCAAAACACTTGGCAATTAATTCTTCTAATATTCAGGTGTGAAATACACTTTTTTAAACTTCACTGAGACAAAAAAAAATACACCACAGTGTCTCGACTATATTTTTTTAATTATACTATTAATTTTATAGCTCCAGTAGTAAAATACTAGTAATTATATTTTTAATAATAATAACTATTTAAAAAAAAAATCAGTAAAACGATTTAAATTCCTTCAATTCATTTAATACAATATTTAATTTAACAATAAAATAAAAATACAAAGATTCCTTCGAAGTAAAAATTAATTCTTCAAAACGAATAACATCCAATAACTTAAAAAAAAAATTTCCCTAACATTAATTCATTATAAAAATTACAAAAAAAATATTTTCCAAAACTTCAAAATACCAGCCATCAAAATAAAACTATCCCAACTATTTATAAAAAATAAAAAAAACTATTCCACAAATACAAACTTAAAAAAATCTAATTCAAATTAAATTAAAAAATTTTCAAATTCAAAAATGTTACAATAAAAATCTAAAATATTTTATTTTCCCACCGTCTAATTTATCATTTTGCATTTGACAAATTTATAATTCCGATACCAAAACAAATTTATTACTTATAAATAATAAAAATGTATAAATGATTAATTGCCAACAAATGCCCTTGACTGTAAAATGCGCTTTGTTCACAATGATGAATAAATATAAATAAATAAACATAAAAAAAAAATTTTTTAACGTGTGGCAACGTATATATAACTTTTGTGTCATGCGATATAACGAGAATGGTGTGCGTAAAACGTAGGTGGAATATATATACACACGGTGGTGTCGGCTCATTATACTTCGACGCGCCGGATGTCTATGACGAACACTTGACCCTTGGCAATGCAACGTAACTCATGCGTGTGCCCACTCAAATATGTCTATCGCACATATGCAATCTTTTGTCATATATCCATGTAAAAATATCTCATAACAACAAAAATAATTTACGTGTTGAATTAAATTTATAAATAAAACCAGATAATTGGTCTGACAAATAAATATTAAACGCAAAAGGAAATTTATTTCTATTTCTTTTTTGTATATTTTATATAAATTTTTTTTTTTGTTTAATAAAATAAATGAAACTCACCTCGCACCTGGCAGTGTCCAGTATCTCCACTTCTGACATGACATTGTCAATAGTGACACTGTGTCGATAGAGAAAATCTATAAAAATACAAAAGTGACACATTAAAAATCATCAGTAATTATTAACAAGAAAAAAAAAACAAAAAGATAACAATCATAAATTGATATTTATTTAAATACTATTGACATGTTTGTATATTCGAAAACGATTAAGTGGTGAGGATTAATGATGTTTTGAATTGTCAGTAATTTAATTTGAATTTATATAGTAAAAAAAAAAAAAAGGATAAACCTGACACTTGAATGGACATTTAATAATTTAATATCGCCTCAATTCAACATAGAAAATTTAGGTCGTCTCATTCCCTACTACTACTACTACTACTACTACTACTTTTTTCCTCATTATGTTGATGAAGATCCGATAAAATGTATGACACAGTTTTTTATTAAACCCACCTCTTAATGATTTGTTTAAAAAATTTATAAAATGTCATTCACACTAAAAAATCACTTTCTTCTTTATATCAAATAAAAATAAATAAATAAAATAATATAAAACCAAATACATCTATAATATAAATAAATCCTTCACGGAATATTGAATTGGCAATAAATGGAGGATTAAAGTGTCATGTAAACATCTAATATCCACTTGTTCATTCAAGATATTATATCAACTAGTGTGAAAGCATGTGAGAAACTTAAATTTATTTATATTTATATATTAAGTACGACAATTCGCAAAGGTTTATATATTCTGATGCCGCTCTGTCATTACCATCAATAAACTGGACAATGATGACGAGAGATAGACTTTCCCCTCACTCACATCAGATCTATCAATACATATATAAACATATGTATAAGCATCCTATCAACAATCATAAAATTTCCCTCGAATTTTCCCGCCTCAGTTTCCTGCAATTCACAAATGCTCGCTTTCATTTCTCATTTATCCAACTATACACTCTATCAAACTTCAATCGAATCTAGCAAGAAAAATACATACATATATATATATTATATATAAAAGCAAAGATAAAAAAAAAATAAACAAATAAAGATAAAAAATATTACCAGCATCAATAATAATGATTGTGAATATCCGTTGGAGGTTAAAGATCATTTTTGTGCCACCGCAACAATAAATTTCCCCAAGTATTTTCTTCTAAACGCTGCAGTTATAAGCAACAAATAAACTTTAACACATACATATATGTATGTATTATACATATACATAGTGCAAAACGTTACAATCAAGTTTAAACTTGCTTGGCTCATGTCTATATATCCTCTCTCGTCAATAAAACTTTACCAACCGTAACGCACTAATAACAACGAGGCAGCCTTATTTGTTTATAAAATCCCGACGACGCCATTTCCATCTCTATATATCTTTAAACGTTCAGGCGTCGCGATTATACGATCCGCAACGAGGTGTTTACGGGTTTATTTATCGTCTTACGACTACTGTACTTGCGCAGTGACGTATACATACTTCCGTGTTTCTGTGTCTGTCGTTGTAAACGACTCAATCGCAATACAATAAGTTCTGCATGATTTCATGATAGATAAATGAAATATTATATACATAAATAAATTATAAACCAGAAAAAAAAATATATTTTAAATGATAAAAATAATTTTGTTTCTTGTTTTATTTTTTATTATTAAAATATTTTAAATTATATTTAAATCACGAATAGCTTCACTTTCTAAATCATCATCATGATATTATTATTCTGATTATCAAGAGGTGAAATAGTGAGGGGGATGTTGAAAATTTGCATTGTTAATCGGGATCGCAAAAATAATCGCAAGCGCGCAACATTATTATAGTCAGCCTCATGTATATATGTACGTTTGTATATACATATAACTCATGATAGATGAAAAGAGCTGATTTGAGTGTACAAACTCGAGGTAATCACTCTCCAAGAGGAATATCATCGTGACGTACCTTTATATATGTATATTTATATATACTACATATATAAATATATAGTTAAATGTATATGGATACATAGGTATGATGGAATGAAGTCGACAATTTTTTTTTTTTTTTTTTTTTTTTTTTTTTTTAATTTTATTTTTCTCTGTTGGGAAATTGAAGCGTTTACTTTCACGACCTCTGCGCCGATACTCACGACCGATTTATCGATACAAATGTATTCACGTGCCATGTCTCATGTTCTCATTCTCAAAATAAGTCCCAAAGAAATACATTGAACATAATTATAATTCACCACATAAATATTTTGTCAGTTAAATATGACAATTGAACGACTGTATCTTATCAGTTGAAAATAAATAATGAAAAAAAAAATAAAAATAAAATATATATGAAAGAAAAATAAGAAAATGTTATAATATATACTGGTAATAAAATGATAACTATATAAATATAAATTTACAAAAGTAAGGAAAGAAATAAAAATTAAAAAAAAAAAAAAAAAAAAAAAAAAAAAAAAGAGGTGAAATAAAATGAAAAAATATTCTTAGATGTTTTATAACAATTTTCCCATCATATCTCTGGACTTTTTGACATTTATGTAATTGTAACGACGCCATAAAATCTCACCGTTGGACGCGTCAGCGGAAAGCCCGTGAATATACACTTCTTGGCGCGTAATAATCGACGTCTACTATAGCTTTCACCGTCCAGGGCGTCTCTCTGTATAATGTATATACATATATACAATGCGTATATACATATACGGTCGTGATAAATATTAAAGTACATTTTTCCCTCGTCACTTCATTGCCATCACGTGTAAAACGGTAAACAGACACACACTTGATCGTGTTGTGATATGAAATTTTTTTAACAAGTCTAAAAATAAATCTTCAATGATCAAAACAATATATAATATATAAACCTACACACATGTATATATTACATATATATATATGTATATATCCAATTCGTTGCGTGATAATTCTACCACGACATTAAAAAAATTTGCAATGCCATTGTAAGAGCTTCTTTTATTTTTTTTATTATTTTATTTTTTTCTTCCCCACTTTCTCACTCTTTCTCTCTGTTTATTTCTATTGATCTCTCTTGCTCTCTCGCACGACGCGTCGCGTGATTCTGTTTCATTTATTCAAAGCCAAGAGGGATTTTGCGCACGTATTTAACGTCCAAAAAGAGGCGAGATCGTTCTCCAAGTTATCCACTTAGTGTTTGTTATTTTTAGAGATCGTTAAGTAAGGCACACACGGAAAGGAGTGTAAGAGAAAAAAAAAAAAGGGAGAGGGAGAGTGCATTCTTTAATGATCGGTTTCATTGAGTGGGGAGGACCACTGAGAGGCGAGAAAAAATGAACAAGTGAAAGATGAGAGAAAAGAAGAATAAAAAAGAAAATATAAATGAAAGAGTGGAGGGAAAAAAAATAAATAAAATGTTGATCGTTAAGGGCCAAGAATTATTTACGGACTCGCATTTTGTGTCTCGACAAAATAAACTATATATTTAATGACTCTATATTTGGATTAATATTACGTGAGATTTATTTCCTTCTTTTTTTTTTCTTTTCTCTTTTTTTTTTTTTTTTTTTTTTTTTTTTTTATTTTTTAGCACACATGATATTATAAAACTTGAGATTATTAAATAATAATTCCCTCAATTCAATTAATAACAATCCATCAAATCCCATTAATAAACAAACAAAAAAAAAACTTTTACATATAGAAATAAATAAAAAAATAAATAAAAATCCAAAAATAAATTTCTACAAAATTAATATTTTTGTATTAATAATAATAATAATAATATCGATGATTGTTTATGGGATATTTTGGTTTATTTTATGAAAAGAATAGAGAAAGAGAGAGAAATTGAGGAAGGAAGAAATGGGAAGATGTTGACGATGGACTAACCTTCCTCTTGGATTTTATATCCACAGGCATGTAGCAATTATTACGGGCGAAGTAGCCTTTGGAGCATGAGTTATGAGAGAGATCTGCATTCTGCGCCCAGAGAGAAGAGAAGAAAGAGAAACGATACATAAAACGAAGAGAGCATAAAATAATAAAGAGAGAAAAGTGTATAGGCCCACCTCCCGGGCTCTATTTCATATCGAGTCTTTAAATCTCCGCCTTGTGTATGGTGCCTCACCATGGACTCTCCTTCCAGGCAAATAAATATATATACAGCTATGTATGTGTTTGTGTATATATGTATGTATGTATAAGTATTCTTGGTGCTATATAGAAAGCTCTAACATTATAGAGGACGTTGCCTTTGACTTCGAAACTTCCGCTCATAACAACCTGTCAATTTTTATTTGATGATTTTTTAAAATAAGGATAAATGAAAAATTGGAAAAATTAAATTTTTTAAATTTGGTATTTCAATTATAATTGTGTCAGTTTGCCATTTAATCTGACAGATATTTATGCAATAATATGTTACATGTATGTATGATGTGTATAATTATTTTATTTATTTCTTTATTGAATTAAAATTGATTTCGTAATAATTTTAGTCGAAAGTAAACAGTGTATTGGATATTGAAAATATAAAACGAAGAAAAATAGTTTAGCTTTAAAATACGAAATTTATTTCGTAGTATTTATTATAAAGAAAAATTTTGTATTTTTAATTAATATGAATATTTTTTAAGACATTTTTTTATTTAAATTGCTAGAAAATTATTTTGAAATTTTTCGGAAAAATATAAACAATAATTTTATCATATTATATATTTTACTCACATTTTGCAAATCATCACCTTATCAATGCTCAAAATTAACCAACAATATTATTTACTATCTAATTAAATATTCAAACAAATAATAAAAATCATAGACATAAAAAGTTTTATGCAATAAGATATTTGTCATTTATTAATAACTATTTTATTAATTATACAATAACACTCTAATTTTCAATGCAAAAGTAAAAAAAATATTTAATTCATCAAAACTATATTTTCTCTGCAATTATTTATAAACAAATAAAATTACCTACATTCCAAAATACAAATAAATAAATAAATATCACAAGACTTTTTAATACAAATTTTTTCTCTATATCTATTTATTATTCCCGATTAATATTTTTTATTATTTTTAAATTTTTTAAATATTTTATCCCGAGGACATTTAAACCGGATGAAAATAATTTTTAAACATAATATACTTATCGAATAAGTAATATAATGTCTCAATAATCTCAAATCATTATATTACGATACATGAACTGATTCGAATCAATACCAAGAAATATATACATATAAACACCCATACATACATGTACATTTATATCGATTACTTGGAAATAAGATACGATTTGTTAAAAGGCATTTTAAGAAACATAGGATCGTCTAGACCGTCTCGAAGGGTTTCATCTTTAAGGCTATATAATTTTTCTCTCTCTGTTCGTTGAAGTATATTCCTCTCGATATAGCTACTGATATCAAAGTTAGAGAGGTCTCTCTATATACCTCTCTACCTTTATAGAACACGCGGTGATCGCGAGCACAAAAAGGCCTCGCGGCATTAAACTCGAACGCTTTAACTAAAGATCGGTTTAAACCAACGCCACGATGAAGAGGAAGGTGGAGGCAAAGGGAAGGAAAAGGAGCTGAAGAAGAATAAGGAGACAGGGGACGAGACCAGATAAACGTTTATAAGGTAACTGCTGGTGTTCTCAGAATTAGATTCTCACTTTAGTCAAGCTTCCTCACGATTTATCATTAGATTATTATTGTTTTTAGTATTATTTTTTTTTTCTTTAATAAATATATATGTATTAGGGGTTTTTGTTTGAGGGGAGTATTTTTTTTTCTCGCGGGACGGACGGAATATTAGTCTAAACATTCAAAAAAAAAATTGCCAACAAAGATGAGCTCTTAATTTTAATATTAAATACTTCCTCAATTAGTTTGAAATTTTCGAATTTAATTTGACACGTAAATCTCAATTTTTATTTTCATTCATGGATAGCTTTGTGGCATTTTATGCTGTTTAATTGGTTCTCAGCAGAAATTGTACAGGAATATTTAATCTTTGTAAGTGCCTATCACTGAATTATGTTTTATGAATTGGCCCATCGGTGAGAAATCGAGATTTCAAATTTCCATGTGTTTAATTGGATTTTTCTCGGAAACTTTTAGCTCTACGGTTTTTAGTGAAGAATACTATTCTGTAGGAAATTTAATTTCCTACAAAAATGTTCCTATTAACTTTTACTGTAAAGTTGATAGTTTTTGAGAAAAATAAATAAAATAGGGAAATTTCAAATTTCCATGTGTTTAATTGGATTTTTCTCGGAAACTTTTAGCTCTACGATTTTTAGTTAAGAATACTATTCTGTAGGAAATTTAATTTCCTACAAAAAAGTTCCTATTAACTTCTATTGTAAAGTTGATAGTTTTTGAGAAAAATAAAAAAAAACCATGAAATTTGAGCAAAAATCGGCTTTAACATTTTTTTACCGGTAGGGCAGTTCACAGAAAATAATTTAATGATCAGCACTTGTTTTATCAAATCAATTTGAATGTCGGAGAGAAATAATAAAAATAAATTTTTCTATTTTAACATCAGCATAAAATAATGATGGATATTGCATGCACACAGCGAGGGGGATTAAAAGAAATGGCGAAGAAACATGAAGAGATACCGGCAATAAAGCAATCAGTGAATATCATATATATCTATATACACATATATTTTTGCTCGGAAGAAAAAAACTAGATCGACGAGTCATGCGAATGTCGGAGAAAATATTTTATTATTTATTTGCCTCTTACTTTTATACATACACGCACTCAAGCTTTTTTTTTGAATTTCAATTCAAACGAGAGATATCACCCTTATGCAGTGTGAATAGTTAATTTTTTTTCTCCTTTACTTTACTTTTATTATAATTTTTTTTTTTAAATTTTTTCTTTCTTCTTCATTTTTTTTTTTTTTTTATTATTAACGACTGATATTTTGTCCGCAGTTGAATTACTCCACTATACATATACCATTTTGGATACATAGCGAATATAAATCAAAGCATGTATATATTCTTACGTAAGAAAAAAAATATACATAGAGATATATGTGTAATATAAAAAAACACATAAATAATAAAAAATATATATTTTGGTTTTTTATGACTCACCGTTCGTTGAACTGTATTCGCCAATATAACGTCTCGTTAGGTACCGAACTACCACCGCTGAAATGAAAAAGAAAAAATGAAAAATGAGATATAAAATAAATATTATAATATATAATACACATAAACATATGAAAAATTCATGTATTAAAAATCAGGAAGAAAAATTCGTATTCATAAAATACAAAAAAAAAAAAATAAATATATCTGTAATAAAATAATAATTTATTATATCAAAGTGGGAGGTATTTATTTATACTATACACTGAATTGTTAAGCGATAAAATATTTAATTAATAAATAATATGTATAATAGATTGTAATTTTTTTGAGAATTTTACAAATAATTATACACATGATGTAAAAATGTCATTTTATACTTATCATCTCGTCAATATCTTGGCGACACGCAAGGACAACGTAAATATATAAACAATTACATGTATATATATGTGTATTATTTATATTTATACATGTGAATAAATACAAAAATAATAATATAAATACATAGATAATATGGATAATAATTAGCTAATTTTTTTCCTGTCTAGTAAACACTAATTGCCATCGATAAATTTGACATCTATGTGAGTGCCTTGGGGCTCGTTAGAAAGTCAACTCTCTTGGTGTTTTGTATTTGCATGCGTCATTCATTTGCCACCTCGTTACGCGTGATTGAAAGAGCAAAGACTAAGCACGAAAAAACAAACGCGAGATTATAATAGAGAAGAAAAGAAAGAGATATATAATAAAATAAAATAAAAAAAAAACAAAATTAAAAACAAGCGATGAATTTATTTTACGCTACATAATCAACAACTATTCTCTCTCATAAATGATATCGCTTTTCACTTTATAATTTTTAGTAAATCATTCTCACACTAACCAGACAAGTATAATAAAATAAATAAAATAAATGAAATAAATAAAATAATTTGAGACTTTCAATAATTCTATTTGGCTCCAAATAATTTGGTTATAGAATTATATACATCACTTCTACCTTTAATGTCATCTTGATAACATTACAAGCACGTGTTTATATATGTATATATGTATATCTATGTACCATGTATGTAATCCTATACTAACACCTCGTTCAACGTTTCATATACATGAATATTTAGCCTGGAGCATTATTCTGTGCTGAAGAAAATTATAAATCAAGAAGAGTAAAATAAAAATAAATAAATAAATAAATAAATAAACAAGAAAAACAACATCAAGATGTACTAGTAAATAACCCAAGAAGCAAAGAATGACGTTGTCTCGTCCAGTGAATTGTCGCCTCGGGCATTATTTCAACTTTCAATTACTCTTTTCATCGTTCGTACATTTCATTTTTCCTACATCACTGTACATTTTGGATGACGATGGAATAAATAGCCCTGATATTCCATCAGTGTTAAATTCATTTGTATTTTATTTATATATACCTTTCACTCACAGGAAAATTTTTAGTCTGAATTCACTTGGATGAAGGTTAAAACGACTCATCACGATTTTGTTACTTTACATTATACATTTATGAATAAACATGGAATGTATTAAATTTTTTCATGTGCTACATAGTACTCTCTCTTAAAATTCCCTCTCTCTAAAGTTGATCCAGGATATTTATTAACGACATATACACTAACATGAACGTTTATTTCTCGCAGTTTACCAATAATTTTCCTCTAGGCCACACAACATTGCAACGACACTTATTATATCCTCTTGGTTCTCGTAAACTTTGTCGCGTTCTCTCTATGTCACGTGAAAGGAAACTTAAGAATTTATGCTTTTAGCTTTTAACAGGACGAGCACAAAGTCAACGAGTAAATCTGCTACTCCCCATCGACGACACTTCTTCTTCTTCTTCTTTCTCGATTTTATACTTCCTTTAGTTTTAGTTATCCCTTAGGGGACGACGTGATGCCGCGCACCACATCAGGTCGTCTTCTTTTCTTCTTCCTCTTCTTCGTCTTCTTAAGAGTACTTCAGGAAAGTCGTCGAATCTCCTTCATCCTCATCTTCATTGCACTGTACTTGTAACCATGGAAACGAGTTTTGCCGCAAGTGCATCATTCGACGAATATTTATTAACTGGCACGCGCGACTTCACCACTATATCCATATCGTATATTACTCTCTTTCCATATATTTCTCATTCCTTTCATTCGCCCGATAACATTCAGAGTATATATATAATATAAGAGTGAAAAAAAATTTAATAATAAAAAAAAAATAACGAATTCCTTCCAAGTCATTCAATTAATTCAAACGTGAATAAATAATGATAAAGAATTTATTTAATTGTCAGGCAATTAATTATTGTATTTTTTTATTTTTTTATCAACGACCCGAGTCGAAATTTTTGTGCTTTTCTAAGGCTTTTAGTAGTTGATTTAAACATTTTAAAGCACTCGTTATCAATTCTACTTTAAACCTGGGGAAACTCTAAAAATCTAGAATTGAATCTAGTTTGATTCTCTTTAAATAAATGAAAGATTTAGCAATATGTATCTACTTCGAGGTGTTGTATTTTCTATTAAAATATTCCTAAACAACCTTCCATGCTACTGAAGAGCCTCACTAGATCCTCACTAAATCCCAATAATGAGATTTAAAGTAGCATAAAAATTTAGACTAAGAAAAATCTAAATCTTTGAACTTATTTTCTAAAACAACTGTTCAGAAGCTACGTTAAATGAATACAATTCAAGCATTTATAAATCTACTCACACCTATTGACATTCCATAAACCGAACAATTAAAATAACGTTCAATACCACATTGTGAAATAAAAATAAATAATAAAATTTTTTGCATCAACTGTAAAAACATGATTGCGCCAAAGCATGTTGAACTCACTGTATATAATCACCACTAAGAATCGACCTTCACTTGCGTCACATATGTACACACGTATTGTGTGTGTATAATATACACACACAAATATATTCTACGTCAGTTATTCTTTTACAGAGCTTCTCCGATGTGTATCAATTATTTTTTTTTCTTATTTTAACTGTATTTTTCCTCTTCTCACTTGATTGATTTTTCTGTTATTCACGCACGACAACTTGGATTAACTTTAAATGAATTTATGAACATTTATCGTGTACATGGGCAAAAGAGTGTATAATAATATGACAGAGTACAATGCTGCACTTCCAATTTCAACCAATAAGACAATCAACTAAGATAAATGGATCTCCCTGGACCACTGCTATATTTATCACATAAACATCAATAAATATCTCGACTTCATTGCAAAGGTCAATTCTCATTTATGCTCATAGCAATTATATTAAATAATATATACATGAACAAATCATCAGGCTTTGAGATTTAAATGTCTATAACCTGATACGTCTTTGAATAAACAATTGAACAATTATATAAGCCCTCATATATAAACATAAATACATAAAAATTAATATAAAATTTTTCTAGCTAAATAAATACCAATATCGATCAACAGGAAAAGCACAATCTTCTTCTTCTTCTTGTTCTTTTTTTTGTTCTTCTACTTTTATTTCTTCATTATCATCATTTGTTTATTATTATTCTACGTATTTATATTATATAGGTATCTATAAGCCTATATAAAATTAAATCTATTGGCTTTTTGCATGCCATCACGAGAATATATCTAAAGTTAATCAACTCAGTGAAAAGGATCGCTTTCGTTCTCATGCAATTTTTCAACTAATTAAGGTATTTAGAAAGGTTTTGTAAGTGAACGAAAGAACGATACTCGTCGAGCAAAACTTCTTGCACAATGTTCCAGAGCATATATACATTGTAACAAAAATAAAGAGAAGATAAAAAGAATAAAAAGAAGAGATAAAAAATGGGATGGAACATTCGTGCAGATAACGAGACAACGCCACACAACAGTGGTAACTTTTATACCTATATCGAAACGCCAATGTTAAGATAGGACACTTTATGTATATACGATTTACTCGTGGAGTTAATTATTCAAATTGAACCGACGATGAGAAGATATATATTTAAATAGCTTCCTGATTTCGTGTAACAATGCATTTATTTTTAAACAGTAGTTAAACAAATACACGAATATCGTTACAATTAATCTAAATTAATCGGTAAAATTAATCACGGAAATGTCGTGCAGACTAATTAACATATAAACTATTCTAATTGAGATCTCTTATATGTAATTAAAATGAAAAAATATTAAGTAGAATTTCTTTTTATATATAAAAATTAAATTTACTTTTAATTAAAATTATGTATATTTTTTTTTTTTTTTTTTTTAGCTTTCTTTGCGAAATTATCAAACAAAGTATGGGATAATCATGTGTTGACATCTTGCCGCATAACCTGTAGCACCGGAATTTCGTTGTATAGTGAATGTAGAGAGTTCGATTTAACACTCGAGATCGCGACCGGGATCCTGCACACACACATAAGAATTAAGGAGAGGAGAAGAAAGCAAAGGGAGAACGATGATACTCGATAATGTCCACATGAGGGTCCTTATTACAGCACACACGATTGGAGGACACTAAGAAATACTACGGGTCTCAAGAGACTTTTACGGATTTCTTTGGTATCCTCTATCACCACTTTGCTCCTGCCACCCCCGCGTCTGTTAGCACACAAACGATATCCTCGTCAGGTAGAGCAGGATTAAAAGAAGCCGCGTGAGAATAAATTACAAACGCTACTACTTCTTCCTCTTCTTCTGTTTTATTTATTTTTTTATTTTATTTTTGTATAATTTTTTTTAAATCTTTTTTTGTTTTCGCTTCATTCAATTTTTTTTCTCATTTATTTATCGTCCTTTTCGCACTTTCTCATTACGTGTATAACAAAGAGAAAACGGACAGAATGTGAAGGTTGAAAATAATTTTTTTTTTTTTTTTGCGAAACTTTTAATTTAGTTTGAAAATAAAAGAAAAGGAAATTGGTTTTACTCACCGGATTTGCCGACTCTGGGGCTGCCGAGGACGACCACCCTGATCCTGTTGACGTTAGTCATCCCACGATGATAATTCAGGTGTCGTTTGATCCACACAGACACATTATAATATGTCCAATCATTCGTGTATTAGATTTATTTATTATTATTTAAAAATAGATAATAAAAAATAAATTGCAACAAATCACTGATCACGAAATATAAAATATAAATAAATTACTTTTACGGAAGAAATTCACACTGGATATTTAAAACTTAAATCACTTTTATATTTATATCATTATATTTATAATCTTGAGTCACAAAAATGTATGTTGTTTATCTCTTTGTATTTGGAATGCGGCAATGAAGTCACGAAGTTGAACATATACGAAACCGCTTTGTAATTATTTCCACGCAATAGTGGAGGTGGAATCACTCTGGCGTCGCCAGGTTAAATTATAACTTCCTCTTCAATCCTTTTTCTCCTTCTCTCAACATTATATCTTCAATATTATCCTCTCCTTACTTATGTTGTCCCGACACAACAATTTTTATTATTTTTATTATTTTTATCTTTTATTTTTCCACGTGGCGCGCAAAAAACTACGTAATTCTCGCTTATATCCTCTCTCACTCTTTCTCTCTATATATTTTTCAGTGAAAACACCACCTTGACGAGTAATCAACTGGCAAGGTCCTGATGAGCCTGCGGTCAAAGAGAATTTTACTATCCACCAGTGGAATCTTCAACGAAAAAAGTCGTGAAAACAACAATCCCAACACCACAAAAGTCTTTATTTATTTTTTGTTTGTTTATTCTCAAACTTCAACAGTGGTATAAAATCCACTGTAGACCAACACGAATTCTCAATGTGTCAACGAAAAGAACAGATACTTTATTTTTAGATATTATTTTTACTCAACAAATAAAAATAAAAATTGCACTAGACGTAAATTTATTTTGCACTCATGTGTGAAGATAATGCACAAGAGATGAGCAATGTTTCTCACGTTGAAGGTGCCAAGACACCCGGTGGAATCTCAGTAATAGACAGTGAATCGTCGTCCGTCACGTTGTGTCCGACTGACTCAGGCGCCACTACTACTACTACTACTACTACTACTATGTGTATCCCACCAACAGAATTTACTCTTTCTCTTTCCGTTGCGCTTGGCGCGCGCGCGCCTTCGTCTCGTTTCAACTTGCAATCATATACACACACAGACAGTGCTTGTTGTTGTGCTTGTCTTTTACCCAATGTGTTTGTGGATATGTAATAATGTGGCGTGTACACCAGCGCTTCACTTTCTCTGGATGATCGCGCACAGTTTTATTAAAGCTTCAAGCGTACTGGCGGGACGTGCTCAAAGTTCCAAAATGCTCTTGATAATAATGCAGAAAAACCTTGACCATCACCAGCGCCACATTCAATGTTTATGGATTCACTATAGCACTGCAAATATAATAAATAAATAATAACAGAATTAATAATTAAATTACAATTTATATATGTTGATGTATATTAATTAATTATTTGTCAAGTATTTTAATTATTTAATTATCATGTCAATGAGATTTTTTTATATTGTTAAATTAGTTTGAAGTAGAAATTTGTATGTGATATTAATTAATTTGATGGAGTATTTGAATTATTTATTATTTATTATGAAAATTAAAAATTTTCCACATGAATTATTGCGACAATTATTTTTTTGCAATAACAATTTTAATTGTTGTCGATACACACATGTTTATACAAGCAAAACTGTGGAATGCAACGTATAATTATTTATTATTTTTGTATTTTCATGTTATGAACAAAAAATAAATACTGACATCACGCACAATAAACGCAAAAAAAAATCAAATAAAGAATAAAAAATAATAAAAAAACATTATGTGTTGATTCATTTTTTTTTTTTTTTTCATAACAATTGCATGGCTACAATGAATAAATAAAAATATTGCGTACTGAGATATTGTTAATATACGCATTATGCATTGAACAGAAGCTTTAATTAATTTAAATTAAATAATAATTAAACAATAATGATTAATTGAAATTTAATGACAATTATAATTTGGTTAAAAATATGACACATGTTGTAATATTAATTTTACGCTCTAATGACTTTTCACATATTGTGTGAGCCCGTTTCACGGGTTTATTGGCAAAAAAATACCTGAAAGAATTTAAGAATAAGAGAAAGACCGGTGTAAAATAAAAAAAAAAAAATAAAATAAACTTTAATTCACAAACGTGTATACTCGTGCGTGTGTCTGTTATGCTGAGTACAGCTTTCGCTTTAGCTTATCAAAACTATACGAGATAGTCATCTCTGTTTACCTCACGAGAAAATACACCGCAGTTCCAAAAGTCTTAATATTTATCACTTCAAGTAGGCCAAAACTCACAGCAATACACGAATGAACAATTATTTATTCACCAATATATAATTCTTTCATCAAATGTAATTTAAAAAAAAATTAAAAAAAAAAAAAAAAGACAATTAAATATCACTCACGATTTTCATTATTTTCAATTTTCTTTCGTTTTTTTCCCCCCTCTTCTTCTTATTTATAAATTTAATTAATTATCAATGATGACACGAAAAAATAATAGATTAAAATTCGTTCACAAAATAATTGTGAATTGCAATACGTTTATTATTGTTATGTGATAGTGAAATAATAACGAACCACTCACGTTGAGCGCTCGCCGGCGAATGCTCGCATTCGTCCCGGCACACCACCTAATATGCACTACCGGCTACACGCGCTTTACTCGAAAGCGCCGCCGTCGTACCGCCAACATCGCGCGTGTGTTTAATAGCATCGCTGTCATAAATGATGCTATGCAACGGCGCATTGGCATTGTCATCTCTCGAAAATTTTATTTATAATATAAATGTAATTTTTTTCTTAATATATTTGCGTATTTGCATTGTGTGAAGAACAAAAAAACACATTAATGATAAAGGAATTGATCTGACACATAATAAAAAATATTATAAGGAAAATAAAATAATGTCAAAATTGCTGGATATTTTTTATCTTAATGAAACAGCAATAATGAGTCATTTTTTAAACAATAAATTTCTGTGAAAATACGCACATTCCATGACAATTTATATTGCGATTATGTGTGTATGAATTTATTTTACAATAGCGTAGTAGTATCGCCACCTCAAAGAAATATTTGTTATTGGAATTTATTTTTGTTGGTAAAACAAATTTTCTTTTTTTAGATTTCTTCTTTATTGACAACTGTTTACGCGTTTTTTAATTTTTAATACGATTTCTGTAATACCAACTGAAATGCATATTATAAATCGGCGGTAAAATTTGAATATAGCAAGGTATCCATGGTAACGAGAATTTAATTAATATAAATAGGTGTTTCCAAGCTATTAATAACATAATCCTACTTATTTTTTTTTTTTTTTTTTTTGATAATATTAAAATTAACAAAATGGCGAATGAAGAATTTAATTTATTGACAGTAAAAAAACCACCAGAAAAACGTAATCTGCTTGAAAAATATAACATACCAGTTGAACATTTATCTTATGAATATATAACAGAATGTAAAAATATAAAAGAACTCGAAAGAATTGTTCTTATTTTACGGTGAGTTCATCGGAGGTTATTAGAAATATTCTCGAAATTTTGTCGATAAATATCTAAAATTAATTAAATTTTTTTTCTAGATCTGGTGAAGAGGGTTTCTATCCAGATTTAATTAGACATGCAGAAGAACAATTAACTTCTGTAAATCCAGGGAGTATTGTTTTACGAAAGATTCAACCAACAATTACTCGTGATATGTTGGGAAAAGATGAACGACAGGAGCTTGATTCTGATATCGATGAATGGATGAAACATATGCATTTGAGAGAAAAAGATTTGGATGATGGAAAATTGTTAAATCAAACTGAAATAATTCCCCAGCCAGATATCAGAAAAATAACAATTAATTCGAGACAAACTTCAATGAATAAAACTAAAACTAAACGTATCAAGTCTTGTGATTATAATGCATGGGATAAATATGATGTTGATACAGAATTGAATAGAATTGATTTGAGCGAAGAGCAGAGACAAAGTCAAGTGAAGAGAAATCAACAGAAGCAAAAAGAAATATTTAAAAAAATGTCACGTGAAACAATTGTTAATAAATGTATGGGAAAAAAAATTAATTTAGGTAAATTAAATTGAGAGTAATAATTCAATTGATATTTTAGTGACTTTTACGGGAACTGAATTGAGTGTGATGGCAGAACAAGAGCGAGAAAAAGGCAATGAAGCTTTTAAAGTTGGCGATTATGAAGAGGCTCTACAATTTTATAATTCTAGTCTTATGATAGATTCAACGATTAATGGATACAATAACAGAGCAATAACATGTTAGTATTATTTACCTACTGCTTGAATAATGATTAATAATTTTATTTTTTCACAGATATTAAACTTCATCGATTTAATGATGCTGTGGATGATTGTAATAAAGTTCTTGCAATGGATTACACCAATGTTAAAGCACTTTTGAGAAGAGCATTAGCATTTGAACAACTCGAAGAAAATAAAAAGGTCGGAATAAAAAAATTGAAATAAAAAATTCAGAAACTGAAATATAATTGAATTTTTTAATGATTAATAATTTAATTATATTTTGCAGGCTCTATCTGACTATGAAACTGTACTCAAGATAGAACCAACAAACAATTTGGCAATAGTTGCGATAAAAAAATTACGCATTCCTTGTGAATCAAAAAAAGTGCGAATAAAAATAGAAAATGACGATAATATCCAGTCGAGTATTGAAAAAATAATTGATGCATCGTATAAAAAAAATGATAGAAAATATGAAATTTGCTTTTGTGATAGAGCACCAACTTCATCGCAATATACAAAGCCATTGCCACATAGAAAAGGCAATTATTGTTATGATGATTCAAAAATATCTCTTAATAACAATAAGAAACAATCAATTTTTACGCATGTGGAAAAATCAACAAGACATTCTGCTTCATCTGGTGTTATAATTGAAGAATTACCAAACAATGAAGATGTTGATATTGTTGCTGCTTCAAATTCAAAAAGTAAAGTAATAGAATGTGAAAAGAATAAGGAAAAAATAAAATTCGTACGTGGCGATCATGCTCAAGATGATTTCAATGGAATTATAAATTCCCCATATGAATTTATTCTTGCTTGGCAATCATTGAGAAATGATGTTGATCTAAAAGCTCACTCACAATTGCTAAGAACATTGGGTCCTGATAATTTAGAATCAGGTACGTGTAAAAATATATTGATAAAATTTGCAATTCCATTACAATATTAAATTGTTTTACTTAATATTCTTTTTCAACTTTCAGTTGTAGGCAATAAATTGGATGGTCAAATGTTCAGTAAAATTTTGCATTGCTTAAATCAGCACTTTTGTAATTCCAATGATGCAATAATGCTTCGAAATTTTCTAATGTCATTGAGCCAACTCAAGCGTTTTTCCATTATCAAAATGTTCATGGACAAAAATGATGAACAAGGTAAACTTAATTATTATTAACAAAAATTCATTGTTCGAAATCTCCAAGAATGTTTTTTTATAAACATAAATGCTTCTTGTAAGTTTCTTTTTACTTTTTGTTTTCTTTTTTCCAGCTCTTATCAGTATGATTACATTCTTGAACAAAGAGCACGTTCCACAAGTAGAGATTATATGCAAAGCATACAACATAAAAATTACCTAATATTTAAAAACAAAAACAAAAATAATATTAATAATAAACATGAGTTTACCAAACAAAAATCCATTTTCTTGTTGTCAATATTATCGTGTTATATTATTTCCTTTTGGAATTAAAAAAAAAAAAAGTAGTTCACTAAAAATTGACATTTCCGTCTTCTGATGGGCGTCGGTTCCTAACAGTTAATGAGGGCGCCACGCAACAATTCACCAGATTATACATATATAAACACATATATATATATCCTCTTTCTCCTAACCTCAAAACTCCATCAACCAATCACCGCTCATTTCTCCTCATACATCGGCCATATTTAAAGAAAAATCACCCAATCCCAAAGAGCCTTTACCACGTTTCATTGAAAAAGACTCCTTCGCACGCCGCGCGACACTACACGAACGCCATCTTCATAATACCTCCGGGATTTTAGTACTTTTCTACATCGCGTACTCTTCCGTTCGAGTAGCTGCTTGTGACATTTTTTTTCGTTGCCTGCAAGATGTTTACTCGGTTCAACTGTGAAAAATTCACCGTGGCGCCCGGAAAATTAGAATACAAAAGTGCGATGGGATTATTAACGGGAGCGCAATAATCGCAAGGTATGTGGTGATAAATATGTGAAGGTTAATATTATCCTGCAGTTAGTTGGCTACCTCGAGAAGTTGCTTGCGAGCGCTCAGGCGGGGGAGAGAGACCCCGTGTGTGTTTATAGCCTACAAACCCTGACATAGCAATGGCGTTTCTGTCGCCCCCCAAGTGATCATATATCCCTCATGAAGTTATTCAGACAAATATATAATCGCTTATTGCTCAATTATCATTCAATCATACATTCCAAATTCACTTTAGACATGTAATATCTAAACCTGTGCAGCAGTCGACGCCCGCAGTTTACGCCGTCGGTGAAGAAGTGCCCACGTCGGTGGTTTCCCCCTGGTATATATATATATATATATATATATATATATATATATATATACATATACATATACATATAAAAGTATATATGTAAGTGTATGTATGTACTTGTGTGCGCGCTCGTGCCTCTTCTCTTCTTCCCCAGAGTGGGTTGGAGCGAACCGAGCGGCACGCCATCCTGCCCCGTGATAACTTCACCCAGTGCTTATTTTATTCAACATCCCAGTCACGGTATTTTGCCTCTTAAACATGTCGGAGTGTGCATATTCACACTTGCACGCACACAATTATTTTTACATTGTCTTTTAAGCGTGGGTCCTCACCGGTATGATAATTTATTAAATAAACGAATGGTCTTGTTGCCTCCTGGTGAATCCCCACCCTTGTCAGATAATTGTGACTTCTGGATTTCACGTAACGCGAAAACACGAAGGCGAGGTGAAACCAGACAACAACGAAGTAGAGGAAAAAGAAGACGAAAAAAAAAAAAAAAGAATAAAAAAAAAAAGGAAAAGAAGAGAAAAAGACTGTGTGTGGTTGGTTGGTTAGTTGGTGGGTAACTGAGGGACGGGTGGGTTAAAGAGGTGGGGCGATATAAAAACAATTAAGCTAACCCTGTCGGGTGTACCTTCACCGAATCGGTATCGTTATTATTGTCATATGGGATAATAAACATAATGGTATATTGGTGTAATTATGTTCATGGGTTTATTTTTTGATAATCACTTTGTATGTATATCTATAAATTTTATTTATTTATTTATTTATTTTTTTCATTTAAAATATATAAATTAAATTGTTTTTCGCGCGCGGGAAATGTATAATGTGCTTTCGGAAAATTCGGTTAGGTTAAGAGAGGAAAATTGGAGTGGAATGAGTAAGCATAACCTGATGACCGGTCATAGTGCATTAGCGGGAAAGGGAATAAAATAAATTAGAATTTTAAAAGAGACCAAGCGAGAAATATACATATATATGTATACATGTGCACGTGTAGATATATATATGTGTGTATGTAGACAGACAGATAGATAAGTAGTTTGATAGATAACTGATGTATAAAATAATATTTTTCTGATAGTGTAACTATGATTGCAATCAGGTCAGAACCAAGTCCACAAGGGGCTGCCATGGACGATGAAGAGCGTCTTGAAGGTGAGGAGGAAATGGAGCTCGATGAGGCTTCTGATGGTGATGATGATGATGAGGAGGCCTCAGGGATGCCAGTGTCACCAGCTAATTCAGATCAACTTATGGGAGTACCACCAAATCCTGGCAATGGTAAAAATTTATTTAAAATTATATTATAATAATATGATAAAAGCAGTGATTACAATTCATCTAGAATATTTAATACGTTTTTGATAATATAATTATTGATTTTATTTCATTTTTAGTTACCCTAGATGAAGTATTTCATGATGCCATGCGATATCAAAAATTTACGTTTCCCGGTGGTAAACCGTTACACATCCGACGTGGTCCAGGTAGACCGAGAAAAGAGAGGCCACCAGGTTCAATGAGAGGTAGCGGAATACGACGACCATTTGGTCGAGGATCTAATAGGGGTAAAGGGTAAGTTATTCTATTCATTATTTTTAAAACAATGTGACAAATTAAATAGGTAAAAAATGAACAATAAAGTAATTTATTTTTTTGTTTTAGATTGGGATATGCAAGAGGTATACCGCGTCGAACTAAAAGTAAGGACGATGATACACATTCAGAGTCGCAGAGTCCGTTGAGACTTACTGACGATACAAATATCGATGGTGAATCATCCGGCATAGACAGATCAATGCCAGCGCCAGAAGAGCCACCGTACATAGCAGAACAATGGTATAATTTAACATTATTTAATATTTATCAATAATATGAATATTTTTGTAAAGAAAAAAAAATTCCATTAATTATTTTAAGTAATAATAAAAATGATAATAAATTTTCTTTCATATGATATTTTCCAGGCCCGGAAAAGTGTGTGCATTCTGCAATTTGGGTGAAAGAAGTCAATTGGGCCAAGGTGAACTCATGAGACTTTCATGTCCTGATGGTTTTACACCAGAAAAAAATGCTAATCGTGATGATGCATCAGATTTACTAATGGACGTGTCTTCCACTGGTGATAAAAGCCCACGTGGCGCTGGTGGAGCTGTAACGTGTCGTCGACAAAAAAGTTTGGCAAAATGCAGAAATCATAGTCTAACAAATTTTTCGGAGCCAGTTGAAGAATTAACAATCGTTGGTTATTTAGAGGAGCCCGATTTGGGAATACTATTTGAATCAACTGGATATTATTATGTTCATCAATCATGCGCCATTTGGTCGAGCAACAGTCAAACATTAATTACAGAAAATATAAGTCCGTCAATAGTTCAAGCATCGTCACGACGTTGCGGTTATTGTTCACATTATGGAGCTGGTTTACCCTGTAAAGTGGGATCGTGCAATCGTTACTTTCATTTACCTTGTGCTGCTGCATCAAGTTGTTTTCAAGATATTAAAACATTATCATTGTTCTGCAGTCAACATCTCGGGCAAGTACCACTTTTATTGAATGGCGATGTCACATGTATGCAATGTTATGGAATGGGTGATGTGTCGAATCTCGTGATGTGCTCGATTTGCGGCGCACACTACCATGGCGGTTGCGTTGGTCTGGCATTATTGCCAGGCGTAAGAGCTGGCTGGCAGTGCGCAGCATGTCGAGTCTGTCAGGTTTGCCGTCAACCAGAAGAGGCATCAAAGGTTATGCTTTGCGAGCAGTGTGACAAGGCATATCATCCAGGCTGTTTACGTCCAATCGTCACATCCGTCCCAAAATACGGTTGGAAGTGCAAGTGCTGTCGTGTCTGCACTGATTGTGGTTCCCGTACACCGGGAGCCGGTTTATCATCGCGCTGGCACTCGCACTACACCGTATGCGACTCATGCTATCAACAAAGAAATAAAGGTTTTTCGTGTCCTTTATGTAGGAAGGCATATCGTGCCGCGGCATATCGTGAAATGGTGCAATGTAACTCGTGTAAAAAATTTGTCCATGGCACGTGTGATCCAGAAGCTGATCCATTGACATATCAACATCGCAAAGAATCAAAACCAGATTATGAGTATGTATGTTTACATTGTAAAAGTACGGCTATGGTGAAACGTAAGGATAATATTGATGATTATGGTGGAGGTGGTGATTCAAGTTTAACTGCATCACAAGAAAGTCTTTATGGAGATGGTGATTCTTCGGAATTTGATTATCAATGTGAGGAGTCGCTTTATTCTACAGGTTTGGGTAAGGGTAAACCATTTTGTGCATCAAAAATAGCCAAAAAACGTTTGGGATTAGCTGGTGTTATTGGAAGACCAAAAGGTGTGGGTAAATTGGGCTATCAGAAACGTCAGAAAATGAATGAATTTGGTAGAAAGAGAGGACCAAAGGCTAAAATGCGTGGAATATTTGGTGTACCGGGTGTTGGATTACAACGTCCAATGTCTGATATATTTTCAAAAGAGGAGGAACCCGGTGTAGAAAATCGTTTAGTTTTGTGTTCAGCCAAAGACAAATTTGTCTTGACACAAGACATTTGTGTAATGTGCGGGGCAATTGGTTCAGATACTGAAGGTTGTTTAATTTCATGTGCACAATGTGGACAGTGTTATCATCCGTATTGTGCCAATGTTAAAGTCACAAAAGTAATATTACAAAAAGGATGGCGTTGTCTAGATTGTACAGTTTGTGAGGGTTGCGGTGAACGCAATGACGAAAGTCGATTAATTCTTTGCGATGACTGTGATATCAGTTATCATATCTATTGTATAGATCCACCATTACATTATGTACCACATGGCACATGGAAATGTAAATGGTGCGCTTTATGTCAAACATGCGGATCAAATGATCCAGGATTTAATAGTAGTTGGCAAAAAAATTATACCCAATGTGGTCCATGCGCTTCACATACAGCTTGTGCTTCATGTCAAGAGTCATATAATGAAGGCGATTTAATAATTCAATGTATTCAATGCGAAAGATGGCTTCATTGTGCTTGCGATCATATTAAAACAGAGGCTGATGCAGAAAAATGCGCTGAAGAAGGCTACAATTGTATTTTATGTCGACCTCGTGATGTGCCACCTCCTCATGTCTTATGTAATTTACCTAAACCCCAATTAACTAAATATCCACGTTCACCACCACCACTTGTACGTAGTCCAGAACTTTATCGTCCATCGCCACAGCAATATCTTGTCGATGGTGTTTATTTATCAGAAACTGGTATGCATCATATCAAATCATTGACATTTGAGCATCAACAAACGCGTAAAAAGAGAAAAAAATTATTGCCAATTATTGATAAAGACGCTGATATTATGGCGACAATTGAATCAGTAGTTGCTGGCGGTAGTTTAGATAATTCACTTGAGGAAAATGGCGGTAAAATGATTGATCTCATGGACGTTAAAGATGAACCGTGTGAAATATTAAAAGAGGGAATGGCTTGGACGCCACATGGTGATCAACCGCCACCTGATGGCTTTAGCATTTATACAACGGAAACTGGCACATCGGTATTGAGACGTAAAAGGCAAAGAAATTTACAAAAACTTGGTATTGGTGGTTTTGTCGTGAGATTACGTGGTACACGAAAAGATAAGGACGATGAAGGTGAACCGGAAAAGCCAATTGAAGGTGCAAATATTGTTGCGACAATGGGTGAACAAGATAAGCCAAGAAAAAAAGTGCAGCGGAGAAAACCAAAGACCAAACTCTCTGAGTGCTTTCCGCTCTACATGCAGGAGGCATTCTTCGGCAAGGACCTTATGGATATCACCAAAGACAAGGATCCAAAAAGTAGCAGTGACTCGGACAGTGAGAGAAATACATCAGGTAATGCCGATACAATTCAATTATCGCAGGATGAATTAAAGGCTATTGAACAAGTTAAAACAAAGCACGACAAAGAGGATGAAGAGCATCATCTACATCCACAACATCATCATCATCATCATCATCAGCATCACAAGTTGTTGAATGATACTCATGTTAAAAGAGAAGAAATAATGGAGGATGACGGTAGTGATACTGAAGCGCTTGGTGATATATTACCAATATCATCGGATTTATTGGATAGCGATTTGGTGAATACAATTATGAATGAACCCGATGACGATTTAGCAAAAGCTAGTGAGGCTTTAGATGATTTGGAAAATACACCGGGTCCAAGTCGCGATGAACTTACAGATATTCTAAGTCCACATTTCAATTTGGAATCAATGGTTCGTGATACGGGCCTACCAAATATGGACAGTAAAGACGTGGAGGAAATATTTAAAGTTGTTTTAACAGATGAATCGCAAGAGTCTCAAGAATCCTCGGTATTTCCAATCCAAACACAAACACCTCACACACCATCGACAACAACGCCGCTTGTTTCACCATCTCCTCATCCGCAAACAATGCAAACGAATATGCCTCTTGGACGACCACAAGTTCCTGGACCACTACCAACTGTTGGTCAATCAAATTTAAATTCGCCAATGAGCTTCCCGCCACCATCGCCATATCATTCTGAATACAGCAAGTATGTAAATTCATTTGCTATCAATTTTATGCTATTTGAAATAAGTCATTTAATAATGCAAAAAAAAAAAAAAAATAATAATAATAATAATAATTCAGGATTGTTGCTGTTATATAATATTATTTTTAAATTATTTATAGCAGTCCGCAGTTTAGTCCTGCATTCTCGGAACCACCGAGTCCTTGGGTAAATCCTGATGAAGAAGGCACAAATACTACAGTCGGTGCTGCTATATCATATAATCAAAGAAGCAATCTTAAAATGGAAGCGGATGAAGCTTTGGGCACTGGCGCCACAATTTCGTCTGTTCTCTATGCAAATATAAATCATCCTGAATGGAAAACTGAATATCCCGGTGTGTATTTCAATGATAAATTAAATATAAAATATTTAGAGAATTAATTCTCTGTTAATTTTATTTTGCAACTAATTGATTTGTTAATTTAATTTGTAGCGTGGTCAGAACGTTGCAAACAAATATTTAAAAAATGGCGGGCATTGCCAAATGAAGCCAGAGCACCGTATCTTTCTCAAGCCCGTGATAATAGAGCTTCTATACGACTAAAGAAAACCCAACAGGTGAGTTTATATTTATTTTTTTACACGGGCTACGACAGATTCGAAAAATTCTACGGGACGATATAGAAATATAAAACGGGGAATATACATATATTTTATTTTTATTCACATATTTTTCTTGTTCATATTAATCTACGTATAACGTGGTAGAAATATTTCTTCACATACCCAAAGTTTTTCTTGTGCTAACTCATAAGTTAAACTAACAGCTCGTACGTTTTTGTGTTACTTTTTTTTTTTTTTTTTCTGTGTTACGTCTAGCGTCTAGTCGCTGTGTACTGAAGTGCCCGGTTTCGTATACCATTTGGTGTCATGCAATAGCGTTATGATGAATTAATTATACTTATTAACATGATAACTCTAATTGAATGCAGTTTAGCATTGGTTCAAAAATGGTCATGCGTTAAATAAAAAAAGAAATAAAGGCTCTATTAAATATTTTATTGTCGCGAAATTAATGTGAATGTGTGACCGGGCACTTGTTTTTATTCACGCGACAATTTGTTGTATTCCCGCCCGCCCCTAAATTAATAATAATGTTTTAAACCACTTTAGACGCGTTGCCTTTATTGAAAATTCATTAAATTATAAGCATTTGTTGATGTTTCCCGTTGATATTGCCCGATCCTCTGTCGTACCCCATCAAAAAAAGTATCTCAATTCTTATCCTTATTATAAAGCTAATGCAAATGAAAAATGTGAAAAAAAAAAAAAAAAAAAAAAATTAATAATTGATTAAGTGAAGAACAAGAAAACACGCCCTCATTAAAGCAAATAAACAAACAAAAATCACAGTAAAAAATAAAATTGTAATGTAAAAAGTGTGTGAACGTGTGGCGCCCGTTGAACCGACAGATATCCAAGGATTTACCAAGCACAACCCCAGTCACTGCAACAAGCGCACCTACCACCATCATCACCAAACCCGTTACAACAACAATGACATCGGGTCAAGTATCATCAATAATGCCAATGGGTCAAAAACAAATTGGTCTTTTGGCGTCTGTTGGCAATGATAAAGTTCAAGAAAAGACCACAGGACTGACAACAATTGTGACTGGGAGTGGAATGGTAACAGCAGCAGCAGCAGCGGCAGCAGCAGCATCATCATCATCATCATCATCGTCATCAGCATCTAGCACGGGATCGAATACGCCTTCAATTGGCGGTCATCTAGCGGAGGTGTGTGCGGTACAGGGACCGCCAAGGCAGCTAACATCAACCTCCCCAAGCCCATCCCCAACCTCTACCACAAGTTCATCCTCATCGCCACGACCTAGCTCCGTAAATTCAATTAATTTCATTAGCAATATGACGCACCAAGAGTCTAATGGTGGTTGTGTTGTTGTACCACCAACAAAATTATCACAGTCGCCAGCCACCACGCAAATTTGCACAACACCAACCGCTTCTTACTGCAACACGTCAACCGGTGATGGGCAACAACAATCATCAACATCCCAACAACGTTCTCCTGCATCCGCCCATATCACCATTAGTACAACTACTATTTCCAACAGCCCGAGTGTACTCACACAGTCGTCCCAAAATAATACCACAAATGGCGCTATTGTGGTGGCCGGCACTGTACGCCAATTATCCTCGGTAGATCATCAGATTAGAGTGCTCACCCCGTCTGAAATAATGCGCACCCTCCCTTCCCTCAGCCAGGAGCACTACGACCCGCCACCCACTGCAATTATTCACACTGTACCTGTACAGAACCCGGCTATGGTGAGCCACCTATAACTGTGCCTCTAGTATTTTTTTTTTTTTATTTTATTTGTTTATTTGTTTACTTTTGCCTTGAGCGAAATTTTATATCGGGTTCATAACTATTTTTTATTTTATATTTTTTTCTTGTTCTGGTTTCTTTTTATATTAGTACTCAAAGAGTTTAGGTATTATTAGATCGGAAAGAATATAGATTATTAGATTTCAATTTTATTTTTATTTGTATTTAAAATAAAAATATGAAATATTTGATTATTTCATGATGTTTTTTTTTTTTGATTTTCTTTATTTGGAATGATCGGTTTTATTTTTTAGTTGCAGAAAAATAAATTAAGATGCATTATTGTTGGGTGGCTGATTCGAAATTTATTGCGACGTCGTTTAACGTTGTTTTATTTGTTTCTTATTTGTAAAATTCAATATCTTTTTTTCGCCCCATGAATGGTCGTAATTTGGATGTTGATCCATATATCGATGTCGATATTATGTGGCATGTTAAAGACACCCGGTAGCACTCTCCTTCATTGTTCCATAAACATTCCGTGTCCGAAATCCTCAGATATTTTCCCACTCCAATTACTAATAATATATTTTGCTTTTTATTACTATTATTGTATTTTATTTATTTATTTATTTGTATATTTATTGGGTGATTGTAGAATCGTGTAATTATTTGTGCCAGTATTTCTATTGTTCCAATTATTGATATCGTAAGATATCTGCTTTCTATATTTTATTTTTCGTTTTATAATATGCTTCAATATTATTAATCATCTTTAATTTCATCATGATATTATTTCTTGATTAATTGAAGAAACATTCTTTATTTAAATTTATACGTTATCAAAAGGGCTAAATAATATTATATATATCTTTGGATAATTTATCAATGAATTAATATTTTTTTCAGTGTCTTGCACGCATTCTTTATCATGATAATGCGATGTAGAGGATGTAATTTTACTATATCTTTGTATAAAAAATTAATTTCAATTATAACGCGTACATAATTTGGGTGTGATTTTATTTTTCTTAATTCTGAATGGTGACTGGGTACTTTCTTGTTGTTTCTATTTGCACAAATGAAAAGAAAACAAAGCAGCGTATCAAAGATTTATTATTTGTACCACAAATTTATTTAAATATGTGTAACACGTCTTTGTCGTTTTTCTTTTTTTTTTTTTATAGTTTTTTTTTCTCTTGAATTTGTGAATGTTCCGGTAATTGGTGTATACTTTTTGGCTGATTGTATTCAACGCCTCGGCATATAATTATAATATTTATTACCTGTTGATCATTACATCTCACAAATATTAACAACTGTAATGAAGAAATTGCAACTTGAACAAATATTTTTATAAATGGTTTTATATATTAACTTCGAATGCTTGATGTAATGATCTCAGAGTTAATTGAAAATTTAAATGAAAAACATTTTGATAAAATTTTATAAATGTTTCATAGGAACAGGACAGACTGTCCAATCGCGATCGCACTACTAGAGAGGCTGAACAAGAACGTCAATGGAAACAGCTTCAAGCACTTAGACAACAGCAAGCTCAATTACAGCAACAAGTCATTCACGAGCAGCGTGTTCATGGTACATATTGTATGATCTGCATATATCAAATTTTATAATATTTTAAATTATCCCAATGATCATAATAATATTAATTATTATTCACATTTTTTTATAATTAGCAATGGTACGAGCACATCGACCAATTAACGATGATGGGACACAATTGAATGTCGATAATAATGTAGGACTCACAACTCAACTTCAAGTCTCAACATCACAAGTAAAAATTATTTTTTCTTTAAACAATAAATTAAATTCCATCTATTTAATAATGTCAATTAACTAATTCGATAATTTTATTCTAATTTTTTTTTTTTGCTTTTTTTCTTACTTTAGGATGGCAATCCTTTGGGACCAATGGCATCACCGTCGCCTGGATCACGTGCGACATTTGCCACTCCACCGATAAAAGTAAATCGTGGTGGTGCGCCACAGAGTCCACTTCAAAATATGCCACGATTACCAAATCAACCATGTGCAACAGTGACTCGACCAGTTGGTGCAGTAATTCGACCGGGAATGCCCAATACTTTTGCTCAACCGCCATCGCCATTCTCACCGCAAGCACCACAGTCACCCCATGATTTTCCACAATCACCAGCGTCAACACACTCGCAAGATCATTTTCAACGTTTTGACAATACAGACAGTTTTAATCAAGGCAACCAAACGCCACGGCCAATAATGTCAGGTACACCTACGTACGCGACATCACCAAGAAATGACGTATTTTCACAGCCACCAGGCACCCCACGACCTTTATTCAATCAACCCACACCCCGTTCTTCCACTCATGTCTATGCTCCATCACGCACTCCCGATCCTTATAGCAATCAACCTCCTACACCATCACCAGCGCCGAGCTATCCGTCACCGCGGCCTGAATCACGTCAAGATGTTCAAGCTCCTGTCGAAGTATTTAATCAACAGCCCGAGGTGAATCGGCAATTGCGTGATTTACTTCAGCGCCAACAATACAATAAAAAATTGGAAACAATGCCGGGAAATTGGAATCAAGATGGTCAACAGTCAGCTGAACCTGTTCAACAACAATTTGATCCTGGCCACGTACAATTATCACAACATACACAACAAACGACTAATAGTATTGAGGGCACATTTAGACATCCATTGCCACCGGGAATGAGACCAAGAATGCCAATTCAATTAAATGTTTTCATTAGAAATTCATCCGGTTTGTTCAATTGAATTTCATTATTAATTATTTTACAATAATTTTTTTGTGAATTTAATGTTATGATTATTGTGTTTTGAATCAGGTAATGTTGATGCAAGAGTTCAGGGTATTGATCCGCGAACGAGGATGCTTCTTCAGCGACCACAAGTGCCTGGCGGAATGCCACAACAACATTTTCAAGGACAGCCGCAAGTACAACAACAACAACAACAACAACAACAACAACAGGTTCTACAGCAACGTATGACGAATCCACGGAATCCATTAGCGGAACAATATGATCTATTACAGCAGCAACAACAACAACAACAACAACAACAACAGCAACAGCCTCCACCAAGATTTAATGATCCCAATCATGGACATAATCAAAATATGGGACAAAGAATGGTTCGCACTGCTCAGGATATGAATCAAAGCGTGAGAATGATGAATAATCAGGCAATGACACGTCCAACTCTTATACCGACAACTGTCAGTGATGCTTCTTCCACAAATTCAGAAGCTTCAGAAATTCCTGACAATGTTACTGCAGAACTTGAGAAGCTCGAACAGGAAGGTGCTCCCATGGTTGAGGTCGAGGGAGTTAGTGCAATATTAGGAGATTTAGCAGATGATGATGACGAGCTTCTTGGTAATATATCATTAATTATTTTATTTTTATTCATAAAATAATATTTATTAAAGCAAGTATTTAATTTAATTTTTATATTTACATTTTTATAGCTGAAATGGGTGCAGATTTCAATATTCTTGAGTATGCCGATCCTGAGTTAGATAATATAACTGGTGGAGAAAAGACAAATATTCTTGATATGGACTTGGAACAAGTGGAAGTTGAAACAAAAGATGAGAAACACAAAAAGGAACACAAAGAGGAGGAACAAAAATCTGATGAATTAACTGGCGCACCAAATACTCATTCAGATATGAGTGGCACTGCCGGACAAAGTTCAGTTGTATCGTCAGTTGAGGCGCAAAATATACCTCCACCACCGCAACAATCAATGCAATCAATTGGCAATCCAAATTCGCAGCCTCAGCAACAACAGCAATCTTCACCGGCAATGTTACCGCAAAATCATCCACAAGCGTTGGCTGTTCAACAGCAAATGCATCAACATGTACAGCAAGCAGCAGCTATGGGACGGCCCATGCCACCAGGAACGCGATTGCTCTCGCCTGATGGTGCAATTGGTGTTGTAACGTCAACAAATACCGTAACTGTTAGCTATCCGTCAACATTTCCTGGACATCCACCACCACGTCTTCCTCAACCACACATGCAACGTGAGTTGATTAAATTATATTTAATTAAAAATATTTTATTAGCAATAATATTAATAATTTACATTTTATTTTTTTAATAAATAACAGTACAACAACAACCAAGACTGGGTATGAGAGTGACGGGTGTGCCGGGTGTACCTGGAAGAGTTGTATCTGTGAGTCATATGATCGGACCGAGAATGCCACTTGCACCGCCTCCACCACCGCCGCCACCTTATCCTGGTCCACCACCACCGTATCCCGGACCTGTTCAGGTGCGTTAAACAATTAATCATTTCGAAAAATAATAAAATAATAAATACTCCCGTAAAATTTCTGCATCGCTTTTTCTCATCGTGTTTAGTGAACATTATTGAATCGTTTAAATTCTTCACAATTATTAATTTAAAAAAAGTAAAAGTATTTAAAATTCAGTCTTGTTATCTATAACATTGCATCGCGTATTTATAAAATGATAATGATTAATTTACTACGTATAACGATGAAAATTATTTAATACGATTGTGGTGATGGTGTTTTCAATTAATGATCAATAATTTTTTTTATTTATTTATAACGGCATGTGTGGTGTTTTTTTGTTTGATATTTAATGAGAATCTAATCAAATTGAGAATTATTAATTAACACAAAAGCCACCATGTATGAAAATGAAAAAAAAAAAAAAAAAAAATTGAATACAGTAAAATATATGAGGAAGCAGAAGACAAGTCTGATAAAAAAAAAACAATCCAACGCGAATGGCAGAATTTGGGAAAAAAATTTGTGTGAGGTAAAAATGGTGTTTGGGCTTTTGGGTGTTTGCAATGCATTGGTGTTGGTGCATGTCTAGATGGGACTGTGCCCAGGTGGGCGGGGTATGCCGCGACCCCCAGTGCATATTGGGCACCAAGTGTCTGTGCCAGCTCCGTCAATGGCCCCAGTCATTCATGCGGGTGCTTCTCCAATTGTGCCGCATCCACATCGAAGACCCTTGCTTCTCCAGGTGAGCAAGTCTTGGGGCATTTAAAACCGCATATAAAACAAATTTAAATAATATTTTAAAATTACAGCTTGTATAATCCCGTGATGGAAATATTTTATGAATAATAATTCATTAGATATATTGGACATTAATAGTATTGTTATTGGCAGGACGAAAAATTATTTATTTGCATGTTTTACTATTTTCGCGATTAATTATTGTGCGTGATCGTTTAATTATTTAATTTATAAATTAGAACTAGCTTTAACTGTCAGCAGTCATGTTCACAGGAGCAACCGTTGCTGCTCGAGGATCTTTTGGAACAAGAAAAGCGCGAGCAAGAGAAGCAACAACAACAGCAACAACAGCAAGTTGACACTACTGCTACAGGTGGTGCGTTGCTTAGTGATAGTGAATTTGAGAGATTACGAGCTGATGTACTTGGGTCCAGTGCTTTGGGTTCACCACCGCAAAGTATTGTCAGTGGTCCGGGTACTGGTCCGATTATCAGACCACCAGGTAAGCCAAGACCACCATCTGCACCAGGCACAGCGTGGCCTCAAGTACCTGACGCCAATAAACTTGTGGTTCAAACGCAAGCACGACAGCCAATTGCGACACAAACACCACCAGAAGGTATCGTCAAAATATTTCTTAAATAAAATTAAGGATTAGTTTGTTATAATATTTATAAATTTATTATTTACGCTTTATCATATTTGTATTTTTTTCTTTTAGCGAGGACCGTAACTTTTAACATTCCGCAATTACCAGCGCCCCCTGCTCCACCTGACATCATTGCCACTGAACAAGATCGTCAGATTCAATTACAATATGAGCAATGGTTGAATCATCAACATCAAATTTTATCTCAGCAACAAAAATGTTACGAGACAGAAGTGCAAAAATTACGTAAAATCAGAAAATCATTGAATAGCAAACAACGACAATTACGCAAATCCGGCAATGAATTATCTGAAGGTGATGCCGCTGAATTACAAAGAATTTCTAGCGAACAAGCTATATTACAGAAGCAACTGGATGCAAGCAGAAAACAAACACGACAACATGGAATGTTAATTCAAGAATATCACAGTAAACAACGAGAGAGACAAGCGTTACCACAATCGAATGAACCATGCTCACCATTGATGTCACCATCTCAACATTCATCGCCAATGCATAGTCCTGCTGCGTTAGTATCGCACAGTCCTGGACCTGGCAGTGTGCCGAATATGATTCAACACTCACCGGCAACGTCAATTATTCAACATAGTCCAAATCCACCAATGTTACAACACAGTCCGGGCAATCAACAATCAGCTAATCCTGGCACAATGTCACCACACAATATGCAACCATCGCCGCGTATTGGTACACCACATTCGCAAGGTGAAGAGAGTCCATTTAGTCCAGGGGCAATGTCTTCGCCAGGAATTTGCGGACCAACTGCAACTCGTATGGCATCACCACAGCATCGTGGAGTAATTAGCGGTAGAATTGCTACGAGTCCAGGTGCATTTCCGTCTGAAGTACGTACAACACAGCAGATAATGGGCGAACAAGGTGTACGATTGCAAAATATCCATCAGAGATTTGTTCGACCACCAGCAGTTGGTGAACTTGGTCAACGGCCACGAATGCAAATGCAGGGTGGAATAATTTACGGACAACGTTCACCATTAGGCAGTCCACAGCCAGTTCAACAACCCATGATGACGCAACAGCAACACCAACAAATGCTACAACGCCAACAAATGATTCAACAGCAACATGAAGTCGGGACAATTGCGCAGGATGGTCAAACTGTATTGAACCAACGTACATTACAAATGGTACAGCAGAGGCAACAAATGTTACAACAGCAGCAACAACAACAGCAATTGGTGGCTCAACAACAGCAACAACAACGACAACAATTTATACAAATGCAGCAGCAGCAGCAACAACAACAACAGCAGCAGCAGCAACAACAACAACAACAGCAGCAGCAACAGCATATTATGCAAAAGCCTCCTAATTCACCAATGGTATCTCAACCAGCCAGTTCGCCTAGTCCTCAAATGCACTCACAAATTCAACAAAATTATGGGCAACCACCGAGCTCACCAATGCCACGCAGTCCCATGGTACAACAAACAATGGGATCGCCAATGTTACAACAACAGTTGAGTCAAAATTCTCAACCGCCAAGTCCAATGGCCAATAGAGTTCATCCACCACCGACATCACCGATGGTATCACAGTATCAACCGCCAAGTCCAATGGCTCGTAGTCATCCATCAACGTCGCCTATGCTGCAGCATCAATTAAATAATCAACATCATCCACCTCCCGTTCAAACGCCCAGTTCACCAATGCCAAGAAGTCCGATGGTAGCTGGATCACCAATGCAAATGCAACGACGACAATCAAGCGGTAACAGCCCAGCTATGCCCGATCGGCCACAAAGTGTTGAAAATCCCGGAACACCACGAACACCACATACGCCGCATACACCGCACACTCCACATGCGTACAATACTTCACAAAATTCAAGTGGACATTGCAATGAGCAGCAGCAACAACAACAACAACAACAACAACAACAACAACAAGTCCTGTCACAAGAACAATCTAATCAATCGATGGATCATAATCAAAATAGAGGTGGTGGTAATCCGCATAATCCATTAAATCCAATTCCGTTAATGAGACAATTTGGACGTTACGGATATTTTAAACTCGGTTTGAGAGGTGGCTCGCCAATGTGGTCAGCTAAATCTGAATCGAGTAAAGGAAAAACTGCTGAGCCACGTATTACAAATGCCACTAATGCTACATCTAGTGGAATTGATGAAAAACCAAATACATCAGCGGTTGTACATAGAAAAACAGGAATTTCACAATCGAAAATAAATAGTTTAGTGTGCGCTGATTACAATGATTTTGATGATGATTCTCATACACCACCGCAAACGCCACCAACATCTGCGTCAGAGTCAAAAACTAGTGGAGGATCTGCGAGTACCACATCAAGTCTTGCTAATGAAAAACCAACAACTACTTCATTATCTTTAGGTAGCCCAAGTGATAAACTTGAACAAATGCCAGACACTACGGATTATGATGACGACAAAACAATTGTAAATGAGGAAGTAACATTGAGTTCGACGGCACAACGTGATAGCGATGACATGACTGTTATTGAAGAGTTTGCTGGATCTGAATTAGTTGATGTTGCTCTTGGTGCACTTGATCCTGATATGCAAGAGGAATACGTTTTATTTGAACCTGATATGGTTGTTGATTTGTCAGTTGATAGTAATGATTCCCTCAGTCATGCTCTGGTGAATAATAGCAATCAGAGTCATGATCTTGTGCAAATTCTCGAGATCGAACAGTCCAATGTTGACGATCAAGTGTTGAGCGATGATGATTTAATGTCGACACAAACGCGAAATAAAAAATCATTACGTTTAGATATTATGAGAACATTGCCAAGTGGTAAAAGACTCGTAACTGTTACCGACACTCCTGAATCACCGGATCAAGAGGAAATGAATGTCGATCCATCGCCAGATATATCGCCATTCATTGATCACGCATCTGATCACGATCTCTTAGCTCTTGTTAATGAATCCGAGGTAGTAATAATTGATTCCAGCAACAAATCGCCGGAGGATCATGTGTCCAAGGAGTCATGCGGTGAGGATGAAACAGACAGACGCGAACCTAATTGTGATTTTGATAATACGAAAAAGACATTGGGACTCGCTAAAAATGATGAATCCAAAATAGATGTTGAGATAAATGAAAAGAAAAGTCCAACACAACATAATTATATAGATGATTCTTCACCTATTCATATCGAATCATCGAGTATTGATCAGGTTGATGTTGGAAATATCAATGCAGATAATAGTAATATTTCACGCCCAACAACGCCATTAAAAAACACTGATTCATCGGATGAATCACTTAGTACTCTTACTACTTCTAAAAACATTACTGAAACATCGACGCATTCTAGTGTCGCTGTGCTCAGTGTAGTTAATGAAATTGACATTATTTCAACGAGCGATAATCAAAAACAATCAATATTACCTCCATCGTTGGTTAGCATGGCAGCTGATGCAAAAATAGCCGCCAAATTATGTCAAACTGCTATGGAATTATCATTAGCTAAATCCCAAAAATCTAATTCAAGTGATACAACAGAAATTTTCGATACTATAACCTCAAAAACTGATTCAATACCCGCAAAAATGCTTGAGAAAATTGCAGACAGAACGGAATTGAGTATTTGCACTATATCAAATGATAATGCATCAGTTTTTTCTGGTAATCCTGATGTGACTGAAAAAATAATGAAATCAACTAATGTTACAATTACTGTTAATCCAACTTTAGTGACGTTATCAAAACCTAAAATATCCAATCCTGATTTATCATCCAAAGAGAATGCTGTATCAATAACAAATTTAAAAGAAATTGATTCTGAAAAGATATTTTCAAATAAAAATGAAACGACAAAACCTGAAATTAACGAAAAATTAAAAACTGATACATCAAATATTAATTCATTGACCAATTGTACATCTAGTAGTTCAGATAATTTGGATAACTCAATAGAAGATAAAAAATCAGATCCGTTAAATACAACAGATGAGCTTGAGAGTATGTTAGAAGCAATTCATAATCCAGCAGAGAATGTTATTAATGGCGAGAACAAAAATGTTGACAATAAATCAGAACTTTCGCCATTAAAACGCATGTCACCCGTGGCGGATGAAATGTCTTTAGTTAATATTTTGGAAAATGATTCCGAGCCAGTGGTAATGAACGAGAATAAAGATAAAGCATCAAATGAAAATAAATCTCAATTAGATTCGGCAACTGTTCAATCTACAAAAGAATCTATAAAAAATTTGTCAACATCATCTGAAATTGAACAAGAAATTGACGTTTCTCAAACTAAATCATTTTCAGACCACGTCGATGGATCAAATGAAGTTGATGAATCCTCAGATGATATTTTAGATATGTTACAAAATATTATTGCATCAAAGCCAGAAATGGCCAATACAAATATTCTCGATGAAGAAGACAGAACAAGAAAATCAAGTTTAATTTATCAAATGCCAACGCCACTCGATACGTTACCATTAAATATTCTTCAAGACTCATTAATGGATTTGGATCAGCCAATATTAGAAAATGATCAACCGCACGTATCACAAGATGAGACGAAAGCCCAAAAAATTACAAAATCATCAACGCCAACATTAGAAACTACGGGTGTGATAAAGAAAAGTCCACCACCCGTTCAACAATCAACATCAGTTGTCGTCAGTACTGTTTCTCAGTTACAAAAGAGCACAACATCTGTGCCTCATCTTTCGCCACTATCAAAACCCACTGAATTAACTTCAAATGTTGACAATGTGACACATCAATTGCGTACTCTGTTATCATCATTTCCAGCTATTCATTCGCAAAGTTATACAACTGCTCAAGCAGCTTTAGTGACAATGGTATCGTCTGTCATGTCGGCATCCAAAGCTGGCAATGTCGTAACAGCTACAACAACTACTGTACCAAATTCTTTAAGCACAACTCAAACGAATATAAATTTTAGACTTCAAACAACAACGGCAATTACATCGAGTGGAATATCATCAACAAAATTTTCAGCTGACACAACAACTGTCGCATTCACAATGCAATCAAAAGACAGTTCATCAAATGTAACATCGTCTTTCAGTAAAATTTCTAACGTAGATTCATTTCCGCGTGTTGTCACAAGCACCGTACAATCACAATCAATGGTTAATTTACCCTCAGCACCAACAACTGCATCGAGACCGGCCACTAATTCCGGAATATCAATTACATCAAATGCAATGCTCAACGCTATGCTGTCAGGTACATCTTCGGCAAAAAGCTCAATAGCCGGACATCGTGCCACTACTATTCTTACGCAAACAAGCAATCTGTTAAGTTCAGTTTTGCCCTCTGCCACAGTGCAAAGACCACAAAATTTACAAACAATATTACAAGTTACCTCAACATCTTCTTCAATACCATCGCGCGTTACTACCAGCGTGTCATCTACAACTATAACAACTTCATCGATGCAAAGTACAAAGACTGTTGTACCTCCAATGGCTACAAACGTGACAAACACCATGAACGTCACCACGTCTATTCTTCAATCGACTTTATCACAAGCGCCAACACTTTTGCACTCGCAGTTAACATCGGGTCAGAGTCAATACAAGTCTACGGGTATTTTACCAATTGACAACAAGAGTAATGAATTGGAAAGTCATGTCCAGAGTACGTCAACAAAAGAAACTGATGATACAAATAAAATTCAAGTACCAACAACCAGAACTGAGTTGGATAATGTTAAAGTTATAAATTCACATCGTATGGAGGAGTCACAAAATGTTTTATTGAAGCAATTGTTACAAAATACCGCATGTGCTACAACAAATTTACCATCTAATGTATCGACAACGCCAAGTTTACCAATAGTCCCGTCATTAGAAGCACAATTAGCCCGTCCGGTTCCACCAACGCCATCGGCTTTACTTCCACCACTTTTAAATAAAACATCTGCACCAAAACCTGCCACGCCGAAGCAAATTTTAACTCGTGAAACTTCATTTGTGTCTCAAGCACCGCCATTAAAAACTCAAAGTCCACCGATAAAAGAAGAATCACCTAAAGCTACGACTCCACCAACAGTTACATTGCCAGTGACATCAGTTCAATCGCCAATTTCAAGACCAATTGAATCAGTATCGAAACAAATATCAAGTCAAACGTTGAAAGTCCAAACAACTGTTGTTCAGACCAGTCAATCAACAACGATGACACCACCGGCAAAATCAATTGCTCCAATTCAACCTAAAATTGAACCGACAACTCCACCACAACAAGATACTACTGTCAGTCAACCACCACCGTTAGCTAAAACACCAACAACAGATTCATCAATGCTCAATCAATTACCCAATCAAAATCAAATACAAATACGTACATCAACAGCGCCAACGACATTTTCACGGCTGGTTACACCTATGAATAAACCAATAATGACTACATCAATAACAAAAAATGTTCAAGCATTGCCACAAGTGTCCACAAACGTTCAGCACTCGTCACAGCCTTCAACGCCTGTTGCCACAACTCCACCGCAAACTCCACAGCCTTTAATACTAACAACAATACAACCACCTTCTGTACAAAAACCAACGGCTATTCAGCAAATTCAACATCAACAATTGCAACAGTTGCAACAAAAACTGCCAGCTCAACAGCAAGCGCCGCTCACAAACACAATACAACCGCCAGTGCCTCATACGATGGCCCATCAATTGGGACATCAAATTCACCTATCCCAGGGTGCAATTACGCAACACACAGTGCCTTTAGTGGAAGTTAAAAAGGAAATTCTCGATGAAGTGTTGTCTGGCAGTACTCCAGGTCAGCATTCTGATACCAAAGACTTTTTAACTGCCAAAGAAGAGCTTATGGATGGATCAATTGATGATAAAACCGGTGAGTAAATAAGTTTTTATTTATTTATTTATATTTGTGAATTTTTTTTTAAATTTTTATTTTGTATTTTATAGATCTTAAAAAATTAAAAAGACGACAGTATCAACAAAAACGGAGACAGAGTCAGGGTAAAGACGCGACAGCTCCACCGCAGAAAAAACGCTCGAGAAAAGTGTCAAGGCTGGACGAGGACTATGATACATTTATTGACAATATAATGATTCAATTACGTCAATTACAACCGATGGCAGTGTTGGAGCCATTATTAGGACGTAATTATGGCGTTTGTCCGATATTTGGCTCGGGCGATTTATCAAAAATTGGTACTCAACGCGATTATAATCCACGAACGGGTGATTTAACTGGCGTATACGGCGTTGCACGACTGATGGGTGTATCCGATCATTATAATACACAACCGTTTGGTGAGTTGGAGCCATTACCACCCCAACAGCCCGCTTCAACTCAACGTGGATTTTATGATCAAGAGTTTCCTCCACTTAAACTCGATGATTCAATGGAAAAAAAAGAGAATTCATTGTCTATGACGCGCGATGTTGATACGCCAGATACAATTGTTAGTTCATCATCACCAGAATGTGTAATACCAGAATTCGTTCAACATTTCCCAGGTTTAAGATTGATTGAAGAGGAATCAGATGAGGAATCTGATTGGTTAAAAAGAGTTTCGCCTGTTATACCACTTATTTCACCAATTCCAATAAGATTAAAGCCTGCCTATATCAAAGATACAGCTAAACAGGATAAAGAAAACGTTGGCGCAACGCGACTTGGTAAATCGCCGCCAGTGGCATTGAGAGAGAATGGAAATGTTACAGTGACACTTACATTAAATAGCCAAGCGGCAGATGATATCATGGGTGTACTCAAAGATTTAGCTAATATTCTTAACATATCACCACCAAATGGATATCAAATTGTTGAACGTACTACTACGCCTCCAAGTCAAAAATTAGGATTGTATAGGACTAAAGGAAAGGACGGCAAAGAAGGCGGTAAGTTTTTTAAATTATTTTGATACTATTAAAGACTTAATTTGTTCAATATTTATATGTTTATGTATTACTATTTTTTTTTTTATAGCTCCAATTGATATTCAAAGTATTCTAAATGGTGCAGCAAAATTCTGTCGGCATTGTGATGTAGTAATTCTTAATAGTTTAATCAGAAAAAAAGTATCGGATTTACCATTTTTAAGTAAAGAAGAAGCTGAACCCGGCGATGAATTGTGCTTTTGTTCAGCTGCTTGTTATATGCAATTTGCACTTATTCATCGTACACCTCTAAATACTCAGGGTAAGGCCGCAGCAATTGTCGATCATTTGTGCCAAAAATCAGATGCAAAATCATTCGATACTGCCCTGAGGAAAAAGCTTCACGAGAAAAAAATAATTGAAAAACAGCCGGTGTCATTAACGGAAAATCTTTATGAACCGATGGAAATTCATATGGATATCAAAATAAAAACAGAAAGAGATGATATTGAAATGCGTGAAATAAAAGAGGAACAATTGCATATTGATGACAAGAGGCCGAAAAAACATCCAGTAAGCGAAGAGCTATCCAGCGAATCATCTGACACTCAACCGCCAACAAAATTATGGCGCGGTCTTCGCTATAAATTTTGGAGTATGGGTATAATTCAACCGTTATCAAAATACAAAAAACCATCGGACAAAGACATCACAGAAATGTTATTTCGTATGGGTGTTACTGTAACACCAGCGAGAACTGAAGACAGTCGTCGCTGTATGTTTTGTCAGAGTCAAGGTGATGGTGCTGCCGATGGTCCTGCGCGTCTTCTCAATTTTGACGTTGACAAATGGGTACATTTAAATTGTGCACTTTGGTCCGAGGATGTTTACGAGACTGTTAATGGCGCATTAATGAATTTAGACACTGCATTACAACACAGCCTTGTGCTTAATTGCATCACGTGCGAAAAACCTGGAGCAACAGTCAAATGTTTCAAGATGCGATGTACAAACGTTTATCATTTAGGCTGTGCCGTTAAAGATGGTTGTGTTTTTTACAAAAATAAAAGCACATATTGTTCACAGCACATACAAAAAAATGAAAAAGACAATGAATTAACAACACTAGCAGTTTATCGTCGAGTATATGTAAATCGAGATGAAAATCGGCAAGTTGCCGCAGTAATGCATCACTCGGATCATAATCATCTATTACGTGTTGGAAGTTTAATATTCCTCAGCGTTGGACAATTATTACCACATCAATTGGCCAATTTCCACACGCCCAATTACATCTATCCAGTTGGGTATAAAATTGTTAGGTTCTATTGGAGTATGCGTCGGCCTAATAAGCGATGCAGATACGTTTGTTCCATTCATGACGTGTCAGGTCGACCAGAATTTCGTGTTCTTGTTCAAGAGCCATCACAAGAGGACGTTGAACTGCGGGACGCAACACCGCGCGCTGTTTGGAGTCGAATTCTTGAACCACTCGCTGACTTGAGAAAATCCACTCACAGCGTTCAATTATTTCCACGTTATGTTTCGGGTGAAGACCTCTTTGGCTTAACGGAACCAGCGGTCGTACGAGTACTTGAAAGTCTGCCTGGCATTGAAACATTAACAGATTATCGATTTAAATATGGAAGAAATCCGCTATTAGAATTACCGCTAGCGATTAATCCATCGGGAAGTGCTAGAACTGAAGCAAGATTAAGACATCAGTTACCATGGAAAAGACCGCATACTCAAAGAACTGGATCATCAGCTCGTGCAGCATTCGCTCCTACTGCCACTGTTGCCGGTGAAGTTGCATGTCCATACTCCAAACAATTTGTTCATTCAAAGAGCTCCCAATATAAAAAAATGAAACAAGATTGGCGTAACAATGTTTATTTAGCACGATCGAAAATTCAAGGATTAGGACTTTATGCCGCACGTGATTTAGAAAAACATCAAATGGTTATTGAATACATCGGTGAAATTATCAGAACAGAATTAGCTGAGATGAGAGAAAAGCAGTATGAAGCTAGGGTAAGAAATTTATTTCGAATTCACATTGGAATAAAGACTAGAATATATTATATGATATTTTATCGTGCAACATTCAAACAAGTAATTACTAATTTTCTTTTATTTTTGTTGAATATAGAATCGTGGAATTTACATGTTCCGTTTGGATGAAGAGAGAGTGGTGGATGCAACGTTGTGCGGTGGACTGGCACGTTACATAAATCATTCATGCAATCCAAATTGCGTTGCTGAAATTGTTGAAGTTGACCGGGATCTTCGAATAATAATATTTGCAAAACGAAGAATCTCACGTGGTGAAGAGGTAAATAAAATTTCTATAACAATACACAAGCAATTATTTGTCTTAAATTAATATTGTTAAATTAATTTTATTCTTCAATATTTTTTTTCTTTTTCATTTTAGCTGGCATATGACTACAAATTTGATATAGAAGATGACCAACATAAAATAGCATGTTCATGTGCTGCGCCTAACTGCCGCAAGTGGATGAATTAAATGTAAAAATAAAAAAGGCTCGATCCACTGTTGTTATTGTTGCTACGTTATTGGGTAGGGTTTTACGGTGAAGAAAAAAAAATATATATATATATCTATATATATTATAGACATATTATTTAATTTGTAAAGTGCCATTGCAGTTTGACTAATCGATTTATATAGTGAAGTTGGTGCTACGCCATCACAACATTCCTCCAAAGTTGTACAATATTAGTTTTTACTCTTAAAATGAAGCTGAACATGGGGAAAAAAAATGAAAAGAAAAAAGTAATTGAATTGCTTGTATATTAAAAACTGTGACGATTTTTTGTGACTTTAAAGTGAGGGAGTTATTACATGATGTGAATGAAAAAAAAAAAAAAAAAGGAAGAACTTTTATGTGAAACTAAATAAAATGGCGAGATAAAGAGAAAGCTGTATAAAATGAAATAACAACAAAGAGAACACTGTTGAAAAAAATTTAGTTGGTCGTGTATGTAAACAAAAAAAAAATAAATAAATAAAAGTTTGTATCTTTGTATGTGAAAAAGTGGAGGACCAACAGATGAAAATAACAAACAAATGGTTTTCCACGTTGTAATATAGTAACGTTTATTAATTATTGCATATACATTGCACTGTGTCTGTACATAGGTAGAAGTCCAATATTATTTTGAATCACAAAAAAGTTATGTAAAATAACAGTACCTAATGTAGAATTATATACAATTATAACTATTTGATTATACATAATGAATCAATGAAAAGAAAGAAAAAAAAAAAGATTTTATATCCTGTCCTGTTAATGCGAAAAACGTTGCAATGAGACGTTAAAGAATATATATGTATCAGCTACAAATAATATCTCTTTTCAAAATATCTCAATGCACGGGACATTATTTTCTTGTTTCCATTTAACTAATTAGAGACCGATCATGTTACACGAAATGATATTTGTGAATTTACATGACTAGAATCCATGAGTATTTTTACTGGAAATTGAAAAAAAAAAAAGAATAAAATAAAATAAAGAGTAATTGAATTAAAAAAAATAACTATTTCAATATGAGTCTCAGTTTTTATTCACTGTAAATAATAAGCTCATATTTACAACTTTATTATTATAACGCAATTTGAATACATACATTTTAATTCACTAATACGCGATATATAGATAATAATCTCAATGTGGAGAAGACAAGAATTATACAAGGTAAGTATAATATACTTAAATCGAGCATATTTTCTTTTTTGTTTACATGTTTATACATATTTTATTCTGACGGAAAACAAATAATTAAGGGGATGTATGAAGAGGAGGTATCAGTCATTCAAACTTCTATTTGAGAGGAAAAATAAAGGAATCCACATAAGTACAAAGCGAAATATTATATCAAAAGATAAATGAATATTCTGCATATTTAAATAAATTTTTAAATGCAATTCTTTGGCATTTTATAAAATGAGAGAATACTTGAAAAGCAACGAAAAGTCATTCTACTAAATTCGTAAAATCTTAAATTATAATTAAGTACATAAACGAGGTACAATATGGTTTGTATTTAATTAATTTTCTATTCTTTATTTAATTTATTAACGATTTTTTTTCAATAAATCAATCTCATTTATCATTAATTTAGAAATCGATTTTAACATTTCCATTCAGGAATAGTTTAATATTATTTATCCATTTGTTTGATTTAATTTGGCAGATAAAGACATTGGCAAATTGCAAATAGTGCACTGCTTAATTTGACATTTGTTTATAACTTACTTATTAATTTTTTTTTTTTTTTTTTTTTTTCATTACTGAAATAAGTTTATACACGTTGAGTGATCATCGGGAATTCTGCAATAACGATTGATGTTTACGATGTCGTCGTCAAGCCGTCCCTGTATGCATGCAACAAATTAATAATATATATTATTATTTTTATCTCATCGTTTTCTCAAGACATAATTAACATGCATTCAAGTATAATTACTTTATATCATATATCTTCATTTGTAATTATAGGATTATATATCTTGCAAGCAGTGTGTCTTCAGGTCATTATTTTAATTGCACTTTTGTTATTCCTATGTCTAATTTGCAAATATAATAGCTGGCGAAAGTTTTTGGCATGAAAATTATATATATATTTAAGAAATCATGCGCATGCAATGTGTGATGATAAAATAGAAGATAAATTATTGGTTTTGGAATTTAAAAAAATAGTGGATACAGAATGATTAAAGTAAAAGACTAAAACTTATTCTCATCGTGCAAAATTATCCTTAAATATTAAGAATACATACTTATTGAGAGTAAAAACAAAAATGTTTTATTTCTTTATTTTCTTTTCAGGGACCAGAACATAAAAACGTTCAAACCTAAATTTGTTTGGAGACATTTTATCTTTATTGCCATATTTAGCTTGATAGGATTTATAATAATTATATTATCCACATATATTACAGTATTTTATATACACAAGGACCTTTCTATACACTAAATTTATTTTATTTATTCATTTTTTCCTTTTGCATCTATATTTTCTTTTCATATTGGCTTCCCATCAATGATAATTTATATATAATTAATAGTTTAATTCCTTTTAATTCATGTATATAAACATTGTGTAGATTAGAAATTTGGGAGACAAGATTGAAAATTTCACTTTTAACTATTAAAAATTAGAAAATAAATTATATTCATTAAAAAACAAGTGTTGATGAATTTAGTTATGTTAATTACTATTGTCTAAAGATTTATAATTTAATTAGCTGATGATAGAATGAATGATTATGAACATTCTTTCATTTAGGCAACATTTTGTGGATGCTACAAAGGCTATTGGAGCAAATGCATCATTTATAGAAACAACACTAATGAAAATTGAGGACAATTATTAATTTTTTTTTCTTTCATCATTTCAACTGCAACAAACTGCGAAAGCTGAGTCTTTATTTTGATTATAATTTTTGCTTCTCAAATATTAACGTTTATTCTTGTTTCTAATGCAAGAAATGAAAAAAAAATGAAGAGCTACACAATAATAATTAAATAAATAATTAGAAAATGAAGATTGAATTTGTTTGAAAAAATTAATTTTCAAATTTTTTTAGCGTAGCAGCGATAATCTATTTTTTTGTATTCATTTTTTTTTTTGGCAGTGGGACATCCGCGTTAGGTGAATACCGAGTACGTAATTCGTTGTAGATTCAGAAATTTTTATTTAATTTTTAAATAAACGATGTCACTTTAACCGAACATCCCACCGAATATCATTTACTTTATTTATTTATATTCACTTATTTGTTTACTATTTACTCTTTCTCTTTATATCATATATAAATCTATGCAATTCATTTTATAAGATTAATTTTTTTACAACTAACTACATTGAGTAATACTGCAACGAAGTAAACAATTAATTTTATAAAATGCTAAATCAAACTATCAATCAGCTAATTTCAGTTCAATAATATTCATATTACGTTTAGCCACCAAATCATTCCGTCAGTGCTATGACTTTCAAGTCCTATAAGCATCAATTAAATAAAAAAAAATATATATTTATGTCTATGTTATTTATTTTCTTCTTCATCCTGAAGTAGCAACGCAAATGGATATAAATATAAATATGATAATTCGATAAAGAATCTTGAATAATGCTCTGAAGACATAAATAAGAAAAAATATATGTATAATTTAATATTTTATATCGTGAAAACAAATTGAAAAATAAAATATTGAATAAATTTGAATGTAATAATTTTTTTTTTCTATTATGAATATTTTTTTCAACACTTTAGACGAAACTTTGTTAACATTCATAACTTTTTTTATATATATATATATATATATATATATATAATAATTTGATCCTACATGACTAATTTGAAAACCTTACCTGAATTTCAACTTATAACTCTCATTTTTTTCTTTAATTCGTACATATATAACTTTCATTTTTAATTTATTATCAACTACAAAAACGTAATATAAACTACGAAAATGTACACATTCAAGTTATTTCATGATGGATATCAATAAAACAACTCTCTCTTTCTCAATTTTCTTATTCCCTAGCACTGTTTCCTAAAATATTCTTTGGCCTTTGGAGCTTAATTCGAAATAATTTCGAATAACAAATAACTCTCAACGCCTGGAATGATACTTTCAAAATGAAATAATCGAATGAGAGTGTTTTAACTTATCACTTCTAATTGACACGTGGTAATTACATTTTATCATCGTTATAATAAACATTTCAACAAACAAAAAATAATTATAGATATATAGAGTGATTCGTACAAAAATAATATCTATTAAAAAATAATTGACAGATCAAAAACATTGAATCTTTTTTTTTTTTCTTTTTTTTTTCTTTCTTTAAGATATACAATCAATAAACAGTAATAAAAAAAGCATAAGTTCATACCTCGTACCATATAAATAAATAAATAAAAATACAGGAGAGATTAATTGTTAATAAATGTTAACAATAGTCACGCATAAGCCAAGAGTCATAATAAATTTAGTTCAAGGATTCATTTATAGATAATTATATAAACTAATTTAAGAAAGACCAGCACCATATGTCGTATACATTAATTATCGAAAATGAAAAACTAATATACCAAAGAAATTATTTTGTGAACAATGGTTATTTTTGTTTTTTTTTTTTTTTCATTTTTAGTTTTATACACAGGCGAAATATATCAATAATTTATCCTGAATTTTGTGCTGTATTGTTTATTTTCGAAAACGAATTTAATTTGTTTTCTTTTTTTCCCCACGACAAAGCGCACAGTCGCGATCCATGCGACAAAAGTTATTCAATGCGAATAAATAATCAGCATTAACTCAATTATATAATATTTCCAGTGTAATGTGTAAGAGAATCCAAAGTATTCTGTAAATATTTTATCATTTCCAGCGTGTGTGTGCGTATATTTTGTATTATTAATCATCAAAAATATTCATCTTCCTGTGCCATTCATAAAAAAAAAATATATATCTATATAAATATATATCTAATGTGCATTTAATTAAATGCACATTATATAAACAAAGATACGATTTGATAAAATAGGAGGCACGGTGTAGATTATTTATATTTGTTTCCAGTTCAATTAATTGAAGATTAATATCCAAATAATTTTGAGCTTAATTAATATTTAATAATTATTTCGTACCATTATCGATACAAAAATAAATAAATTTATATCACACACGCTGAAAATACGCCCATGACTCGTCAACCAATGTCCCCACCGTAATCCTGACCGTTCAACAAATTTCGGTTGTAAATTGCAGCCCTGTAACTATACCTATTTGTTGCTGGACGATCGGGCACTGGTGGTGGTACTAATCCAACTTCAGCATTTAATGACGGTCCCAATCCTTCGTCAACTTCGCCAATACTGCTTTCAACTAATGAAGGTTCAACCTCTGTGAATACCAACCTCGATCGCAATAAATAGGAATAAGTTTTGTATCTCTTCAACTGAAAAACAAAATTTTAAATAAAGAAAATAAACAATATATTGCAAAATATTTATTTGCATCAATTTAAAATGAACAAACTTCGTAATGAAGATAGACATCTTTTTCTTTATAATTTTGTACAGCAAGAGCTTTTGCACCACGTTCTGGTGGATGCCTTCGATGCTCTTCGAGGTCTGTCTCCAGTCTATTAACCCTGTCTTCATGGTCCCGTAATTGTTCACGCTAAAATAATAAAATATTTGTGTAATTGACTGTGAAGAAGAAAAAGTTAATGAGAAGTAACATTGATAAATTGGCCACGGTAAAAATATTAGCGTAGGCATGTGCTTCTTTAAAATATTGCATTTAAATCACTCCCATCAACCATGTATATTTTACACTACTTTTGACATTATCCTTTACAATTTAATGACAAAAAAATATTCATCTTCATTTCATTTAGAATTTGATTGATTTTGAATCGAGTGCATGTATTGTTTTTTTTTTCTCCTCGAGAATACAAACTTATTGAAATTTGGAGTTTGCATCAATGAAAGTGGTGGCATGTTTGCAAGTAAAAAACAAAATCATATTATATTTATATTCACGTTATATTCAATTTAATCAAATGCGAAAATTTACAAGATGTCAAATTGATTTTTTTTTTCCTTCGCATTTTTTTAGAAAAATCAATCCTTATTTTACACTTCGCATGATGCTTACAGGTGTCAATTTGGTGTGACTGCAGGGAAGCAAAGGCCGCTGAAACTTTCGTTGAGAACCTACCGCTCCTGCGAGAGGCTGACATGAAAAGCTGGCGCAAACGAAATTAATCGTGTCAATCCAAGACTGCAATTCCTTAGAGTCACTATAATAAAAAAAAAATAATAAATAAATAAATAATACAAACAAATGTACATGAAAATAAAAATACATTCAATTTCCATAATTATCTTACATCATGTTATATAAATAACGTATATGTAAATTCATTATTAATTCAAAAGTATGTATATATAAATAAAAAATGTTGTGTGTTACCTCGTTTGGAAGAGATATTCCGACTGATCGGCAGTCTGGAGCCTGAAAACGTGTTGTTTTTTAGTATAATCCGATGCTTTAGTTGCGAGTGCGTGATGAATGCGTATTGCGTTATGCAAACTGTCGTTGCGGAAGCCGTGCTCGTCTTTGTGTAAATATAAAACGAGTTCTCGTAATGTGCAGTAATACATCTTCCAGCCACGCTTGCCAAATGGAGCTAAAGAGTAAATTCATATCGTGTCATGACATAAAAATAAATGAATAAATAAATAATATAAAATTTTATAAAATTAATTTCACTTACTCTTTTTACCATTAGCGTCGTAGCAACATTTGCGCATGACATAACCTTTTTTGAATTCAGTGGCACCACTAACATTTGGCACATCGAGGAATGGATTACCCGAAGCTGATATTGCGGCTCCATCACCCGGTTGAATTGCCTGAGCGACTGTTTCATCACCCTCTTCATCTCTATAAATCAAAATAAAATTATTATCATGAAAATATTAAACACAAAGTGTTTTTTTTTTTAAATAACTTTTTGTTTTTTTTATTTGTTTTAGAAACTGTACTCACAGTGCCCATTCAAGAGGGCATGATTTAATCGCTGTGTAGAGTTGTTTGAGCACCTCACGTGGAAAGTTTTCGCCGTCATTAAGTTCAGAAAGATTTTCAATGAATTCAGAGCACGACATTTTTCGACCAATATTTTGACCATGAAGATCGGTATTGAGCAACATTATAGCGCATGTAAGTGTATGCACGGCATCTAAAATTTTATAAATAACGCAAAAATAAAATCATAAATATTAATTCATTTTTATTTTTTATTATTTATTATTTTTAATTTATTTTAACAAGTGTTTTTTACCTTGTGAATTAAAAGTTCCGGGATTACAATCAATATAGCGCTTGGAAAAATGTACAAGTACTCGTTCTCTTTCTTGTGTCTCGCCAGTTAACGAAAATTGTACGAGAAACTTTCTGAGCGCCGCGTCCAATGTATCTCCATCGAAATTAAAGTATCTCAGATACTCTTCAGCGACAGCCCGAGAGAAGTCATTACTGAAACGCCAAAAAGAAGAAAAAAAAAAAAGAAAAAAAATAAAGCATTGCAATTAACAAAATTGTTTACAAGACAAATGAGTGATTGATTAAATTGGATATTATACTTTTTACTTAGGTGTCTAGAAACATCAGACTTTTTGAATCCATCAAGTGAATATAATCTCTTCGCCAATCGTACTGCCGACGGTAGATCAACTGCTTTTGGACTATAATGGAAGCTGCGTAGGCTCTCAATATCGCTTTCCTCATCAGCTGATTGCGGCGGCGATTGTCCATTATTTTTCTGTTCATCGGACGAACCAACATGTATTTCTTTCTCATCCTCGCTCTCCTTCAACTCCTTAACACATTTACACACATTAGGAAAACACCAATTCAACAGGAGATAAAATAATAAATTTACTGTGAAAGGAAACATTGCTATTGATGTTCTAATTTTTATTTTGTCATTGTCACATTATAAATAACGCATGCAAGATTACGATGAAACGAAGAAGATTAGCATTAAAGGAATAGATAGATAGATAGACAGATAGATACCAAGTAAAGCAGGATTTCTTCAATCAACAAATGGACAGAAAATAAAAATGGGACTGGGGAAATATACCTGATAACCAGTAAAGTCAGTGTTGCCTGAACTCACGCCAGATGGTGGACGATCAGTAGCACCAGCACCACCACTATTACTACGTCGACGATTATTCCTTGGACTACTATTGGCATTCCTTGAATTAGATTCCTTATCCGGTCCTTTCACCTGTATCACTATTCGATGCTCACTATTATCCTGATTATATCCGGGATTTTTATTAAGTCTTCTTTGCGGCGGTTCGCTCGCAAGTATTGTTGAATCACTATCACTTGGATCACTAACCATCATAATATCACGTGCACTAAGAATATCCATTGTTTCTTCATCATTGTAATCCGGACTTGACATATTACTAATTGCCTCTGATTGACTTAAATCACCATTAGTTGGATGATAACCGCCAGTTATTGTTGGATTATTAATATTATTAAAGGCATTATTGGCTGCATCACCCGCTGACAAATGGCTATTAGTTGTTGCGTTAGTTGTTGTTAGCAGGGGGAACCTGCGTGAACCAGAATTGGAGGACATAACGGATGATGATACTGATGTTGGTGATGCAGGCGATAATGAACGTTGTGGGCTTGTGCCTTCGGTTGATGAACTACTTGATGATTGTGATGAACTGCCATTTTGACAGCATGAGGTACGATCGGACGCTGATGGTGAACTCACTGGCGCGTTATATGTCCATACAATTCTTTCGCTTGACACACCTTGTCCACTATCCGGTCGCGTATCCAATAAAGTATTAAGACTTGACGTTACGTCATCGTCAATGTCAATGTCCACTGCACTCATTGATGGATCTTTTTGAAATTGTAAGTGATCTTCAGATCTTGATGTTCTTACAAAGCCACTTGAATAATTGAAACTTGATACATTTGATTTAGCGTCAATTATATTTGTGCATTGATTGGTATTTTCACGTTTAATAATACCAACTGGCGATGTACTGGCTGAATTTGAGCCGCCGGTATTTGTTGTTGTTTTATATGTTCGATGATGGCCCAACATTTCATTAGGACTAGTTGGTACTGAATTGTGATGATGATGATGATTGTGATGATGATTATGATGCCGATGAATATGATGATTGTTGTATCTTAATGAATCAACTTTTTTTTGATAAAACTTTGGTAGTATTCCCGAGCTTTGTTGAGTACGCGAGAGATTTAACATCAATTCACCAGTCATCATGTAAGCCTCAAACCTATTAAATCAATTTTAATGTCAATATTTATTTACATATGGTAATTAAATTAATTTAATTTATTAATATTAAATAAATATTCTTCAATGCGACTAATAAATTTTATTTCTTACCTGGGTGTATTTTTTTGCCGGTTAAATTTGTCACCTGACAATGGCTCCCACTGAGTACGTTCTTCCTCTTTAAAACTGTCGGTTGGCGGAAGTAACGCCTCAAATTCAGACGAACCCGACGCATCGTTGTACGTTCCATTACTCCTTGTTTCATATTGTGACGCACCAATTGGTGCTTGAGGTGAACCAATTGGTAATTCAGGTGAATTTGATTTCCTACAAATTTTTTTCTTCTTATCGTCGCAATTATTCCCGCCAATATTATGTGAATTTTTATCCACGCCAATGCGTGAACAATTATTCGTCGACACGTCACCGTCACAAATCGCCTGTCCAGGCGACAACAGTCGTTTCACATGCGCTTTTATCGCCGGGTCTGTAAACGTAAAATAGTTCAAGTGACATATCAATGATGTCGAAAGGACCTTGAGAAGTGAATCTGCACTGTACTCTCGTTCAATGCAAACAAACAAAAACACACATACACACACACATATATATATCTACATCACTCTGAATGACCTAAATAAAAAACTTTTGCTCTCATTCTTACCACACGTGTACCAATATAAAAATTATAAAATAAATTAATGCGTCAATGCATTATTTTTATATTCCGGAAATTAAATTAATTAAAATCTGACGTAGAAAAAATTTAAATTCTCATTTTTTATCACACAGATAAACATCTTTAATTTTCATATCTGCATACAAATTATATTAATATCAATATTAATACCATCCAATCAAACAGACTGACGTGCTATAGTATAGTTGCTACGAGACTGTATATAGTTATTGTCTCTATGATTTTTTTTTTTTTTTTTTTTTTTTTTTTTTATATATACATATTTTTATTATTTTTATTAAATATTTTGAAACTTACCCCTCTTGAGATGGAGAGTAACTGGATCCGCGGACAATCGCAGACATTTAAGCACTGCAAGGATGATAAAAAAAAATATTAAATTAGTTAATATAATAATCAAAAGAACAAAACAAAAAATTGACGACGCATCATAGCGTCGAAGTACAGAGAGAGACTGGGTGTGGAGCGTACCACGACGTGGCTTTAGATTTCTCTCCACTCAATTTTCTTCTCTCACTCTATCTCTTTCGTTCTTTCTCCCATACACTCATTCTCTCATTCGCTATTTCTCCAGTTGATGTTGCGGCTGGTTCGACGACGCAAAGGCACGTACAGACGACCGCACGCCCACCACGGCAATGAATGTCTAGGGCTAGCGCTCAACTCATGGAGTGCGTTAGGTCAGGAAAGGTCGATGCGTTGCGCGCGCTTCAATGTCCTGGTGTATATAAGTACAGAGAGCTTTATACGAAGGATTAAAGCTTCATGTTAGTTGACATGAGAGACCGCACACATAAGAGAAAAGAGGTATTTAACTATAAAGAATATCTCGTGGGATTTTTTGTGAGCTCAACAGAATAGAAGAATGCAAAAAACAAACTGAGGGAGTGAAATAGAGGGAGAGTGAGGATTTTCCTTGTTATCAAACATCGTGAGTTATCACATAAACGTACAGCTCGTTATGAATGCGAGAGGAATATATAAAAATTGTGATGAATAAAATTTTTTTTTTTTTTTTTTTTTTTTGAGTAAGATACTAAACTTTTTAACGGATTTCAAGTGGCGTAACTTAACGAGTCAGCTATACATATACATGACGAATTATGTAGGAAAATTACTCATAATTAGTGCAGTAAATTGAAAGAAAAAAAAATTACCAGAAAGAGTTGAATTAATTTTGTTAATTTAAGATGCTATTTTTATGAATGATTACTCTATGTCTTTCTTTATTTTTTATTTTTAACTTGAAAAATTTTATTAATTTATATATAAACTCAGTATTCCATTTTTTCAATTGCACTCTCTAATATCAAAATTATTTGAAACTTTTCGACTTTAATTACTTCAACTACCTTTTTTGAAATTGCTCCTATATATTTCATACAAGCCAAAAAAGTTTGTAGTCACGTCTCAGTAGTTACAACGTAGAATTTTCTTTTTAATTATAAAAATTATATTTTTCCTTTATTGCTTTCTTTTTTTTTTTCGTTATTTTTTTTCCTCTTAAAAGATATGTATGAACTTCATTAACTCACCTTCCTTGGTGTTAAATCTGTTGACATCAATCTCATTCACCCTAAGTATCACATCGCCTGCCTCGACCTGAAAAAAAAAAAACAAATAAATAAATAAATCATATAAAAAAAATTCTTTAATTTATATACAAACACATAAATAATTTTAATCAATATATTAATAATATCTCTAAAACTACACAAATAAAACTCATAAATAATAATCATTCCCTCCATTTTTATTTCTTCTCTACATACACAAAACATTTCTAAATATTTTTCTGCTCTGCTTTTATTTACACCACATTTCTCTTTATACGCATTCGTGCAAGAAAAAATTCTTTTCTTTATATATATTCTCTCGACTTTCCATTTCGCTTTTGCTCTCGTCATATGCATCCCACGCGTCTCATCAGCATCGTCTGGTTATATATCCAACAAATATAAACCCCTTTGGGTGGCACAACCAAGGAGAGAGAGAGTGCAGGGAGTTCATGTAGTATTGTCTGACACTAGGCGTAAGTGCACAATGTGACAGGTACAAACATTAATCCCGAGAGTATATAGTGAGCGAGTGGGTATATAATAAATACATGTATGTTTGTCTATGTGTGCAGTACATGTCCAGCAGACCAGCAGTGCTTTCGTCTGCAGTGCCAATATAATTATACATTTGTGTCCATTAACAAATGTGACTATCGCAGATATAGAAAGGACAGGACGATTGGTAAATGTTTGAGAGAAATAGAGAATGTGAGAGTTATGGAAAAAGTAATATGCACACTAGACAAGCATTCGACTCACAATTATATTTACGATACCGTTATGTTAGTGATATGATAATATTTATATTAATTATTTTGAGGAGTTTATAGTGTAGGTATTGGAGAAAGTGATAGAGCAAAAGTGAATAATAAAGTAAAACTATTAGTTTGTTTTTTTTTTTTTTTGGGTAAAGTAATAACCGGATTGTCAACATTGTTTACAAATTAATGATAACAGTTATGTAATTAGATTACGAGAATAGCAATAGAAAACAGTTGTTGAAAGTAATGATAACGGTTTTAAAATTAGAAGTTGATAAAAATAAGTAAAATTTTATTGTAAAAATTATATCATGATAGCAGATGTATTATGTTTGATATACATTATGTTAAATAGTGTTATCAATACGGAGAAATTGTACACTAAGTTATAGTGTTTAATAATAAATTGGAATTGAATTAATATATATAATCTCATGAGTTTTCAATGATAAATAAAAATTGGTAACGAAAAAATAAAAGACTAAGTTTTTTTAAGTTTGTTAAGATTTATTATCTCACAAATTTTTATCATAGCACTGGGGCCAATTACTAACAAAAAGCAGAGAGATTAACACGAAAATATAAAAGAATAAAAATGAGTTTGACATCAGTATTTTTATTCACCTAGATAGAAAAAATTGTCTTCTGGGTTTTATCAATTTCGTCTACAATAAAAAAAAAATCTATCTAAAAATTCTCATGTCCAATATGAAACAAATAAAAGTAATTATACCGAATAAAATCACTTGACTGATTTATATTGTGTATGAAAAATTTACTTCATTATTTATATAAAATCTACATGAATTTTTTAACATAATATTAAATTGAATTTTATTTCTTTAAAAATGTAGAAAAAAAAAATTTTTCCTTTGGATTTTTGTAGCTCGGCCTTTGCGTATCATAAAGATAAACCCATAGACATATTTTTATAGGGAATCGAACGCTCTACAAAAAAGGTCTCTTACACTTTTTTCATAGAAACAGCCATTCTAAAAATATTCAAACCCAAAGTTCTAAATATATGAAATTTTAATTTTTTTCCTATCAAAATTACTTTATTATTGTGTTAAAAATTATTTTTCATCGAATAACTGTGCTATATAATATTTTCGTAAAGCTAAAAAAAAAATACTCACGTGTCAGATATTTTTTCTCCAACAAAAACTATTGAACTATTGAACAATGAGCTGGAGACATCAACAATATATTATACCTGTACAAATACAATATATGTGTTCTAGTCGATGTCCTCTCGGTTTTAAATGAAGAACTAACATAATACATACACATACGTGTACATAATACACGAATACATATGTGTTGCAGTCACCCAGCCGCAAAATTGAATCGTCACGCCTATAGCGACAATATGCCACGCGTGATTACAAACCGTGACCCATGATATCATGACTTCACATGTGTACAACATCTATATATACATATATATATATATATATATATATATATATATATATATATGTGTGTGTATGTATATCACCCACATAGACATTGAACACATCACCGGAGAACAAGCTAATGATGAGATGTATATAAATCGACAATTGATCCACATCAAATTAATTTATCAATCGATAAAAAAATTTTTTATTTATATATAAATCGTTGTATTTTATTCTTCATCATGTTTTTCAATATAAAATAATTATATCCATGTATTACCTCATTATCTAATTGTTTATACTTCACATAATGAAATTGATCATTTATCAATTCATCTCCTGCAACGCAGCAACAACAATAATGTTTTAACAAAACAAACATGGGAACAGTTGCACATATAACACAGATAAAATAATAAAATTATACGTTAAATCAATATTTTGATATTAGACAATAAATAAAAATGGATGATTGAGAGAAGATATAATGCAACATTGCGTATTGGATCACAAGAGCACACTGAGGGATATTTTGTATGCGCTATGTATTTTTTTTTATTTTATTTTATTTTTTTTTTTTTTTTTGGTGAATGTTATTTCATTCTATACATATGTATATTATTAGTTTGATGCTGGTGCCGACGGCAGCTGCCAGCGGCCTTATTTTTAACCCACCTGACATTGACTTTCGTTCTTGATTATATGTGTATAGATGTGTTTACTTCAAGACACCAACTGAAAGACTTATTTTAAAGTCCATCTTCTTATTCAATTTATACACGACGATTTATATGTAATATATTATATTAGTTTATTTCTATACCATTTTAATAGATTATTTATAATTATTATTTTTATGTAGAGCAATTTTAGCTATTTTTTTTTTTCCTTTATAATTTATTTTATTTATGCTGATGTATCGAGTGCTTTGTCAGTTCGATAAAACAGTTTGATGGCTTCTTATTTATGTGTGTCAGTGAGTTTAGTTGTGAAATCTTAAAAGCCCAACAAAATACTTTAAGCTATAACTATATATACACACAAGAGCTTTTTTTTTTTTAAAGTACATTCTCTTGGTTTATATATTTTACCAACCAAGTTTTTATACAATATTTACTCTCGTTATAAACAGAAAGTGCCTGAAATACTCGAAGAATTATCAAATCTCTTTTGCAAACTTTCTTACATTTATCATCAAACTATATAATCTGCACTTGGACACTCTGTAATATATACAATATGTATGTAGGTAGGTATATACCTATGTTATATGTATAGGTATGGATGTAAAGGCAAAAAAGCCTGTTATCCCTTAAGACCCTAATTTTTTTTTTACTAAATGATGACACTATAGGATATAAAAATATTAATACAATTACTAACTCACGGTAAATGCCCTAATATTCACGAAAAATATGCTATGACACGAGCTGTCAAGTTTCCATCAGACAAGTTATGTATTAAAGTGTGCCATTTTGAGGCGAAAATTTTTTTTTTCATCAAAAAAACAAACTGCAAACTTACTTGCTTGATTTTTTTGTAGACAGCATAATTTCTACTGCCTGAGAATAATTTTAAAAAAAATATCTGACACGTGAGTATGTTTTTTTTTAGCTTTACGATAATATTAAACCAGTTTTTCGATTAAAAATAATTTTTAAAACAATAATAAAGTGATTAGTATTGATTTAATATCAAAAAAAGTCAAAATTTCATACATTTGGAACTTTGGGTTTAAATATCTTTAGAATGGCTGTTTCTATGAAAAAAGTGTAAGAGACCTTTTTTGTAGAGCGTTCGATTCCCTATAAAAATATGTCTATGAGTTTATCTCTATGATGCGCAAATGCCGCGCTATAAAAATCCAAAGAAAAAAAAATTTTTTTCCTCATGTTTATAAGTGGAAAAACGAAAATTACGATAAGGAACCTCTAAATATTAAAATTAAGAGGTTCGTTTTAAACAGACTACTTTTTTAAAATGGCACACCTCTTTATATATATATATATATACACTAAACATGATAAAATATTAAATATTATAAAAGAGAAAATATGCAGAATATCAGACCCATAAGAAAAACAAATAAAAAAATATTCATATAAGAAAATAAACAAAGATGTCTGAGTCTTCTTATATAAATATATAAACATATTTACTGGCAAATATTTTTTCCGATTTTTATCACAACCACAGGACGTCAAATTGAGGTATACAAAAATATATAACTCATTCAATTTTATATATACAAATATTATTTATATTTATATATATTACAGTGAATAAATTTATTTTGAATAACCGCAATATTTCTCTTGAATATTTCAAACTGAAGAAAAATATAATTATTTGATATATCGTATTACTATAGTTGCAATATATGCTTTATATATTCAACCTTTCATATATTGAATGTATAATAGAGGAAGTAGGCAGAGAAAAAGAGGTACGTAATATATAGAACAAAATAGGGACGCAATCCCCATGGTCATGTAACTTTATAAACACAAACTCATTTTTGCGTAACTTGAAACCCCACTGTCATTAACTATCATGTATATAAAAATATATATTCCCTCAAGTACTTCACAATATTTTTTTTTTTATCAAGTGCCTATGAAGTAGAACGAAGCATCCTTCACGCTTTCAATTCGTATCTAAATATAATAGTTAAAAATTATTAGTAATAATACGATATTGAATTAAAAATAAAAAATAAAAATGAAATAAAATAAATAATTGAATAAATAAATAAATGAATGAAAAAATTGCAGTGTATAGTTTATAACACACTACTATTTTTCCCATATCTAAATAAAATAATTAAAAATTATTAATAGTAATAACACATTATTGAATTGAAAATAAAAAATAAAAATGAAATAAAATAAATAAATAAATGAATGAATGAAAAAATTGCAGTGTATAGTTTATAACACACTACTATTTTTCCCATATCTAAATATAATAATTAAAAATTATTAATAGTAATAACAGAATATTGAATTAAAAATAAAAAATAAAAATGAAATAAAATAAATAAATAAATGAATGAATGAAAAAATTGCAGTGTATAGTTTATAACACACTACTATTTTTCCCATATCTAAATAAAATAATTAAAAATTATTAATAGTAATAATACGATATTGAATTAAAAATAAAAAATAAAAATGAAATAAAATAAATAATTATATAAATAAATAGATGAATGAATGAATGAATGAATAAATGAATGAATAAAAAAATTGTAATGTATAGTTTACAATAATAAGATATATCGTTAATCAACAAATGAGTCATTTAACTCATTGCAACATTGATATATTAAATAAGCACAATACAATACAATACAATGTTCATGTGGTCACGTGTCAGTTGGGTGTCACCGTCAACACACGCGACTTCCCATTCACAAAGGCCAGGGACATTTAATTATTATCATATATACATTTTAATATTGTCGTGTCAATAATAGCATTAAGCTAAAGTATAAAAAACCAACAGTTAAAATCATTTAACGTGTTAATAAATAATATATACAATTTAAAATTGCGTGTATATTATAAATATACACGCACGTAGTAATAATAATAATAATAAAAAGAAAAAGAAGAATTATTATTATGTTATATACGAGTTTTTATAACTAGAAATGCCACTATAAAGGTACGAAGTAAAATGAATGAGAAAAAAAATTTTACTTTCACTTTTTTATAATTCTCATCCTTTCGGATATTATTTTTTTTTTTTTCCCGTTCAACCACCGCAAATAGAAGGTAGCCAATGGTCACGCTATGAATGCTACTAGCACGTGGGTGGAAAATCATGGTTCTAGTTGTGGTAAATAATAGCTTTATTGTACACGCCTCTTGCTTCCGTTCGATCGATCGTTTACTTTGTTTATTTCATCTTTTTTTCTTTTTTTGATTTTTAAATTTTGCCTTCTCTATAGTCATCTACTGCACATACGAGTAATCAAAGGATAATATTCACAGTCTAGCAAACCTGACCAAGGAACATTACTACTGATTAAACAGAAAAAAAGAAGAAAAAAAAACGAGTTGGATTTTCAATTTAAATATTCATGTAGAATTTTTAATTAAAAAGAAATATTTTTTTTTATATTACGTGTAGTGTGTGTGTGTGTGTTTTTTTTTTTTGGGGAATGGACAATGCGAGAATTCATTTCACCGCATAATGATAATCGAGATTAAATTGATTTTGGGTTATTGATTGAGTTATACAAATTATTACTATTCAAATACTCCTTTTGATTTCCGAAGTAATTTAATATTTTGTCTAAACAATCATATGCATTTGCGCGTTGGCATTTGGAATATATTTGGAATATATAATTTATATTTATGACAATTGTTATTCATAAATGGGAGAAGAATTATTGGTTTAACTCTCATTCACTTTGAGTTCACCAATAATAATTTATAAACTGTAGTTATAGTCACTTAGAGAATTATGTTTTCCAAAAATTTACAAGCAAATAAATTATTGTAAAGCTCTATTAAAATACCCATTTGAATGAGGATGATATATAAAGAAGATTAAATTTGTTTTTAGAAGAATAAATCAAACGAAACAATTGTACGTACAGTTAAAATTGCAAAAACAATGCATTGTTAAATATCAACCAGAATCTCTGTACGAAATTTTGGTAAATTATACAATAACCTTGGGATAAGATAAAATATTAATATTACAGAAATTGACATTTATTACCAAGTTCTTAGTAAAATTTTAAATCCTCTTGTAAAATTTTAATTCACTTTCCAATATATTTTACCCCTAAACTGAAATATACAATACACTGTAAAAATTAACTAATCCTATATGAATACTTTAAAATAATACCCTCCAAAATTGTCTATATCTCAAAGAAAAATAAACTAAATATTCATTAATGTATATTCATTGAATATTAATATTTATTTAATATATTAATAAAATTGAAACAAATTAATTTCAAATTTTCTTTAAAACAATTTTAGTAAATCTAAAATCTACATCAACATAATATCTAAGATAATTATAAATATTTCACAATTTGACTCTGATTATCACGATAAAATTGACCCTCACAATTTTCCTAATGTATATAAATTGTAAATGAATTAAAATATTTTCCAATTATTGATTCTAAAAAAATAATAATCATTTTCACATCTATCTTGATCTCACATAATTGGTGGCGTCATTAAAACTTGGATAATCTTCAAGACATAATATCATTGGACTGCTACTAATCAGCTTATAATGAGCACTGCGTACATATTAAACTTGGCGTCATGATGTCGGGAAAATATGCTTTGCGGTCCAAAGTAACCAGCTGCATATATCTCTCTCTCTCTAGTTTTATCTATATACAAACTGGCATTTCTCCCTCTGACAATTGTATACGTCTTTCGGCCTCAGCCAACAGAATCAATATCAAAGTCTCGTAGACATCAGCAACGATGTTGCCAACACAACACCCTCCACACTTCATTTATCCACATCATCCCCAAGTATATAACACATTCATACAATAATTATTCAAAATTTATTTAATTATACAAAAAAAAAAAAAAATCTCAACATTTCTTAATTAAATATATAATTTTCTCACGTCATCATTCACGTTATTGAACTTTTGACCCGACTATCAGATAATAAACAATTGATGAAAAGAAAAATCTTTAATAAATCATTTCTTTACATTTTTAAATATATTAAAATTATTAATCAAGATTTGATTAATAATTTAATACAAAGTTTATTTTTTTTGATACTTCACTGCCCTTATAAAATTGTTCAACGTTACTATAGCTCTAGTAAATGATCGATGTAGAGTGGTAAACTAACTTACGTCACTTAGAACAAAGAATATATGTATATAATAAATGTATGAGTGGGTGCAGATGAGAAAGAGTTTTTGATAGAATTGTGGGATACACATTTGTGTCAATGCTCCTTCTCTTTTATATTGTTATCAACTTCCTTGAATGGTGAGATCAGTTATTTCTCTTTATTATTATTTTACTTTCATGAATATAATGTCTTCATTCGTCCATGCCTCAAATAGTCTTTTCAATTGTACAAACAACCTACACGAGAGAGTTTTCACGTAACCAGAAATTCAAATAAGAATCTCATTGTGATTGTATAGTGCTGTTGACAATATTGTACTTATATTTTAGTGACGTATAAAGCAAAAAAGCATTTGACGACTGACTCTATTCATCATTGCGTATTTAGTACACGTTTATTTTATTTATTTATTTTCATACACATCTTGAAAAGATGAAATTCTGTTTAAATCAACGCAATTTCATTTACTATAATATATTTTTCCATCTCATCATACGTATTATATAAATATATAATTTTATTTCCCTTTTATTCTTAAATACTATTCAATTTCCTCGCTCACTATAATCTATGTGTATATATATGTGTACTCTCACGGATGCATTGAAAGTAGAGCTTTTTATATATTCCTAGAAATTCTTTAAGAAAATTTATAAATTTATAAAGCAGATTTTTTTACATATTTCATTGATAAGTTTTTTTAATTTTTATCCTCACTTTACTGCTGAACTAAATTCACTGTATCCACTTTTTTGACTCTTTATATTTTTGTATCAATTCGAGAGTTTGTTTTTTTTTTTTGTTTTTCGATTTTATTAATTTTTTAATTAATTATACTGATCAATATATTTTAAAACAGATGAAGATAAATATTTTCTATTTATTTTTATTCAACATCAAAGTTGCATTTGAAATATAAATCATAAAGTTTTCACCTCTATATATTGATAGAAGTTTTATTTTTTACAATTATTTTAGTTATATATTTCCAGTAGAATTTATAATAGTAGGTACATTATACGAAAACTTCTTCATTGGATTTTAGTTCATTGAATTCAAACTTTTGCTTTCAGCAATCTTATATGTATGGTTGATGTATTTTTATAAATCTATTTGCACAATAGAATAAAATTCAAGACCATATTTTATACATCGAAATGAATTGAAAATAATATGATATACTATTTTATTTTTTATTCACTGAAATTGTGTGAGCCCTCAACGATGGGTTAGTAACCTCCATTCTCACCTCATTTCTCGATTAAATGAGGTCATTTGATCGCTGTAGGAACTCGCCGAGTTATACGATGACAAATTGTATATGAAAGAGAGAAGAAAAAAAAAAAAGTTTGAAGAAAATCGAAAAAATTTAGAAAATAATTCAGATAAAAAAGAATAATTCTCAAAACTATATCATTTGTTTATCTAACAGAATTGCTTCATTGATAGCAATTCTATGACAATATAATAAACAATAAATAACAGAAATAATGATACAATTTATATTACAATTTATTATTGAGATTATTAAACTTTTATAAAAATTATTTGTTTTATTTAATCGAAAGATTATATTATACAAGCAAGAGAATTCTCGCATGTATATTTACAGTAAAATAATATATGGAATGAGAATAAATCTGTAATTGCGGCAAGTATAAAGAAAACAGAGAGTGAAAAATAAAATAAGAAATTGACGATAAAATAGAGAAAAGTTTGTGCTTTGAAATGTGAATCAACCAAAAGGAGAATTTTAAAAGAAGTATAAATTTATACTCATCAGGTGAAATGCGAGTTACGTGAACAGATTACAAGAGCCAAGTGGTACTATACATGTATTGTACGTATGTGAGACAAGAGGATGAAACACATGAAGAATCGATCCTGAATATATCTCATGGTAGTTAACATACAATCCCAGATATTTAATAACAAACTCAAATTTCTCAAGGCACGTGTCTCACCTTCGGATTGTAACACAATATCCGCAACTATTTATTTATATATTTATCAATATATACAAATATAAACCTTTTATTTTGTACTCTCAATTTACATTTTATTAATAAAAATTTCATAATATCCCTTCTTTAATATCCATAATATATTTTTTAATATTTACAGATTAGTTTTCATATTATTTGTAAATCTAAAGTTAATGAAAAAATTTTCCTTTGCTCGCAAAGACTTCAATAATTTTTATTATTTTCTCTTCCTTATATACCTCCCACTTTTTCATTTAATAATTAGCAATAAAATCAACCTGCTATTTCCCTGAAGAATATTATCTGTGACAAAAGATATAATCTATAAAACTTCATCATAAAATCTTGAATAAACCGCAAAGTGCACTCGTAAATTTTCAATATAATTCTCTAGAGAGCTTGCACTTGTCCTACATAACATATATACAATATATTAAATATACATGTGTATCTTAATAACATCGCTATTTATGTGTATATGTTAAATACACAAATGGAAGAAGAAAAAATTTTGAAACATAAATATTCTTTTTTTTTTTCTTTTATTATATACTTGTACATATATCAATCTCTCGAATGCTAAACAAATCGACAACAGCAGTGGCAATATTACATCAACAGTAATATCATGCTTGTATAGATTATCTATATGTACATAAAGTCATTCAACAACCGTCAAAAATGTACCCGGTGGTAGTTTTATCATTTTAAAGCTGCCCGAGTTAAAGAACTCTCCAAATGCAATATACATTTATCGATTTTTGTTTTATGTATGTATATATATATATATATATATTATATATATACACTTGTTTGCACCTTTTCAGTTACAAAAATTCTATTTTATATGTGGTAATAATATTCCTGTGAATATAATGCGATATACCGTTGCACCTTTAGTGCGAAGTAAATCAATAAAATAAACCTCACGCCCGAAAATAATATAAATATATATATTTACGAAGAAAAATAAATATATATACAGTTTTATAAATTGTACATGGCAAAAGTTGACATGAGAGGTTTGATGATAAATTGTTATATCATATTTGAATCCGGCTTCTGCAGATTTAGACAGAAACGATATTTATCATGGAGAAAACTTTTTTAATAAATGATCAGCTGGAATTTTTTGTATAAAATATTTATACATGTACAAAAATTATGGTGAATCTTGAAACAATAGAGCGTAAAAATGGACAATATTACCAAAATTTTATGTATTACTATCATAAAAATTTAATAGCAATATATCTTGAATCTTATAATTTATAAAAAAAATAAAAATATTTTCCATATAACACGAGAAAATTTTTTTTTTCAACTTCAACTCGATTTTTTGTTAATCAAAAAATTTTTTGATGATATTACATTGTTGATTCAGCTTTAAATAGCATTTGTCGTGAGATTATAATTAATGTAAAATCAATAAATTCCAGTTTAAAGAAAATTTGATGTCAATTTTATAATCAACTTTCATCTTTCCAGCTCTACAACTTGAAAACTGTTGGTCGGAGAGAGTTTGTGATAAAGAACTTTTTTGTAGCAAATTTAATGCCCTACAAAAGCTGTCTATTAATTTTTTCCAAAAAAAATTTTTGATTACCGAAAAATCGAATTAAAGTCGAAAAAAAAAATTTTCTCGTGTTATTTCTATATAAGAAATTGAATTTTTTAATGAGATAAGCCTCTAATAATTCACTCAGAATTTTCTTTCAAACGGGAATATTTTTTCTATTTTATAAATTATCAGATTTTCAGTTACGACAGACAAAAAAAAATATCGCCTAAAAATAAAAAACCCTAATACTTATAAAAACTTAAAATAATGCACTACTTTGTACTATTTGCATAATTTTATATTTCTAAAATGATTACATCGAGATTCCTCAATATTTAAATCAGTTAACATATCTAAGTATTCAAAATTTATTGATAATTGATAATATTCAAGATAATCTCACCATTACTTCGATTATCAGAGTATAACACTTGTCAAACAATTGATTTTAAATAAAATTTTAGACCTTTAACATAACTAACTTGATAAAAAAAAAATTCCATTGCTAAGCAAAATTTTTTTCTGTATTTACAATTTGCTTTTCATGATATTTTTTTGCTTTAAAATGTAAAAAAAATACATTTACATCATGAGCTTTGATTGAAAGATTTACCAAAGCTCTGCACAACATCTTATTATACAAAGTCTATTCTTTCTTATTTCTATTCAAAGTGCTTTTCAACCAGTCAAGTTATCCGGAAACGGAAAGGCACGAAATGAACGTATACACCTCATGAATGAGAAAACAAATATTATACAATATCGCAAAAACGCTTTCTTTTATCTGAATAACCCATGAAAATTCTTCGTGTTAGTAAAGCCGAAAGTGAATTTAATTTAGAGAATTCTCTAAAATTCATCGACTAACAGCTAGCTGCATTAATTCCATGCACGTTAACAATATAACTGTAGATTAAGAGAAAAAAAAAAAGGAATAAACTTCAGATATAATGAAATAAATGAAGAAGTTCAGAGTTGAATTCAGATAAATAACTTAAATATGAAATTGGAAAATTTGAAATTAATTAAGAAATTATATTCCAAGTAATAAAATTCTTTACTTCTATTCTGTAAACTATTTTCAAAAGTATAAACTTCAGTTCATATTACTCGGAAGTTTGATCATGCTACAAAATTTATAGAAACTTTAGCAAAATCATTTGCAAATTTATTACAGAAGAAAATGTCTCATTACAAGTTCTGTAATAATTAGTCTAAACCCTCCAGGTATATTAATTTCTCATCACCGAACCAAGTGAATGCTGCATCTAAGCATAATTCTAAGCAGATATATTGCAGCAATGCAAATAAATTATTCATACTCAAAGATATGAAAAAAAAAATGCAATAATTATGCATGCAAATAATTATAAAATATTTATTTCTAAAAACAAGTTAGGTCATTGAACAAAACATAACGCTAAAATTATTTTTATGTTCCTATTTACAACATCTACAATATAATCCCTCGTGTATGATATGCTAATTTTCCAGCTTTACACAGATGTGTACATAAAAATACTTACACAAATATATATTATGTATAATCCCCAGAATGTTTTAATTAATTTTTTAATCACGTAAATAACAATATTTTTTTTTCTTTAAATTGCAACCTAACAATAAAATCCCCAAGTAAATAACTATACGTTGTGCGACGAAAGTAATAAAAAAAAAATCATGAATATAAAAATTAAGCAAAAAATATTTAAAAAAAAAAATTTGTGGTATAAGTAAATATTTTTTTTCCAACTGCAAGTGTGTAAGTGCGTGTCAATGTGACATTAAAGATTACATTGACAGCGGCGCCGGAAGTGAATATCAGGTCAAACGTAACGATTAACCCTGTTGCACAATTTATTTATGCCAATATATATTAATATACAAATGTGTACACTTATAAATCATATATTATCGATTAATCTGTGTACCTACTGCATGTAATCACGAATAAATATATTTCTATTGACGTACTACTATCTATAATGCAGTTGAACCAACAATCATTCAGACTGAAAGAAGAATAAAAAATAAAAAAAAAAAAAAAGTGCAACAACATGAGTCAATGAAAGATCATGATCTTTTTGCGTGTCACACGCAGTGGCTTCTCCCATCTCACACCCCACTCATATTTCCTTGTAAAATAAAAATAAAAATAAAACCGCATGTGATAACATCGGTCGTTAGTCTTGAGCACGACAAAATACCCAACGAATTTACAGACAAAAGTGGCTAATCGATATTTTAAGTATATTTTGTACTATTACTGCAACAACTTCATGATCGTTTTGCTATTTTTATCGCTACACAAATATTATAAGATCAAGTACCCCAAAGAATAACAATTGCAGACTTGAAAAAAAAAAAAAAATTAAATAAATTATAAAAAATATAATTTATTATATATACTTCAGAGAATGATAATATTATTTTTCCTCACTGGATGATTGCACTCTGAATATAAATTTAAATAAAATTCAAATACCTAATTATTAACGATAGTAAATGAATATAGATAAAAAAATTTTTATATTAAATATATATACTTATTAACAGGTGACTTTATATTATTCCCAGATTTCTTTAAATATATATTTACCAACTTTTATTCTTTATTTTTTTATCACATTTCCTTTCTCACTTTTCACAATCCAACAATTTCCATATTCCAGTTATAATAAAACCAAAAGACCCGTTGATAAACCTCCCCTTGCGTCGGTGCAATTAAAATCTTTGCAATTCACGCTGCGGAAGGAAGACGAGGAAAAACGAAAGCCACGTAGAAAAAAAAATAACGTCCTGTTCACTTAAAAAAAATTGAAAAAAAAAAAATTATATGTATATATACAATACATGAGGTTGCTCTACTTCTCTATGTCCCACCCTTGCAGCTAAATTAAAATCTCACCCTAATCTTAGTCATTGCCATCATCATTAAAAATTTTTCCCCAACAAATGCGTGCAAATATCAATTATCAATATGACAACAATGACAATTATCCACACATTAAATTATCATTGAATATTATTTGACTGATGATATCAATAACAAATAATTATCGGCGTATCAGCCTAAGTTTATCCCAATTACACATTAATATCACATCAATTGTCAATTCCCCAATCAAATCACAAACAATCAATATCAATCTTGAAGATTAATCTGAATTGCGTATGTAAATAACAAATAACCTAACCAATATTATATATCAATTCGATTGAGCCAATAACTCATTAAAATTTTAACGATAGAAAAAAAATATAAAACAATCCAATCTTGTCTATAAAATCCCAAAGGATTTATAAAAGAGAAAATAAATAAACTATATGTATTCATAAATAAAAATAAAATATGCACGTCAAAAAAAACTTCAATAAATTCCTCGCGCACTTTGTCACATTTTATTCTGAACTTCTTTATAATTCTACACCTGTAACATACCTCAACGCTCAATTATCTCATCGTCAACACAGTCTTTAATATATTATCATCAAAGTGTATGCAATTAATTTAAACGCAAGCATTTGAATAACAATTATACCGCTCACACAACTGTATATTAAAAAAAAAAAATATTAATAATATATCTCACAATAAACTAGTTCTATTCTCGAAAATATCTCAACCTAATTTTTGGATTTTTATTCATTAAAAAATAATAAAAAATTCTCTCGTTCTCATTCCCAATATTTTCTTCTTACACTTTAGTTAATTCCGATCGTCTCCCAATGAAGATAAAAGAGGCGACAAACGGAAGATAATAAAGCAAGAAAAAGAGAGAGTAAAATAATGTTGGAATGTGAACCGTTGGCAAATACTTTTGATGCCGCCCAACCAATCGACATCATCCGGCACGCGAGATGCGAATACGTCGCATCCTTTACCTGCCCACCATCATTGGACAAGAGATAGTACGAGTGTGTTGTTGTGTAAACGAACAGGGCTAAACCAAAAGAATTAAATTAAAGACAAGGGCGTATGTATAAATAATATAAATAAATACACATACGTATACCTATAATATATATTTGTCTATATATATATATATATATATATATATATATATATATATATATATTACTTATATACAAAAGGCGACTGAGAAATAGGTGATATTATACACATAACCCGGATACTGGGTCGATATGCTAGTAATTCAGCAGCCGAAAATTAATGAGCATGATAATAATAAATAAAATATATATTAAATAATATAATTTACCTTTCCGCATTCAGCTGCCGGCGAATTCTCAATAATATCGTAGATAACGTGAGGTAAACCGGCAGTACCAAGAAGTGAGAATCCAAAACCCGTAGTGTCGCTCCTGTTAAGCGTGACCAACAGTTCCTCAGCCATGTTTTTCACACCACGAACATCGATCCCAGGGCGATGGGAAGGTTACGAGGACACGAAAATATACACACTATGAATCTGTCATCAAGATTATTATATATCTTTTTTTTTTTTTATCTATAAACAAAAATGAATATATCACCATAAATAAATAACACACAATTTAATGTTTACAATAAGAATTTAAAGCTACAATTAAATATGTTTGATCAGGTAACAATATAATAATTATGATTAAATGATTCAAGTGAAATAAACTAATCACCTTGTAATTTTTCTTTTTATTATTTTGTTGAATTATGTTAATTTCCCGCGTTTAATACTGAACATACCGGAACGATATACCACTATATAACCATAGAAGATGACGCCACAACTAGTTTTGTATTTATTTCGTTTGGTATTCACGATTATTCGTCACGTTTCGCACGCACGATTTTTCCATCCAGTGGATAAGACACCACAGGAGTAACTGAGAAACCTGAGAGACTTATGTGAATGTAATAAGGTGGGTACTGGGTACTATTCTGAGGTTGTTCGATTGCCAACGAACGAGAATGTGTTTGTGTCTGTCCAGGGGGATACAAAACTCCTGCGCGCCCTCGCACGCCGTCTCCTCGTCTTTCTCCACCACCTCCTTAGCTTTTTCCTTTCACGTTGTATTTGTCACTTGATTCATTTATTATATTTATTTATTTTCATTTTATTCGTTTGTATGTATAGTTATTACGACTTATCCATATGAACTCTCATACGCATTTACTGAACAACACGCCGGATATACGTTGTTTTTCCGTTTGTTTTGCTAATTTTTTATTTGATAATTTTTATTAATTGTCGTATGTTATTTAACGAATGATATATAGAATTCACTTTATTTATATATTTGTTTATATTTTATCATCACTATTACTACCCTTGTTTAATTTTTTGTAAACGCCCCTTCAACGCACAGCAACAAACGCGCGCGATCGGCTTTGGTTGTGGGGAATAAACGTGAAATGTCGCTATTACATACCGTGTACTCAAATGTAATATCAACTAATAAATATTTGTGAATACATATCACACACCCTTTCGTGCCGGCGTTTGCTCAGTGACTGGATGGCGCCACTGGCAATAAGATTTTTATATTTTATTTTTCCAATGCATCTGTGTATGTATGTGTTATTGTCCAGACAAACCGCCATGACACCATTAGCTCCTTAGCGACTCTGGCGCCATCTGCACTGCCGTTATATTTATTTGATCTGAACAAATGTATACATATATATATATATAGATATGTATATGGATTATTGTAGTGATAAAGTAATTATATTTTTATGAGAATAAAGATAATTATATAAATTTTTTGTTAATGATGTATGATAAATACTTATAATGATTTAAAAATATCGTTTTTGTCGTATGTCATTCTTGAAAATGAAATTTAACATTGAAAATGTGGAACGAATTTTTTTTTATTGATGCGTTATATATTTCTAGTCTTCGAATAATTGTAATTTAATTTGTTTAATGTTGATGGGCTTGGAGATTTATTTATTATCAAAATTTTTGATTAATATTTATTCTGCATATTATAAGGGAATAAAATAAAACCACCAAATCAGTATTATTAATACTGTGATCAAATCAGAAACTATTAATTAATTTGTTCAAATTTATGTCCTAAATGACTTATCAATTAATCAATCGTAACTAGTAACTAAACAATTGCTATGTAAATCTTACTCACATATGATTTTGTTTTTTTTTTTTTTTTATTAAAAGAGAAATTTGAAACAGTAGATGGTCAATTGACTAGATAATTGATAATCCTCAGAAGAATGGTGTCCAAACAGCGCCTAGCGGATTGAAATTGAACTATTATCTTAAATTTTTCGACATTACAATATGATGAATAATACAATTTTATATGAGGAAATATCGTTAATGAGCTGTTCATATTAATTATATTAAAGCTTCAATTGATAAAACTGAAATATGTAGATACGGTTTTATGGTGATTTTATTGCAGATCAAATAATAGACTGCTATGATAAGATGAATCATATCACTAAAAGCTTTAACAATTACCTGTTTTTTTTCTTTCATTTTTCACAATTACTTCTGAAATGAAAAAAATTGAATTTAATTTATTGGTATGATACATATGTAACCTATAAATAATCAACCATATTACCTCTATACATTAATCTATTTGTAAACATATTAGATATTCCAACAGAATTCAAACTAAAATGTCGTTAATTTATAATCATCCACTTGCATGACATTACTACGAAACTCAAGTGCACGAGTAAGATTTGAATTTTTCCCGCGATTTTTATATCAATTTTCTTGCATATATGTTTTAAATTAAAATAATTAATCGAATTGGTTATGTATATATTTTACATAGAATTTATATTTATCATTACAATTTCATTCATTATTCGATTATTTATAATTTTAAATTTATCCGAAGTTTCGGAATTAAATTTATCAAAAATTAATTAATACATATTGAATAAAATGCAAGGATTTATTTAAATATTCAAGATTTTACTGAGCAACTCAATAACTTTATTGATAATGACACAACGATAATTTTGAAATGTACAAATCACAAAATCGAAAACATTGGAAGATTAATATAACCTCAAAATGTGATTTTTTGCAAATGATCCTTCAATCATTTGACTTACGTTGTAAATGTAGTTTTAGCAGTATATTATTAAACATGGAGCCGATTGCACACCTTGTGAAAGTTTCTTTGCCAAATTATTTGTCTGAATTACCAATTCCAAATTCAATTGGAGGATGGTTCAGACTTGGAGGTAAAAATAATTTACTTTTATTATATAATTCACAATTAATTACTCGAAATCAATGTCATAATTGTTTGTAAATCTTATTGGGAACAACCAATTGAAGAAATATATTCCTCTCAACTTCTTCAATACACAGTCATATTGCTTCAAGATATGTAAAAAAACAAAAAATATATTATTCAAGATGCTAATTATTAATTGTATACTACTTTAATTTACAGTTAGAGATTGGCTGTCTTTGATTCCACCAACTGCTTTGCTTGCTGGCCTTGGTTATATGTCTTATCAAGCATTCTGTCCAGAAGCCAAGAAAGTAAGCAAACACCTGCTTCCAATACCGTCTTCATATTTTTTTTATTCTACCTTGACATCACAATCATGTCCTTTCTATTTTAAATTTATTTTGGAATAATATTATTCCAAGTATTGACAAAATATTTATTGTATTATTTATTAAATCACAAATTTTTCATTTATATTTATTAATTTTCAGACAATAAAAGCGCGTGTGAATCACAAAATTAAAAAAGACCTTGAAAAGGTTGTAGATACTATTGATATTGAAGATATCACTGAAAAAGCTGTATTTTGCCGTTGCTGGAAAAGCGAAAATGTATGTTTTATTATTTTTTATCTATACTACATAATTTATTATTTCAACGGAAAATTAATGTACAGTAATGAACATATTATTATCGACTTAATTGTTATATAACAGATCTAGTATTTTACTTTCATAATACATTTATCTGTGTCATTCACAGTCTTACACATATTTATGATAAAGATATTATCATTGATGAAGCACTTTTTATTATTACCTTATCTGTTGTATCGTAAATATTTTAATTTATTTTTATTTTTTGTTAGTGGCCTTACTGTGATGGAGCTCATGGAACCCATAACAAAACTACATGCGACAACGTAGGACCTCTTGTTATCACCAAAAAGAAATAAACTGTGAGCGAATCACGTAATTATTGCTGCGTTTTTAATTATCAAAATAAAAAACAATCGAGTTTTTATTAGATAAAATTTTCATTTCGATCTATCCGAATGAAAATATAACTAATGAATAAAATATGAATTTTTATGGCAACGTGAATAGTTGAATGCATGCGAAGATTTTTGCCAGTTATTTTACACACAATATAACTTCACTTGCCAATTTAATTAATGCAGCAATTTTGTTTTTCTTTATATATATAAATTTTTTTTTTGTTATATCTATGAATCGTAAATCATTGCCTGTAAATAATAAATGTGAATAGGCGCATGTATTATTTGTTTTTTTTTTTTTTTTTTTTTTTTTTTTTTTTTTTTGGAAAATGTTTATGCAGGATTAAAAAAATAAATACAAAGTTACCATTAGAAAAAAAATAATTTGAAATTATCAATTATTATTTCTATGCAATTTTTTTTTGCGAATATTTACACAAGTTTATTTCAATCATTTTTCCTTAGCTTTTTTTCTATTTCTTCTTCTCTTCCTGCTGATAAAAAAAATGATAAGCAAATTTTTAACTAGAGCGACGTCGTCATGAACAAACTATTACGAAGTAAAAAAAAAAAAAATTAATAGCAAACAGAAGAATAAATCGGTCACCACTCCCGTCATTTATCGTAATTTTGTTTATTATTCGTTTTTGTCACGCTTGTGACACTCCGTCTCCATCTTATCACAGATCAATTCATATACATCCTGCTATCCTTTTAAAAAAAAATAAAGGATTCATAATTCAAAATTATTGATGTCATTTGAATCGAAATCGTTGACAAGAAGTTCGCGATGCCCATGCAAATATCTGCAAAATAACCATAATAAATAATAAAATTTTATTATTTATCTTCTCTTATAAATAAAAGCTATATGTTTATTCCAATTTACTCACTCTTGATATCGTTTCCAACCAATCAAACTCAAATAAACAAACACCGCAATTGCTGCGAATCCAATTGCACTTATTAGAGCAATGACACCAGGTGGCATTTTTTCTTTTTCATTCTTGCTCACGAGCACTTCTATGTCCGAGTGCTTTTTCACTATCTCTTCACGCGTCTCTAAGGTCGAAAAAGTACCTTGAACAGTTGGCATGCTCAAGGACTCTATCGTTGTACTTGTTACAGGGACAATATTCACATCTAAATCTATATAAAATTAAAAATAATATATTTATTTATATATAATTAATTTAATTTGAAGATTATTGATGTAAAATATTTGTCCATAAATACCTGAAACTTTTGTGGCATTGGTTTCATCACCTCCAACTAGATATGTTTCATGAGTAAATTTTCTTTGCACATCCAGTGGCAAATCCGTGATACTTTTATCAGGTTTATCTGGAAAAATTCTTGCGGGTAATGTTGTATCTTTTTTATCCTCTTTCATCGTGTCATTCAAAGTTGTTGTAGTGTTTAATAATTCTATTGGTCCAACTATAAAATGAACAAAAAAATAAATAAACCAGGTGCATAAATATTTGAATATATTTATTGATCTATAATTTATTTATATTAATTTCATTTACCAGTTGTGGCAGACGTATTTTTTGGCTTCTGTGACCAAGCGATTCTTGAATCATCATCATCATCATCTTTAGGATGAACAAATGACTCTTCCATATCTTTTGCTTCATTTGCCGATGGTGTTTTTTTTGTTGGTTGTAAATTTTGATTTAAAAAAACAGTAACTGTCGTGTGTACTGTTGCTGTGATCACTTTATTCGATTGTTCTGGTAACACAATTTCTTTTTCTGTCACGTTATTTTCATTCTCTGTTTGCATTAAAATTCCCGATTCATTATTCAATGAAATGTTCAAATCTCGAGGAATTTTTTCTGCTTTTAATTCTACTGTACCGCCATTAACTAAAAATAAAAAAAAAAAAAAAACATTCAAACAGATAAACACAAATGAAAACACGTGATTAATATTTTCTATTTATACGAATCATTTCTCAGGACATTATAAATAATTTTCCACGCAATTTGACCCGCTGACATTGTCAATTATCATCAGAAATTTCGATCTATTATTCGTTGTTTAATTATATTCCAACCACGCACGATATCAACTAACAGATGTTTATTCAATGAGAACGATATCATTCGTCGATCTGTATAATAATGTGTAATTGTCATTTAATAATTATATAATATTCACATCAGATTTCCGCCTATCAGATGATAATCATCATGAAATTATTGATACTTTGAAGTCAACACAAAGTATCATTCATACATTCAATATATCAATGTCACAATCCGGAAATTCTTCGTCATTTCATTCAGAATTGATTATTGAATATTGAACATTCAATGAATTCGATGAATGATACAACAAGCTTACCGCAGAGTAATGTTGAAATCAGCATCAGCAATAGTAGGGCAACTGTTTGTGTTGGATTCATAGCGAGGATGAAATTATATAGTCCCGTTTTATTTTATTAATACCTATAAGATAAATCGTGGTCTTCAATTTCCAATAGCTTTCCAATGGTGTCTCCTAAAATTTATTATTAATTAATTTTGGGAATTAATTTAACGAACAGTGAACTTGATAATTAATTCATACACATGTAAATATTTTTTTTTTTCTTATTGATTATATATGTATATATTTTATTTTTCATTCATTCTTCTCCCCTTCTCTCTTTTATTCCCTCTCAATTGACTTTTTCCCTTGACCTGCTGGAATATCAGCTGGTTTTTTGTTCCGCTATAGTGTGGCGAATGAATTAGCGGGGTTTCGCCACACGCGCACATTACCACTCTACTGGAAGCCTTAAAAAATGCCACGTTTACATCACAAATTCTCTATATACATAATTTTATATTTCAGTTACATGCATCGTACATAAACAATATAAACTATTGAATTAAAATTTTATTCCCTTGAATAAATCATGGCATCAATGTCACGGTATTAAAGAGACAGAGAAAGCAGAATAACATTAGCAATCAATATTTTTCCCATCAAATTTAAATATTCAATTAGTTTATCTTGTCATTATAATTGCCTTAGCAATAAACCAGAAATAATTTTCCACTTACTCATGTGTTTGTTATTCTGACCATTCAAACATTCCAAACTGAAAATGATTCAACATGAAAATTATACACGTACCTAAATATACCTTCAGATAATTTATATACCTCTGTGTATATAAACAAAACTGCAGATAATATTATTCTCGCTTTATTATTTAATGATTATAATTTTTTTTTCTTCCTATGAATAACTTTATTATATTTAAAATTTTAATTATTATATTTACAGATATTATTTTTTACACAAATTTCCATTGGGTATAAATAATGTAAATATAAAATCACTTGTGAATTAATGCGTGAGATGAAGTGTAATGCATTGTAACTATCATCAAACCGTGATCAAAAAAATTATTGTCGCGAAGGAGTACGCGTCTCCTGCCGATGCCGAACGGCGTGATACTGAGAGAAGACATACTGGAACGAAGAAACGAAGAAAAAGTGTACAATTGTGTGTGTATATATATTTATCCACGTGTATTTGTATGTGTATTATGAGAGATCGCAAATACTTGAGACTTGAAGGCACGCGGTATCGTCTGCATGCCATCGGGCACCTTTTGCTGATGACGTGCATCACTTCCTCTGGAATATACAAGACCGGCTCCTACATCTTTGCATCTTGCTCTTACATATACACATATTATACATATATAATTTTATGCTTATAAATAAACTTTGAATCGGAATATTTTTTTTTGTTGGAATTTTTCGATTAAATTTAAATGATTGATGATAAATAAATTGTGATAATGAAAATGAATGGAGTGCGATTGTGCATCAGCAAGGTCTTTGCGTCATCCATATCGTGCAATTAAGAAATACGGATGGAAAAAAAAAATAACGAAGTATATACACGGGAGGATTCACCTAATCATGACTCACAGCTGTGCCTTGTCCTGCAGTTGTTCCGGTCAGCGATTCTACTCAGCAGAAACTCAGACATTTCGTACACAAGTTATAACCCAACTGTCTGAGAATATCTAAAACTTGTTATAGTAATATAAAATGTTATTTACTCTCTTGTATATACGCGGAAGTCTTTGAACGATAATTTACACTAGTAATATTATATATTGTAGGATATACAAAGAGAATTGTAAAATAATTACTGTCATCATCATATAATTGATGAAATGAAAGATTTTTCGTTTTTATTATCTTTTTTATTTTTTTAATTTAGGTCCAACGAATTGAAAACGTTAATGTGGGGTAAATATATTTAAATATATGTGTGTGTATGAAATTGTTTAGGGGGGAGAATGAAGAATAATGAATGAGTATATAGAAAAGAGCAAAAATTCGATGAACATACAACAATCGCGATTAGAAGGTACTCGCAAGTATAGCTTTGCGTCAAACAAAAAAGCCCTTGAGACTAAGTAATGTGATATGCCAAAGTTTTTTTCTTTTTTTGTGAATGAACGAAGGAGAATGATCCGGCGTAAAGCCATTCCCACGGCATCACGCCGAGTTCAAGTACTCTTCAGAGCTATTGTAATAAAGGTCTTAGTGTGTAAGAGGCTGTGGTAGCTGAACGTTTTAAAATATTCAAATGGTTGTACAGGTCTTTTAAAGGATTTTTTCTTTTTTTAGGAATGACAATGAAAATAAGACATTGTTCAAATTATTTCTAATTGTTTTGTACATTTTATTAGGAAGACAAGCGAATGGAAATATTAAACAATGTAAACTCGATAAAATAATTATTTAAATGAACAAAAAAGTAATCTGCAAATAATTTTTTTCGGATGACATCAAACAAATTAAGATAAATACCAAATTGTAAAGTTTTTGGTAATAATATATATATTATTTATATTTTTTAATTTGTTAAAAATATTTTATTACTCATCATTTCGTATTTGTTAAGGCACGAAGATGAAAATATTAATTTTTTTATATGTTTTCTAGTGCAATTAATTGTGCAGGAATAATTGGGAAAGATAAAATTCTCATCATATTAATATTGCAATGACATGTAACTATTGAATAATTTGATATTATGCAATTAACAATTTTTCATATATCTATAAATATGAATATCTAAGATTTTCCAACGAAAAAAATAATAAAAAGTTTTTACATATTGTACAAAAATTGAAACTCCTATTGCACTTTTTTTTTTTTTTCTTTCCATTGATTAGTAAAATTGAAAAAAAGATTATATATTCACGTTCGATTCAACTTTCTCCCTCTCTTCACACTCTGAATTTTTTTTACGATGTGATGATATGGCGCGCCAAATTTTTAATTCAATACCACCCTTTAAATTTAATCTTCGTAAATCATCGCGAGATACGAAAAATAACATATCATCAAGTGTGTATTCCTCATTAACAATCTGAAATTAGAAAAAAAATTGAAACACTATAAAATTCTATTGTTTCGCTAATGATATATCATCAACACATCTATTCTAAAACATGTGAGACCACAAAACATTTGTATTTACCCTCTCAATCGACAAGTCGTCGATGCCAAGACCTTGAAGCCATTCAACGAGTGCAGTATTGTCTGTACTAGACGTTGGATTATTGTGATCTGTTACACTAATTTGCGGCACAACCCGCAACTGTACCGGTGACGCAGTATTACCGTCACATATGCTCGAATTGTATCTAAAACAACATCAACAATTAAATTATAACAGAAAAGGCAATCAAACAATTATATAAAAAGTTATACAAATGTAAATTACCCAGACTCTTGTCGCATCAATTTCTTACTTATATCTTCGCACAATTGGGTTAAACTGCCTACTTGAGCACCCTGATCCTCCAGTGCATGTTGTAAAATTCTATGAAGAGTTTTTTGATTCTCTAATAATTCTTGAATCAGCCGCATGTTTTCTATTTTAAACGTTCCCATTTGTTCACGATATTCTCTCCAATATTTATTGTCAATTAAATCAACAGTTTTTTGTGATTTAATTGAATTTACCGTTGACACACCGGATGTTGAGCCCTCTTCAGGACAATCTTGACCAGCTTGAACACGCTCTTGATCCATTAAACCAGCGCCCAATTCAGGTGATAATACAGTAATAGCTGCTTGAACTGCATTTCTAACTAAATTATCCAGCGCAAACATCCAATGTGGCTTTATACTATGCATTCGTAATACTTCATTAACTGCCGTTTGAAATAAATATGTTGCCAAATGTAAATGATTTATTGTTGTTGGATCAAAGTCCAATTCATCTTTTAATGTACGAAATGCCGATGCAATTGCTTCTTGATTTTGATCCGAAATATATTCACGCAATCCACGCATTAATAATTCCAAATGTGACATTTGTATAACTGTTCGTCCAACATCATGATTAATATTACGCATCCAAACTTCACATATTGTCGCTTCATCTTGGCTCAATACTTTTGTCAATGTCATACGTCGTTGACTATCTTTTTTTAATAAATAAAATCCCTCTTGTTCCTCTTTTTGTCCAGGTTGCCCGGTTAATTCAACCTCTGGTGATAATAAACCACCCGATGAACTTCTTCTCGTCATTGAACAACCAGCTGCTTCTGTTTCGTTTGCTTCTATCGACGGTGTACTGCCCAATGTACTGTAAGGATAAAATTATTTTAATTCATTGAATAATTAAATCACCTCGATGAATTATTTTTTTCATCTATCAAAAAAAAAAAAAAACAAAATTCATAAAATGAAAATAAAAAAAAATAATACAAAAAAGCACACACACACACACACACACGTCAACAATCAACAGCTTTGCGATTAATTTATGCGTCAGCAAACCAACCGTAGCCTCTATTCTAATTTTACAATTACAATGTGTTTAATTATGATCGTCAATAGTGTTGTAATAACATTGTCTAAATTAAATTAATTTATAGTATTGATATTTAAAACACGAGCAAGTGTATTAAATCAGTTACTATACCTGTTGAAGGACAAGCAAGTAGTGGGCATACTGATTGGTGATAGAAGATGGGCCGGGCTGCGATCTCTCAATGGACTTGATTTCGTCAACACTACTCTGCACACCATACTTATTCATATCGTTAAACTTTATCATACTTATTCTAATTAAACAATTATTACGATAAAAAATAATACAAAAAAAAAAAATAAATTCATGTTATGAACAAAACCCGGATTTTAATTTAGCCAAGCAAATAATCTGGCGGATTTATGTATAAATTAAATGCGCCATTGTATCGTGCGTATTGCGTTATGAATATTTTACTAAAGCAACTACATAAATAATCTGAAATGACACTGTTGACAATAAATGATAATACATAGTTAGAAAATGAATAAATGCCGAAAGCGTTTGTAGATTTGTTATTTTCGAATTCAATAAATCTTAGTAATGAAAGAAAAATTTACCTGTCATCAGATTGCGACGCCTGTATTCCCGCTGTGGTGACAATATGATTGTTATTTGTCTTGTCACCTTTGCTAATACGTTCAACACGATCGCCCGGTACTGATATACTGCGACTAAAGTCTGGCGGCGCGACTAAACGCGAGTTTTTCTTCTTTCTGCAGCGATAATAATATATAAAAAATTACATTACAATTGAATGATTGGATATGGCAGAAAAAATTTTCATCGATATAGAAAATATATAAATTACTCAGTTAAAAATGAATCTTCAAGCAATTCAGCTGCACATGCTCTGGTATCAGGATCGGGCTCGAAGCAACGTAATATAAAACTCTTGGCGCGCTCTGATAATTCGAACGGTATTTCCGGATGGATCTTGTAATACCCCACCTAAACATTATTATACACACTTGTTACTTATATATTTCACCATTGCATTATTGGTGCACAAGTGAACGTCAAATTATAGGCTTGAGAATTATTCCACACCCACGAGTTTACCTTGAATACTGCAGCCTGAGGCGAACCGAGCTCGATGAAGGGCGGCTTTCCTGTCGCCATTTCAACTATCGTGCAACCCAAAGACCAAATGTCTGCCTTAAAAAATAAATTAATTCAATTCTTCTGATACATTTTTCAACAATGAACAAAAAAAAATATATGTATATAAATAATTTACTGGCGCTCCATATCCGCGTTGTCCTTTATCAATAACTTCAGGCGCCATATATTGCAATGTTCCAGCAAATGTTTCAGTGCTTGGACATAAACCAGCTAATCTTTTCGACATTCCAAAGTCTGATATTTTTACAACTCCACTATACGTATTTACTAATACATTATCGCCTGAAATACAATTTAATTTGTATAAATACTATTTGAAAAGTTTATCATTTATTATTTTTACATTCCTCAATAAATGTATTTTAATTTACCTTTTATATCGCGATGAACGATTTTTTGATCGTGTAGATATTTAAGTCCTTCAAGAATTTGTTTAGTATAAAACGATATCGTTGATTCGTTCTCCTTTAATGGGCCCCACTTTGATCTCAACAACGCCGATAGACTGCCTAGAATTTAATGATAAGAATTATATCAGAGACAAGTGGCACTTAGAACTGGTATGCGGTACATTTAATATCACTTAACTTTCATACACTTTCAAATATTGATATTTAAAATAAGTTAATAAATATTTATATATTATTTATTTTATTATTACCTCCGGGTACTTGTTCCATAAATATTTTAAAAAAACCATCCTCACTAACTGAACCTAAATACTGAACGATGTTTCTGTGTCGTAACTGGCTGTGTAATTTAATTTCTTCGTGTAATGGCTGTACATCACCCAGATTTCTTTCACGAATTTCTTTTACAGCTATACGAACTTGAGTATTTAAATCTCTTGCAGCATAAACCACACCGTATGTGCCTTTACCAAGGATGATACGTTTATTTTGATCATCGAGCTCATATTCATATTTTATTTGTTCATCAGTCATGTATGCATCTAAATCAACAACCATACCCTCCTGATCAACAGTCATTTCCAATACAAGATCGTAAAATCTTTGTCGCCATTGTGCCGACGGAAAAAACATTTGAAAATCATCAGAATTTTGATGAACATAGAGAAAGAGACAACGCTCATCTCGCTTATACAAACTCACACTACGAATCATATTAGCAGTAAATAACCAATCGTGAACTTGCTTACATTCATTTTTCATACTATCAAGACACAAATTCCATATTTGTATTGATTTTTCTTCAGCACCAAGATTAACATTAACATAACTAGGCATTAATATTTTTGTTGGTTCTAATATTAATAATGGAAAACGTATGCTATCACCCACTTCAGATTTTGTTGCTTCAACAAAATAATCCATCCAAAATTGAAAAACTTGCTCTTCAGGTGACACTTCACCATCTTCATTTTTTTGCCTAAATCTGTCGATTAATGATATGTTTCCTATTGTTGATTTTAAATACCAATTTGGTGGTTTGAGTTTAAACATACATTCCGCAGCTTGTATTGCTTTTGTATAGTCCTCAGCCAATACACTGATCTCAAAGAATGTTGCCACATCCCAATATTCTTTTAAACTTGATAAACTTCCTTTTTTTCCAATCAAATTATTAAGCACCATGCCAATATGCTGCAATTCTTCACTTTTAGAAAATTCATTGCCAGCAATTACTAGAAGTGTTGCAAGATTTACACCAGCATATTCATTTGGTTGCACTTCAAAACCTTTTCTGTACCAATGAATAGCATTTTTTAAACTCTCTTGATCTGTATGTCTACTCTCAACAAATTGATCTTTATAAATTCGTCCACAAAGACATAACATATCTGGCACATGATTCTCCTTTTTTTCCAATGCTTTTTCAATTACTCTCACTGCGCGCTCACGATCACCGTCTTTATTACGTCGACTAAGTGCAAATCCATACAGATAACAAATTGCTGGTGTATTTATATAATTTTTATGGTTGGGTATTGTACGTAAATCATCGACTAATTGTACCATTGCGTCATAGCCTTGAATTTCACGAAATGAAATAAGTACATTAAGCACTACTTCACCAGACAATACATTTGGATCGTCTAAACGTTTACGCATATTATACAATACTTTAGCTAATTCTTCGCCTGAATATATTTCACGTGCTTTACGTATATCAGCAAGAAATTTTTCTTTCATATGTGCTTTTGATTGTACCTCAACGTCTTGAAAAATTTTTTTCAATTTCAATGTCAGGTGCTGTTTAGGATCAATAATATCTTCACCACCGCGACTTGAAGTCGTTACACATGTGCCACATTCAAGTAAACGATAAGAAACAAATGTATAACTGCCGCATGATACTTTCAATCGAATTGTTGTTTCACCGTCCATGTCATTGTATAATAAAATATTTTCTTTCATTCCAAAACTCTCTCTCACACCCAAATGATAAAATAATGCTGACTGTTGTAATTGAATACTGAGATCAACTACTGCAACATCAGCATTGTAAAATGTATCGAGTACATTTGTCTCGCCAAAATCGAGCTTCTCAAATTGTACAATATTCAAATGAGCATTTACTAAAGTGCATGCCTGTCGTACTTCCTCCAAAGCTCGTTTACGTTGCAATAAATTTTCAGCTTGTTGCAGATCCAAAACACAAACAACTTGAATTTTTGGTCGACCCAAAATTGTTGTGTGACCTGATACATCGCTGTGTGTACCAACGCTGTCAGTGCTGGACACTCCATCAACAACATTGGAGTGTACTGATATATTTAAAACAAAACAAATGAAAATTTTTTTTTATTTTTTATATGAAAAAATTATAATGAAATATAATAAAGTAAAGAATGAATATCTTACTCGACACTTCTTGAATATCACCACAAGTTGATGGCATTTTGATTGTTTTGTTTTTCTGTTGATTCAAGGTCAAATTATCTGAGAGAAAATAAAAATCAAAATACCTTCATTATTATTATTCAACTTTTTGTTTGAATTTAAAGGTATACTGATAATGATTATTTGTTTGAAACAATCAGCAGCGTGAAAATTAAATGGAAGCAATTAAAGAATGATAAAATTTTATGATTAAATTTATTATACATATATAGCAATGTCAAGTACAGTAGATAAAGTTTTAAATATAACTTACTGATGAATATTTCAGCGAAATAGTACGAAAATTTTTGAGTGTTGAAGCCAAAATGACGAGAAACATCTCGAAATTTTTAGTCACAAATATCAATGAATGCCTCTCTCTTTTAATCTCCCTCACTCTCGTTTGTTATTACTGACTCAACTAGAAGATACTGAAAATAAATTTTCCCCAATGAATTTTACACAGGTACATATACAATCAAACTAGTACTTTTTTTAAATAAATTATACACACACTTACATTTATCTTATTGAATATTGTATTTGTAGTTCACAATTCATAAATAATTTATCCAACATGTTGCACTCTGCACATATTTCGTATTGTTTATTGAATGCATTCATACAATCCGGTGAGAGGCAAGAAAAACTTATCGTACTTGAGAGAAGAAATTCCTCGAGATTGTCGAAGTGATAAAACTCTAACACGGAATATACCGACTGAGTGAGAATTGCGGGTATATTTATTTGATATTCATAATAGATCAGCTGTGAAAAGAAAAAAAAAAAGTGGAAACTGGAAGGTACAGAAAAAACATTAGAGTAACAAGACAGAGAATGTATTTTCATGACATGAAGGTTAGTTAAATTATGCAATATGTGTGTTTTTTACACAGAGAGATATATAATATCAAAAGGTACATATATAAATATAACATTAGCTATAACCTAATTAGCCAAGTGCGCGCGCCGATCATTCACCGCGCGTGCACCATATAAAGTCATAAGGTAACTGTAATCATCGAAATTATTTTCTTTCTTATCGATCTTTATAAATCGTTCGACAATCATATGCGCTAGATGGTGCACTCACAGACTTTAGCCCAAAATGATTAGTTTAAATAACCGCCACCTCCCGATTGGAGTCTCTGAAGTAGAAAAGTAGAGGTTAGGACTACAGCGCGCTATAGATTTTCAGTGCGCATGTGCCATCATTCTGCCATCAGTCCAACACTGCTTCCAAAGTTCCAAGTTCCAAATTCAAGAGTCAGAGAGTCTCTTTGTTACCACGTGGCAAGTTGCAACTCGCGCTGTGAATAAAATAAATATCCACTATAATTCATCCATTAACATCTTAAAATAAAGCATTATAAACGATAAAACCTACATATCTGCAATGCTTCAGCCATAATTGGTGACCTCGACGTGATCAAAGTTGATTAAGATTCATCACGTCGGGGTCACCAATTACAACTGAAGCGAACAATTCGGCCATAGGAATTCAATGCCACATGGAATCTATATATAATTTGTTACATATTAGTTTAGTTCATTCAATAAATATTAATATTAAATTATTTTTATATTCATTTTATTTACATCCTTTAAAATTCAATTTCAATTTCAGGTTTCTTCATAAGTATACGAGTCAAAATTATATTTTGGCATGAACTTAAAATCAACAAGTGTCTTAAATCAATAAATAATCATGCTCCGGAAAATTTCATTGATAAAACCCAAAGAAGAATTGAAGGATATATTTTTAGCTGGAGTAAAATCTGTCCAACCTCATGAAATTATTGAAAACAAAATTAAAATTGACCGAAATAATTTGTTCGTTGATAATAAAAGCTATGCTATTCGAGAAAAAATTCATATGGTAGGGTTTGGTAAAGGAGTGATAGGAATGGCAATTGCTATGGAGAAATTGCTTGGTGATCGTTTGATGAAAGGAATTATTAGTATACCAAGAGGTGCAAGGAGTCAAATATGGGATCCTGAATCCATTAAAATATTTCCTAAGCTCACAGGTGTCATAAGTTATCAAGAAAATAGTATTAATAATCAGCCTGATAATGACACTCTGATAACAACCAATAATATTATAAACATGGTTGAAGCTTTAGGTGATGATGACACGTTAATTGTTTTAATATCAGGCGGTGGTTCCGCATTACTTTCGATGCCTCGACCCAACATCTCTGCTGATGATAAACTAAATTTATGTAAGAAGCTATTCAATTTAGGGGCTAATATCAAAGAGATTAATACAATTAGACAAAAATTATCTGTTGTTAAAGCAGGTGGTCTTGCTCGTATAGCTTATCCTGCTAATGTTATTGGCTTAATATTGTCAGATATTATTGAAGATCCTGTTGAATTAATTGCCAGTGGCCCAACAGTTTATAGTCCAAAATTCCCTGAAGATGTAATCAGAATATTAAACAAGTACGAAATCTTTGATGAAATAGATGGAGAAATGAAAAAAATTCTTATTTCACAGGAATCAATTAATGATGAATTATTCCTCGGTGAACAACAGTTATTTACACACGTCCAAAATATTATAATTGGAAATAATTCATTGGCTATTGAAGCAGCTCGATTAGAATGTCTTTGTAAGAATTTAAATCCAATTGTTCTCTTTAATAATGTTCAAGGTTTAGTAACGGATGTTAGTACAATGTACGGGAAAATATGTTATTTAATTTGCCAAGTACTAATGGAATCTCTGTCTAAAAATGATTTTATATCTTCAATAAAAGCGGATTCTCATCTTTCAGTTTTGACAGAACAATTGGATGAAATTTATAATACTCTGCAAGATCCATCAGGTCAAGGCTTAATATTAATTGCAGGGGGTGAACCAACAGTTACAGTTAAAGGAACGGGAAAAGGTGGAAGGAATCAGGAGCTTGCACTTCGATTTTCTCTTGATTGGTTTAAAATAATTGAAGATCATCCGCAATTGAGCAAATTTAATGTTGTATTTCTCAGTGCTGGCACAGACGGACAAGACGGTCCTACAGATGCTGCCGGAGCATTTGGTTATTCTGATATTAATTCTACAGTTCTTAAATTTTATCACGCAATAAACAGTGAATATAAAGCAGCCATTTCTGACAAAGATAATCCAACAATAAGAAAAAATATCGAAGAAATGATTCCTGAAAATGTTTTGAGAAACAATGATTCTTATACGTTTTATTCACGATTTAATAATGGAGATGATTTGTTAAAAACCGGAATTACTGGCACTAATGTAATGGATTTACATTTGATCTATATAAAAAAATTTGATTGTACTTTTAAACATGATATTGATGAGAATGAAATAATTCCTGAAGACAATTTTTTTATTGATTATTTAAAAAACTCTAAGCAAAAAATTTAAAGATATTCAAAACACATGTAATTTATTTAGTTTATTTATATTATTCATTTTTCTCCATTTCAATTTAAATATATCTTGAAAAAAAAAAGGTTTGAATAATAAAATAATAATTAATACAAGTGCGATGAAAAGTTTGATAATTTTTTTTTTTCATGGTCTCAGTCTTGCTGCTCAAAATTTATTTGCAACGATTAACTATGTTTTTTTTATACTCTCACTTTAGTACGTTTCAAGGTTTAATGTGGTCTCCAAAAATATTACAAATAAAAAAATTACAATTAACATTACGTATACTCTACATTTTCTGTATATGCATACCAATTTTACATTCACAGAGATTCACATAAAAACAATTTTTTTTTTCTCCCAGGTATGATATAAATTTTAAGAATGTATAACAATGATGATTGTGTTGGCTGTTATCAAAACAGCATTTATAGATTTATATTATACAAAGCGTTTTGGTTTGATTTTATCTAGGATTATAATACTATTTATTGAAGAGAAATAAATCTAATAAAAGGACGGAGAAAGTACCTAATAAATTTCATTATTCACCCATTAAAACTGTAATATTATCTTTGGTTAATTGAAAAAGAAAAAAATAATATTATTTTAAAACATTTGACTCTTCATAGGTCTTGTGACAAGAAGTGCTCTCACAGGTACTCTATTATCATCTCTCCGAATTATATATTCCAATATTAATTTCTACCGATGCACATGCATATAAAAGAAATTGCTATTTATCAATTCTTAAATTATTGGAGGGACGATATTATATAACTGTATATAATGTTTCATAAATCCCAACTGAATAAATGGTGCTTCACAAGCATATCTCGTAAGCCGTCCTTCAATGGTTGCGATTGTTCCTTTTTCTGTGGCAATTCCCAATCGGGATTCAAATTAAATGCAAACTGACTCAAAATCCTTATCTCACATTTTATTTGAACCCATCCCGGACTATTTATAAAACTCCATGGTTGATACCTGATATTTAAATATGAATTTTTAGAAACAATAATTTATATTAAACAAATAAAATAATATTATTCATTGATAATTTTATTTTATGATCTTACCATTTTTGAACAACTTCAACACAAGAACACATAACTTCTAACCATAAATGTAAAACTTGTTCATTCAAACCTAAACAAATTAATGAACGTAACTTTACGTCCATCTGTGCATGAGCATTATCGTGTGATAAATTAATAGCCTGAACGCAGCGATACAGCAACTGAAAAATTAATGCAATGTAAGCAAAAATAAATATCATTATATTTCATATTTATATACCTCTTCTGGTGTAAGTACTTTTCCATCTTCATCTAATCGATAAGTTTTACATAGTACCAATCGACTATAAACTGAATTGAAATCTTTTTCAACCTCACGATTAGATGCTTCTTCGATAAATAACCACGGATGACACGGACCACCAAGAAATGACGGTCGTCGCATACCATGTTCAAGAACTGCCTTTACTGCCGGACATAAACTACCTCTAACAAGATCAGTTACTGCCTCACTGACAGCATCATCGCCTGCACAAGTGTATTGTTTACTTCTTTCGTCCAGTAATTCAACAAATTTTGCTGGAAACCAGCCACGAAGTCCATTAAGTTCTCCTACCCAACAATGCTCATCTTTTTGACTGATTATCGTTATAATATCATTTTTACGAAATCCCAATTCATCATCATCATGACGTTCAAAGTCCAATAATGCTTTTGCTCGTCTATTACGAGTACGTGATACATTAACATAATTGTCATGATCTCTTGAATGACTTTCCATTGAATAATCTGCCACTAATTGAACATTATTTAATTTTTGATCAACATTTGTGAAATGTCGCGCTACTTGAAGTACAGTTTCACGTAAATCTACGAGAATTTCTGTTTGTCGAATATTTTTTGATTTAGCATCCTCTTCATTACCATCATTTCCAAATAAAAACACTTGTAATGCTGATTTATTACGTTTCATTTGACGTCTATTCAGATGTTGTTTTGGTAAATTTGGTGTGGCATCTGGATTACCAACTAAACCACCTTGATCTACCATTAAATATGCTAAATGTCGTCGACGATGAGTTTCAATAAGAACATCCGTTAGTGAACCACTAACTTCTAATGCAACTTGAAACAACTGATCAACATCATCAATATCACCCGGTATATCTGACAGTGCATTAAATATTTGCGCTGAATTTTCAAGTAATTTCAATTCACTTTCACGAATTTTCAGCATACCAAGAGTTACTTGAAACAAAACAATAGAGCCATCAAACAAAAATAAATCCCATATTCGTAGCAATATTTTCATATGAACAACTGATGCAAATAGTGTTAAAAACCAGTGGAGCGAAATTAAACTTAATTCTATATCATGTTGAACAAGAACATGATCAATATCCGATAAATAATTTGTAATTAATGTCCTTAGGACTTTTTGATCAGCTTGAATACCCAATAAAGTTGACGAATAGTACGAAGCCGGTAATAAATCTTCAACAATTGTTGCCATCATCCAAAACGCATCTTCCTCCTCCAGTAATAATAGCAATGAAGCCGCCATAGTTCCTGTACCTTGACAATAGCCAATATCTGGATATAACCAAGCTAATCCACGCATAAGTCGTCTCAATCTTGGTATGCCAGTACTGTGAAGATGACTAAAGCAAGCATTTGCTGGCATTGTTCTCAATAAATCCTTTTCAATTTGTTTACTCGTCATCAATGCATCATTACTTGATGCTTTAACAATATCTTTATACGTCATCTCTGAAGCCATTTTTTTTTGCAATGCTCCTGACATTCGCATCCAAATTTTTGGACGTAATGAATGCGGTATACCACGTCTAACCATTTCACGAAGTTTTTCAGTTCTTGGTAGTCGTTCGTCAATTCGTTGCCATGAAACATCAGATATTTCTTGAGTACGACTAAATTCCATTAAAGTCACCCATTGATGTCTGTGTTGTGGATCTTCAACAAATGGTACACCCAATAATTTCTTTGAACTTTGTTCAGGACCATCCTCTTCCTCTACACGAAATCCAAACTCATCGAATCTATAATCTGGTTGTGAATTAGGATCATCAGGTTGACTGAGCTTGGCTAAAATATCTTGTGGCCACATTGATGGTGTCAATGCAGAAAATGGTCCACCAGGTGCTGGAGAAATGAGATCATCATAAATTTCATTTATGTCTGTGTCACATTCATCATCAGGTCCAATTGTTTGAAGTTTTTTCTATTGTTAAAGAATAATAAATAATTTAATAAACATATTGTTGATTTTATTCAATGGTTTTTATATATATATTTTTATTTAATTTACTTACATTGTGATCTTCTTTTCCAACATAACCTTCATGATCCCTGACATTGAATAATGACTTTGCGATGTCCATTATTAATAACAATTAATTGATTATCAACAGTGTTCTATGAAAGTGACTGTGATTAAATTTATTATGAAAGAAAATTGTACAACATTGTTGTTGTATTTGGAATTATTATTTATTGTTTTTGGATACATGAAAATTTTGACAGCTGGCAAAAAGAATATTCATTAACAACAGTTAGTAAAACTCATTGCAGATGGCGTCAGGGTGCTCAAAATGGTGTCATGGCGATTAATGATAATTCAAAAAGTTAATTCTAATTAATTCTAAATTAATAATTAAATAGTACTAATATTTACCTGTAATTTACTTGTTAATGTAGAATAAATTTTTGATATTTTTCACTGATGATCAATTAAAAATTAAATTATCCATCTAAAATTCAATCATTTTTCTTCAATGTAGTCTTGGGATATTTATTGAACAGAAGCTTTATAACAAATTAAAATTATCTATAAAAATATAGCATTTATATTAGTTCTCATTTACAATAAAAATCTTACATGGCCTCCAAATTATTTACCATACTTACCAATTTAAATATTGAATTTAAATATTGAAATATTAAAATTTCAAGAAATAAACTGAATAATATTAACGTTTTTATATTTATTTATTCAATAGTGCGTATATCACAAATAAAATTGCAGCCCAATGCGAATACAATACAATAGATAATTTAAATTAAAGCATTTCAAAATCGTGATTGAAATGAAATGCATATTCGCAGGCACTCAAGATCAAGCATTCAAAAAACAGATACACTATAACAATTACATCATTTTTGTTACAATTTAATTGGGAAGAGTTCTTATATTTATTGCTAATACTATTTACTCCTACATATACATAATCACTCCGTATTTATATCGCTTGTGATACATATATAGTTCATACATTAACTTAACTTTATAATAATTATATATGATTATAGATTTACGAATTGATTTTTACAGCTCTTTTACACACACATTATTGTGAAACAAATATTTGAGTACTTATTTTTATTTTTTGGAATGTTTTGTATGGATTCAATGTCTTACTCAATTTATATATTATATATATAATATTCAATACAATATTTATATACAATATTTTTTTTTTTTGTTTTTCATCGCTGCAAAGTCACTGCAGAAGCATAAAATTTTAATATCAAATTATGAACTTAGGCCATTACTAATCGTTGTACACGTTTTGGATTAAGCACAACTTTCTCATGTGAATTTCCATATAATTTTTTTTGTTATAATTTCCATTGTAACTTTTAAATATTCCATAAATACACGCAAACAAAAGTTTATGTAAATATATTTGAATGATTATTACTGATGGATAAAAAAATGAAATAATATATTTTTTATTTACAAAGGAATATGTACGGCTTAATAAATTTTTTTGATTAAATTTACACAAATGCTTAACATTAATTATTTATTTTTTTCTCCATAGATTTTATTTAATAATATTTATCCAATAACACAATCCAATTTTTTTTTTTATCTTTGGTATTATCATACGCTCTGTCTAATATTTTAACCTTGAAATATTCTATTAAATAAATTTGTTTCTTATATCTACACATCTATTTTATTTTAGGTTAAATGATAATAAATTAATTCAATATATCAACTAATTTGAGATAATAATTAAATATTAATTGAGCTAAGCTTGAATGTAAAATCTGTGAACATTATTAGCACAATTAACTAACAACGTGTAAAGCTGTATTTATTTAATTCAATAACAAATTTACTATCTAAATCTAATATCGTTTATTATTAACGACGACTAAAGTATAGTCTCTTAGAGGCACCAGGCCTTCGGTCTGTCCTCATTTATCATCATTATTATCTTCCTCCTATTTATCATGCAATTGTCTATCTCCAAACGCTCTACCAAATTTTTTTTTATTTGTGTATTTATTTCATCTTCATTTCTTATTTATTTTATCCAATTCTATTCTTGATACGAGTGAATAATTCATCTGATCTAAACTATTCCTAAGTAAATGCTTAACTTTCAATCGAAACTGTATTTATTATTCTTCTTTTCCATTTCAGTATTAATTTTTTCTACAATGAAAACATTATTCAATGAAAGTGTACTGAAGTAAAAAAAATCTACGCTAAATTAATTATGATTAAAAGCTGCCAGTTTGTTTTTACCTTAAAATCGCATTATTATTTGTTGCATCTATGTTTTTTTTTTTTAATTATATTTATCATTCATACTTCCAGTTGTGATTTAAAGTATGTTTATATAATATTATTAAATACCGATATTAAAACGATTCAGTGTAATTTTATGTGCACAAGTGTATCTGTGTTATTGTTGCATCATTTTGCTCATTCTTTATAGTCTTTTTTGAGTATATTAATTATATAATATAATTATACCAATAATAATTATGTGACATGATCGTTTTTATTCTATATAATATTGCCAAGGCAATTTTGTTGCTTTTGTAAATTTAAATTACGCGTTTATTACCGTGTGCGTATTAATTAAATACAAATTAAAAAAGAAAATCATAATAAAAACGATGATGTTATTATCAATATAAAGCACAACACAAACTGATGAAAGTGAAATTTAAATAATTAATTCGTTTTCGTCGCGTTATTATTGTTTTTTTTTTTTAAATGTTAGTTAAGCGACCAGCGCTTCTCTCCACTGCTTTATTAATTTTACCATCTCAATGCGCGTCAACTCCCGTTCCATATCACTTATATTATTAATTATTACGTAAATTATTACTGGTAATCTCAACGCAATTGAGCAGACGTATCAGCACATGTCGTTTCATAATCAAAAGTTCCCTTTTATCATTGCGATATTTACAAAGAGCCTTTCGAAATATGAATCGACCATTATATCGAAAGCATATTGAATGCTTACAAATTAATGTTTATATGCTGATTCGACTGGCCAGTTGCGTTGATTACGGTTCATTTTCTCAGACTGTCTTTACTACTTGCGCGGCTGGTGGACGCTGTACTTGATTCACCAGGACCACCTTGATTGCCAGCATCACCATTAATACTAGATCCAGCAAGTGATGCTGTTGGTGTTACTGGTGCTGAACGTCGTCGCACTTTTGTTAATGCTTTATCAAGTCGTTGAACAAATGCATCAACATCGCTACGTTTCATTCCTAATGCCGCTGCTGCAGTTAGATATGGTATTGAATAATTGCTGTTATGTGCACCCCATCCTGTTGTAAATATTAACAATAATATTATTATAATAAAATTTAACCAATGTATTTATACAATTAATATTAAAGTTGAAAAAATAATTAAATACCTTCGAATTTGTGTGAAACAATGTGTTTCACATCAGTGGTGGTAATGACTCTAGCACCACTGACATTTCTTAAAAATAATATTGAACCCAGCATCGTCACCTGCTTGTGATCATGCTGATGACTAAGACATTGAAGTGTCATACCCATAGATATAGGATTCCCTTTAGTATCAAGTAATCTTTCACCGTGTCTTGTTGCTAATTTTCCCAATTCTTCTTTTAAATAAGCGTACATTTCTTTTCTCTGTGCAATTAATTGTTTATAACCTGCCATTCCAAGACTTAATAGTGTTATCATAACGTCCATTGTTGAACTACTGTTGGCACGACCTGGATACATTTTTGAAATTCGATCTAATAAACTTTTGTCAAATGATGCAATTATTGCACCGCCAACTGGAACGAGAAAATTTTTGTCTGTGCTTTGAACAAATGCGTCAACTCGGCCTTTCCGCGATGCCTCTTGAATTAAATGCATACATCGGGTACTTTGAAGCCTAAATAAATTTATCAATCAAACAATTAAACATTAATAATAAATTGATAATAATGAAAAAAAAAAAAAAAAAGATGTGGTTGGATAAATTGATGAATGATAAACTTACCCATATGCATTATTTACCAGATGCGGAATATTGTATTGCGTACAGAGAGCAGCAATAAGATCAACTGAATCACAGGAACGTGGAGCAAAGCAACTTGTTGTTGATAAAACACATGCAATACTTTCACCAAGCGCTGCCATTTGTGATTCGAGTCTTTGCATATCAGTTTTTAATTCATCTCGAACAATTTGCATTTCAATAACAATTGGCTCCAATCCGGCAGTTATTATTGATTTAAAACTTGATTTTTGATCAATTCGCGGCCAAAGAACGTATTTTGCTCTTGGTCGATCTTGCTTTAACGTTAACATACAGAGTACGAGACTCATGCCTGTGGCCATTGGCGATAAAAAACATCCAGCTATACTTTTTACACCTGAAATAAAAAGTTTTATACATAACTTAAATTAATATTTAATGATTGGATAATATGTGGAATGTTAAAATAAATATTTTACCCATGTATCGAATGACTTCCAACACAAGTGCATTAGTGAGTTTATACATCAAACTACTTCCTGCAGCTTTTGGTTGAACTTCTTCGAGATCGCCTGATCTACCAATTCCATGTCCCATACGAAAATGACGTCTTGCAACAATATTTGATATAATACGAGATTCTCTTTCGCCGACACTGCAATTTAATGGAAAATTGTTGGTATCCATTTGGGCAAGATCTGATAAAAATGCCTCGATTGTTGCATCGTCCCATCCTTCTTCTGGCCATTTTCGCTGTTAAATTGAATTATTAATTTTAATCCATCATATATTTATTATTAAGATAACTAAATTAAACGGTTCAAGTATATAAAATAATACTCACGTGTTCAATAAAACTGCGAACTAAATTTTCACGAGACTTTTTGGCATTTAAACCCTGTTGCACATAAGTTGGTGGTATAAGCCTTTCAGCCAAACTAAATGCTTGATTATTCATCCTTCGTTAATAATATTAATTTATTCCACTTTTATTTTTATTATTTGTTGAAGCTCTTTTTAATACACCATAGCGATTGGCGAATGATTATTACAGCTCATTAATGTACATGGTCCGTGAAAATCTTCATGTGAATGCAACAATACAGAGATAATATTTGGATTTAAAGTTTATTTAATAATCTAAACAGTTAAATAGAGAATATGTGCTGTTGGTGTGAGCAGATGTAAAATAAATAAAAAACGTTTTTACCCAGTGAAAAAATGTTTATTGCAAAAGTAAATCAAATTAAGTATACATAATAATAATAATAATTTGCATAACCAAGTGTAATTGTGTTGTAAAATGATTGAAATTGACATAGAATGTGCAACTAAATAATAAAATTGTAAAATAAAAAAATAAAAAATATTAAATACAGGTAAATGTAAATTTGCCCAATACTTTTCATCACAATAATATAAATAATTACAAATAATTATTAATACAAAATGTTTAATTTAACATATATATATATAAATAAAATTTTACAAACACATTTTTCATTAAGTGATGAAAAGTAAAGGTATAACTAATAAATAATGTACATTTAATTAATTGATAAGTAAAGATGTGCACATAAAGGTTATGTTCGATCGTTGTTAATTCTAATAATAATAATTTAACATACAATAAATGAACAAACATAAAAATTATGTCGATAATAATCTCGGATAAACATACTGTGAATATAATTAATAATAAACTAAACTATATTCCATTGACGAGTGAAAAATTATCTGAAAATAAAAATGGGTTGGGTCGTTCTTTTAGTTATAAAAAAAAAACCCTCTCGCCTGACAAAGTCATACACAAATATTCACGATTCCATACGGCATTTTTATTTTGCCTTTATATTAAAACATAAAATGAATATCAGACATCTAATTAAAAATAATATTAAAAAAAATCCCCGAAGAATTATTATTACCTATATACCAAAATACACTGTAAAACAAATAAAATAATTATTTTCAGATTTATTCTACACGCGCGAAAAAACGATCGTGCACCTTTTTCACCTTGTTCTAATCCGACCGTAACTTTTGGAGGTTATGTGATACTCGAGGTCACCTAAATCAGATTAATTTTACGCAATAGAGACAAACTGACAGTGTAGCAGTAATTGTACGAGTACTACTTAACTGTTTAGTACTCTCGTAAAAACGCCAACGACTGTCTCTGAATAAACCTCGCCAAAATATACAAGTAGCTTCCACAATAGACAAAAAGTTTTTCACGCGTATTATTTTCTATCGAACACTTGTACAAAACGACATTATCCGTCCTCGTCTCTCTTAACGTTCCGTCTCTCTTGCTTTCACGTTCAATCGAATCGTTTTCACCCTAGATCGTATATATTTACTAGATTGTTAGTTCTCCCTTTCTTTTTCTCTTTCTCTCTTTCTCTTTCTCACATTTCACCGCCAAGTTTGCCTGATAATTTTCTCTCTCTGCCTCTCTCTATTTCTCTCTCTATCCACATATATATACATACCCTGTATATAGTTATACATAATAAAAATAAATCATTTTAGCTTAATATTTTTTTTTTTCTCAACTCTTTCTTTATAAATTTTGTTTTTTCATAATATTTTTCTTTTTTATCTGTGCACGAGTGTTATCATGAACGGTTTAACGGTTATACGAACGATCGCGAATATTCGCATTTTACCTCGGGGTTTTTTATATGTTCCAACAAATAAAAACAACGAACAACATCGAATATCAACAAATGCAATACAACGAAATTATTCTACTGATTTGGGCAACAATTGTACACCTGCTGTTCAATCCACACGTACTTTTATTCGTCCTTCAACTATACGGCAGGTGGATTTTAAATAATAATTATTGTTTATTTTTATAATATATTTATACGATTTTATATATTTATATAATCATTCTTATTTCATATTTATTATATTATATTATATTATTATATTATTGTTTATATTAAATTATATGTGTTTAAGATATGATTATTTGTTTATGATTTATATTTTATTTATTTATATTAACAAATATAATTATATTTATAGATTTGTAAAGTATATGTATTTATTATTTTTATCATTTTATTTTTTTTTTTTTTGTATTTTTATGTTGTGCTGTTTTGTATGGTTACGAGAAAAAAAAATAGTTTTATCGCGAAAGATAATTAAAATGGCTTTATTGTTGTAGATATGTTGCTTATTTGTCGTCACGAGGTCGAATAAATATGAATAAATTGTTAATACATCACAACATTAGCTGCAATATGTGTACAGTATTTTCAAGAGATGTCTTTTTATATATGACGTCGAGTGTATGCAGTTGAGTTTATAAATGATTTGTCATAGTTATGTCATTTACAATTAGTTTGAGAAAATATATTTGCAGCGTTTAGATTCACAAATATATATTACAATTTTTGTTTATTTTATTCATTAAATATATATTCTGATGGATTATTAATTTTTATTTGACTTAAAGAGAAAGAAAAGAAAAAGAAAAATCTAATTAAATGTACATGTATCTATAGGAAATTGTTTTATTGACAGTATTGTTTGAAGTTGATTATTTGAATTCAAACTTATATTGGCGCGCAAAGAAATACTAAGATGGCGTCCGCACATATGCGCACAAGAAAATATTTTTTCTTTATATACATACAGCCGCTCCCCGGGGTTCAATAATTACTTTAGCTTATGTACACAGGTTTCAGATATTTGTTTCAACTGTCTCAGTGACAATTAAATTCATATATTATCAATATCAACGAAAAATTTTTATAATAAATAATCCTATTCATTCAACTTTTATCAACGCATTGTCGATTTTCTTCGTTATAAATTAGCTAGGTACATATAAATATTTATATATAATAATAATAATAATAATAATAGTAATAAATATGTAACTAATATTTCATAGTTTGATTCCTTTGTGTTAATATATTTTTATCTACTTGTGTGAAATTATTTTTTTCGAGAATTTTCTGACTAAAATAAAAAAAAAATCCACGAGGTATTTAATTTTATTTGGTTAATTTTTATATATAAAAGTATATTTTTATTATTATTTATATAGTAGTGATATGTGAGATAGTGTGAGTGATATCCGTCTTTGATATTTTTAGCTGATCATGGATTTGGAGAATTGCAATTCTCATGTTGATAATGGATCTGGACATCATGAAGACCCGAGTGGATACAAAAAATGGTATCGACATGCAGGTCAAAGGTTTGTAATTATAAATATTTTGTTATTTTTTATTTATCCATAGTACTTTATGGATATTCTATTAATATTGAGAAAATATAAAATGTGTAAATTATTTATATATAAATTTATAATTGTATATAAAAATGAATGATTGAGAATTGTGATTTATATTTTGAGTGGAATATAATTGATTTTGGTATATTTGATAATTTGTATGAGTAATATGTGATATAATTTATTTTTATTCTTTTTAGGAATTTCCTTAACATGTATTTATGAATTAAATTAAAATGAGAATTGAAAAGGAATGAAATTATATATACAAGTAAATGCAATGGTAAATAAAATCAGATGTGAAATAAATTGCATTTAAAAGATGTATAATTATATATACATCAAGTATATATAAGTCGTGACCTCAGATAATAGCTGTTGAATTAACGTTATTTTCTCATCATTATTTTCTTATTCACGAAAATAAATAGAATATTCTATTAATAAAATTAACATATAATATAGCAAATTAATCATGTTATTTCGTTGCTTCTGGTTTCTTACATTTTCTTACATATTTTTCTTCATCTCCGGATTTATTTATGTATAAAATTAATGAAAGTTGAGCAATCTTGAGAGCATATTTACACAAATTAATAAAAAAATTTATCATACATTTATAAATAAAAATTCAAACTGATATGCTAATGAAATATTTGAGAAATAATATATTTCGTAATATTAATATTTTCTTTGTGAAACATATTAAAGATTTAGCTGTATTATTTTTATCAATGTAATTTCGAATTGAGAAATTAATTATAATCTCTAGAAAATTATTAAACACAAAGATTTTATTCAAAGAAAAAAAAATATACAATAATACTGTGAATAAAATATTTGAGATAAATTACTTGAAATAAAATATTTTTATTTCACACAATTGTTTATATTATATATATATATTCATATATATAAACAATTTATTGCGAGATGGAATGTGAACTATTGATGATTGTGATTTATCGCCTCTGACTTGGCCTGTTTTCGTCATTGCTCAAAATTTTATCAATTATTAATCGCACTAAGAGAATTTTCATTCTCATTCAAGTGTCTTTGTGCCAACAGTACAGTCGCATTATTTATTTTATTCGTAAAATATAAATAGTCATTGAAATTTATTCACATAATATTTTTTTTTCGACGTCAAAATAATACAAAAAAATTGTGAACACAAGTTAATTTCTTCATCCGAATTTTTATCATATTAAAATATATATTTTATAATAAAAAATGAGTCGTGAAAATATAAACAGGGTTAATATATCATTGAATAATGGTAATAAACTTTAATACTCTTCAATATATTATTATTTCATTAATAATATAAAATGAAAGATCCGAATATTAAATGACACTATTTAAAATATTTATTCAATTATTTTAATTATAATTTATAAAACGACATCTCTCTAACTATTCATCCATGTCTTTTGAATTAGTATCAACATTACTTGAGGACAAAAATATCTTTTCAATGCACAACTATCATCAGTCTGTGTATGATAATCTTTTGTCAATGGATGAACATTTACGAAGAAACGACAGAAGTGAACAGGATTTTGTCAGTTGGATCGACGGTGCAATGATGCCCTACAAACGTGAACTTGGGCACAGGTAAAAAAAAATAAAAAAAGAATACGATAAATTAATATTAATAAATGAATAATAAAAATAAAACAACTATGCAGAAATCAAAGAGATAAAACACAGTGAACTGTATCAGTAATAATAATTCATCATCACTGCAATGGATTTGGCATGAAGAACATGTGTGGGTGAATGTTAAAAAACATTCATCAAAAATGAATACAAAAAAAAAAAAAATACATCTAGAAAGATTTTATAAAAATATTTGAGCTTTGGGATTTTTTTTTTACTATTTGTAATTTAAAATAAATGTGTGGGAAATATTCTCGTTCTCCAGAACGTCAATGTCCTGGCTCAACGCCAGGATGAAGAATCCCAGCGATTGCGCACAACTTTCGAATTGATTGCTACATAAAAATTCTATTTCACGTTTCCAAAAATATTTTATAATTATTTATCAGTGCGACGAAATTATCAACGTTATTTTATGTATAAATAATATATCTAACACATGTTTATTACATATTTCTAGTTCTATATATAATTGTTGGTTATTTATTCGAATTATATAAATATAAAATATATTAATGAAGCTTTTATCAACTCAATTTCGATCGATAATTTAAAGTGCGACTAGATTATTAATAATTACGTCATCAAAGATTGTATAAAATAATTGTTATTATTCTTCCAAATTTAATTTGATACCTTTATTAGTCATGATAACATATTTGGATATCTTAAATGTAATGATAACGTGAAGTAGATTATTATTGAGTGGCTTTCATTGAACATCACAAATGCAAAAGGTGAAGGCGCGCTTTAGTCACGCAACAATCACTTTAACTATCGCGTGCTAATTGGTTTTCACCCAACTCCTGGGAATATAGTTGCAGTATATCACGTTAGCATTACATCTAAGCGAGAATAAATACGCTAAAAATACATCATAAAATTACTGAAAGACGTGAAAATTCTCAGTAAAATATTTTATTTTATTTATATTGCAATCAAAGTTATTTTACTTTATTTTTCGCAATTTATAAATTAAAAAATCTGACAAAACTTGATAGGCAACTATTGCACAGATTGGAAAGCTTACTTAGATTTAATTTGATTAAAAATATATATTTATATATTTATATAGAAATGTTAGTTCACCAAGACATGACATTCTGACGTCTGTGTTCACTGATGATGTCGTTGTAGCTATGGGGAAATTTATTTATTCATTCCTTAGATGCTTGGATAATATGTATTTATTATGCTCTTGATGATAATTGTCGTGTTTGTGAATGTCGCAATAGAAATGTAAAAAGAGAAATGAATGATAAAGTTTCTCTAATTATTGTTTCTTTCAATTCTCAATTGAATAAATTGAACTTACCTAGATTTATATTGATACATACAAACATAATATGTAATAAATTTAATGTTAATTTATCTATAGAATCAGCTTGTCAATGTCAATTTACTTCCGTTTATATTTTATGTATTGTTCCTCCGTGTGACTTGACAATAATTTCCTACAAATGATTTTGCACACTGTTTGTCTATACCATTTATATCAGTATCTCACGAAGGTCTAGGATGCTACGGATTTAGCTTTCATTACATTTATTAAAGAGGCTCACAGGCTACAAAGCGTGTCAGTAAGCGTTCGACCGTTCGATGGTATAGTCACATTTAGTCTCTGGGTCATTCTTTCTCTTTATATTTTTCTCACCGATATCGTTTGCGCATTGTCATCATACTCATTCATATGAAACTGTACTTTAATAGAAATTTAATTCATTGCATAAACCAACTAAATATCAATATTAAAAATAATTTTTATCTCCTTTGTTTTTTTTTAATTTTATTTTTCTTCACGGGTTAATATTAATTAATATTCTTTTGTGATCGTTATTGCGCGTAATAAAAACAGGTGATATCACTGAGAATTAGCCGCATTGTGTTTTACATATCGTATATAATTTAACAGAATTTATTTGTATATTGGTATTATGAAACTCAAGAACATGAATACTAAAATTTTATCGGAAAATCCACCACAACGTTTGGCCCCAAATGAGTAAGTTTTTAAATTTATTCAAGTGGGATTTGTAAGGAAAAAACCAAGTAGATTTATATTGTGCTTGTGAATCATTCGTTGAACTTGATTAAATATTTTCATGATGATAAACCTGTTCTGTCGTATTTTCAAAGTGATGTTTTTATTAATGTATTTATTTTTGAAATTTTTATTTTATCGAGCACACTGTTAATGTGTATTTTTAGTTTTACTTTTATTTTTCTCAAGATATCAATCATAAACTAAAGTTAAAAATTTTAATTAACAATAAAAGTTGATATGTATAAAACAATTATTATGTACAATTTATCTTGATATAATATTTAAGGACAATTGAAAATGAATGATGAATTTATTTAAGAGACAAAAAAAAAAAAAATACAGAACAATTGTTATCTTTCTTATCATTGAATAAAAATTTGTAGCATAATGAAAGTATTGAATGGAAACAAAGCAAGAGTTCAAGAGTATGTGTATATGTATAAAGTATATATTGATCGTATTTGAATTCTATATGTAATAAATATAATAATATAAACAAATATGTATCATCCGACCTCTTAATTAATTGCAATTCAATACAAATATTTGAAATGATATATTTTCAAACATGTACAACTGTAAAAATGAATTGTCCATTAATTTCTCTTTTATTTATTTAGTTATTAAATGTTTTACGAATGTATATAAAACAAATGAACAAACTAAATTTCACATTATTTTTATATAATTAATGCTGACATGTAAATATTAATTGTGTGATGGGTGGGATTATGAGAAAAGTGAAACAAGAAAGAGAAGAAAGAAAAAATTGGTCAGATATATCATATAATACTGAATTATTAAGAAATCATATGAGTGACTATGATATTCTGAGATTTCCATTTCATTGTTTATCAAATAATGGTGAAAATGATTTTTTGATAGATACATTAGCTTCTCGAACACGAGGTTATAGAGTACAAAATAGGTTGGATAAATGTAGTAGATGTAATAATTTTTTTTTTTATTATTATTTCTAAATGATTTATTTAATTTTATTTGTTACAGAATATTTGTTAATAGGAGTCTTCATTTGGAGAATATTAAATTTTATGGATTTGATATGGACTATACATTGGCAGAGTATAAATCACCTCAGTATGAACAATTGGGTTTTGATCTTCTGAAAGAACGTCTGATATCTTTGGGTTATCCTCATGAAATTCGTGCATTTGAATATGATCCAAGTTTTCCAGTTCGTGGATTATGGTTTGATACGCAATATGGAAATTTATTGAAGGTCGACGCTTATGGGAACATCCTTGTTTGTGTTCATGGCTTCGAGTTTCTTAAACAGTAAATATGATTCACATTTTATATATTTTTAATTTATTATTGCCTAAGAAAATTATGTTTATATTGAATAATTTTTAGTTCTCAGGTATACGAATTGTATCCAAATAAATTCCTTCAATTGGATGAATCTCGTGTTTACGTTCTTAATACTCTATTTAATCTTCCGGAAACTTATTTGTTGGCATGTTTAATTGATTTTTTCACGAATTCACCGCAATATACACGTGAAAAAACTGGGGTTAAAGAAGGTGAATTAACAATGAGCTTCAAAAGTATTTTTCAAGATGTAAGAAATGCTGTTGATTGGATTCACATTCAGGGTGATCTTAAAACAAAGACTATTGAAAATTTGGATGAGTATGTAAAGAAGGATGAACGATTGCCAATGTTTTTAACGAGAATACGTGAGAGTGGTGCCAAAGTATTTATTCTCACTAATAGTGATTACGTTTTTACCAATAAAATCATGACATATTTGTTTGATTTTCCACATGGCGCCAGAGTATGTTAAATTATTGAAATATAATTTTCTAAAAAATTAATTGAGTAATTAATTAAATTGAAAATAATTTGTTTCTTAATTTTTATTTTTACATTGTAGCCTCATGAACCTCACAGAGATTGGAAAACATATTTCGATACCATTGTTGTTGATGCAAACAAGCCATTATTTTTTGGAGAAGGAACAATATTACGTCAAGTTGACACTAAAACTGGTGCTTTAAAATTAGGAACACATAAAGGACCATTGCATACAGGTAATTCATATTTTCTATTTGTGAATTAGTTTTCTCATAATATTATATGCGAGATTATAATAATATATATTCATAATAAATTATAAATTTTTTTTTGTGATTTTTTCAGGTGAAGTTTATTCTGGTGGATCGTGCGATGTTTTTACGGAAATGATTGGCGCTAAAGGCAAAGACGTTCTTTATATTGGTGATCATATTTTTGGTGATATATTAAAGAGCAAAAAAATTCGTGGTTGGCGAACATTTCTCATTGTTCCTGAATTAGTACAAGAACTTCATGTATGGACAGACAAATGTCAATTGTTCGCTGAGCTTCAGAGTCTGGATGTAATGCTTGGAGAAATGTACAAGTATGTAATAAAAAATTATTATTATTTAATATATAATAAACAAACAAAAAAGTATTTTTTGATAATTTTTCTATCACGAATTTTCGATTTTTTTTTTTGTTTAGAAATTTGGACAGTAGCACGAAAGTTAAACCTGATATATCAAAGCTACGAGCTTCTATCAGAGACGTTACTCACAAAATGGACTTGGCATACGGTATGATGGGTTCACTTTTTAGAAGCGGAAGTCGACAAACTTTCTTTAGTAGTCAAGTTGTTAGGTACGCAGATATTTATGCTGCAACGTTTCTTAATTTGATTTACTATCCATTCTCGTACATGTTTCGAGCACCAGCAATGTTGGTGAGTATTTATTTCCCATTCAGATTGACTATTATTTTATAAATATAAATGATCTGTAAACATAAAAGTAAAACGTTTAATTTCCTTTTGATTTACAGATGCCTCATGAGAGTACAGTGGCGCACGAACAACGTTTTGTTATGGAAACACCGATGATTAGTCGATCACGTACATTCAAACTTGCTGAAGAAGATGAAGAACAAAGTAGTCCAGTAATCGTAAGTTTTTAAAATTTCTGTATATTAATACTAAATACATATAAATTATTTGCTAATTTATACGTAATTGATTATTATATTATTTTTTTATTTTATTAGAAAACCATGGAGGTAGAAAATAACAGTCATATTCCACATGCAAGACCAGAGACACCCCGTAATGTTACACATACTCACGACGAAGATTGCAGTGATGAAGATAGTGACTCGCAAAAGCAAAATCCATCCAGATCAAGTGCAAAAAAAATTGACAGCAATTGATGTAATGGATTGAATGAATATTATGGCTGGCATTATCATATAAATAATCTGAATTATTTGTAGCTATTGTTGTCAATTACCGGCAATATTCTAGAGATCCAATGCGAGACTGAGTAAGCAAAATTCGTTAACGATAAAAAAAAAAAGTGACATTAAAATGAATTTATGGGCCATATTTTATTTTCTTTTATTTACAGTTATTGTATCTACTTTTGACTGTTACTTTACCTAATTCCTTGGCCAGCTTTTAAATATTGTAAAAATTACTTGCTTCAATACAAAAATTTATTTTAATTACATAATGTTCAATTGTGATTAGTTAGCTATAGTAATGTGGATAAATTCCATTCAAAGTACAACGAATGAAGAACGTTTTAATAGTTGTAATCTAAAATTTGGAAAAGGGTTTATGTGCCTAATAATTTTATGAAAAAGAAAATAACAAAGTGATCGTGATTAATTAGTTTTTGTCGAGTTGACTTTTTCAATAGAGCCTTCACCGTTGTTCTTGCTCAGATTATTATGTTTAAGCTGACAATACCATAATTGTAATATCCCACTCAAATACGTTATCTTATGTATATACAATATTATACATGGTATAATTATTTAGTCTTATTTCGTATAGATAATATTGAAAGAATAGTGTAAATATGCGATCAACAAATACAATACTGTACTATTATTATTAATTTTATAGATAAATATGAAAAACGTTGAATCTCATTTTGCACATGGACGCAATTGGTAAAATTATTGAATCAATCCGATCATTATTTGATTATTACATTTAAAATTATTGAATTTATATAGAGAAAAAAATTTTTATATTCAAATTAAAATTGCAAAACTGTTTTTAGTGAAAATCATAGATAAACAAAAAGTATAAAAACTGCTAAATAACTTTAGGAAATAAAAAGGCTGAGCATTTTTAGGAGTTTTTTCAATGTAGACTAAGTCTTTTTACCATTAAAAAACAAATTGTTGATAATTACATTCAAAATGAGAAATGTTATAAAAATAATTGTTTATGATTGGGATTGATTATTTCTTCTATTATTTTTTCAGACAGATATAATAGAATAAGAATTTATTGATCAAATGAAATTCAGTTGGAATGATAATTGTACAGGATATGTTGTTTAAAATGAGTTAATAACATTAATTTGTTTCGAGGAAAAAATAATAGTTTTCGAGAAAATTATTCATAAATAAAAATAGTAGGGAATATACGTTCATAACCTCACATTATACATTTGCCTTTTCTCAAACTTTACAGCTATTTTTTTATATTATTATTTTTTTCTCTCTTGATATTGCAATATTTGTCTCAATTTAAATATTTATTCCTGTATATATATATATTATATATGTATCCTCGCAATAGTAAAACATTTGTCTGATGTATAACGCTCAATTTTTTGGAAAATTTATCTTATCTCAGCGTTATACTCCGCACAATAAATATATCTTCAAGTACATTATTTCCCAATTATATTGTACAATAATATTTTACTCGTCAATTGTATAGAGAATCGTTTTATTTTGAATAAATTAACATATTGTAATGTAGATATAAAAAATGAATCAAAAGCTTGATGACGAAAATTTATAGATCCTTTTTCCTCATTTTCGCTTTGGTGCTCGTACAAATTATTTTTAATTCATTCATTAGCAGTTGAAGATTCTTTTTATTTTTTATTATTCCTAATCACGTGAGATAAACTGATAGATAAATATTTATAATTGCTGCTTTTATATTGTCTAACAATATTATTATTTCACGAAGAGAAATATGTGTGGCATTATTTCCAAGTACAAATTACTCAAGTTACAGCCTACGTGGCATCATAAATAAATCAATATTACATTAAAGTTACTAGCTAGACACCGATAAATATCACTGAAGCTCGAGGAAATTTTCAGACTGTAAGTATAAAAATATGTATTATTTTATTTATTTCTTACACATATTCATCTTGAACCCCAACTATTTCTCTGAATCTAAAAAAATATTTATTTAATTTTTCGGAATTTGATGAGAAATCTCAAAAATATGTGTATGTATAAATAATTGTGAATATATATTTTTTTTACCTTAAAGAAAATTCTTATTGATCAAAATATTTGAATCACATGTCAATTAATCTTATTTATTTTTTTAAGTAAATTAATATTGACAATGGTAGACATAAAATACAAGTTTTTATTTTTATTATTGTTCTATGTGTCCATCTTTTGCGATTTGTTATAGTAACTATATTCACTGTGATGCTGGATTAATTTTAACAAAAGATTATGAATGTCTGGAAGAGATTTGAGAATTTTAATAATTATTTTCCTAACTTCCCAGTACAAAATTCAATAAATGAAGTTTATTTATAGAAAAAGATCAGTAAGATATTCTTCAAATTCTTCTTCACGAGATTTTTCACCACCCTCTGTGGGTTTATCTTTCCAAATTAGCGACTCGTCTTTTTCGTCGTGTTCCAGTGTCGTGTCCATTGTACATTCTTTCTCATCTTGTTTTTCTTCTTTTACAACCACTTCAGGAATTTTTGAAGATCCTGATGTTGCTGCTGGTATCTCTAATTCATCCGATGTTTTTCCTAAACGTTTAAGTGCCTTCTTTCTTTTAACCTCCTTCTTTTGCGACCGGTAATTCAATTTCACCGAACATTCTGGACACAAACCTTCAATGCAAAAAAAAAAAAACCATGACAATAAATTTTCTCTTCATCTTCTCTACTTTTATATTTTATATTCAAAATGTTTGGCACATACGTAATTTAACCAGTGCATTTTTTTTCACTCCATGCTCTTCATATCCAAAATTTACCTCCCATGATCTCAGTCCATCTTTCACCTGGCACTTTTTGTTTGCACAATCAAACTGGCCTTTACCAATCACAACTTCTTTCTCCGTTCTCCATCTCAGAGCAACCTTAAATAAATAAAAATTAAAAACAAACATTATCAAATAAATAAAATCATTAAATAGCAAATATAAAATAAATACAAACCTTATTGTACTTGTAAAAGGTTAAATCACAAATACAATATTCCTTGAATAATTTGTCATAATATTTTTTGGCAAGACGCGCCTCCCAAGTGTCCGGAACATCATCATCATCATCCCAGAGAAATCTGTGATTTTCCCTGATCACGTCGCTGTCCGTTTTGTCCCGAGACCTCGAAAAACACTCCGAAACATCATGAGGCTGTTTAAATCAGGGCGTATTGTATATTTAAAAAAATAATTCATTCTACTCATTATTATTTTCTTCCAATAAAATACGCAATTATATATCATGTCTGTTCATACAATTGATAAGATTAATTAAATTACGCAATTATTAATATAATCAGTGTAAAACATATATGCGAATATGATGTATTTATTTTGTTTATTCTATGGTAGACTTACGTGTCTCGTTTAATGTTCAGTGCAGATCCACCGTGTAATTGAAAATAATCGTTGATAAGTTTCTTGTGTCTGTCGTATGCTGAGAGATAGGAGTAAGCCGGAAACATTTTGATATATTATTTATTGTTGATGGTAAGTAATAACAAAATGTTTTGTTTTTGTTGCTACTTTTGACTCGAAAAATCATATCTCGTATGATCAATCTTGAATTGTTGTACATTTAATGGAGGAACATGAAAAATTGTAATGTGAATTGATATAAAAATTTGAAACAATGGAACAGGACTGCGTTCTGTATTGTGATTGGTTTATATATTATGCGCGAGATTCAAACAGCTGATTTGAATTTCAGTGGCAATCGAAATTTATTTTTATGAATATGAAAAGATAGAAAATGTTTTTTGCTGGGTTGATGAATATTGTTTTTTGTTTTAGATCCTCACAATGTTGATGAGTGGAATTGTTAAGAATATTTTGTTTAGTCCGGCAAGAAAGTTTTGTGATTTTGTGAAAATCGTTGAAGTGGGACCACGAGATGGTTTACAAAATGAAAAAAAAATTCTTGGACACTCTATTAAAATTGAATTAATTAATAGATTGTCAATGACAGGTTTAAAAACAATAGAAACAACAAGTTTTGTATCACCTAAATGGATACCACAAATGGAAGATAATGTAAAAGTTCTTCAAGGTATAGATAAAAAATCTGGTGTTGATTATCCTGTTTTAGTACCGAATTTAAAGGGATTGGATAATGCTATAAAAGCTGGAGCTAAAGAAATTGCTGTATTTGGTGCAGCATCGGAATCATTTTCACAGAAAAATATTAATTGTTCAATAGGAGAAAGTATAAAACGCTTCAAAGAAATTATTATTAAAGCTAGGGAAGCTAAGATTAAAGTTAGAGGTTATGTTTCATGTATTGCGGGGTGTCCTTATGAAGGTGACACAAAACCATCTATTATTGCAAATATATCTGCTTCAATGTTGGAACTTGGTTGTTATGAAATCTCTCTTGGAGATACAATTGGTGTGGGAACTCCAAAAAAAATAATTACAGTTTTAAATGAAATGAAAAATGTTTCTGTATCACGAAAATTACAAGAATTTGCTATTCACTGTCATAATACTTATGGTCAAGCATTAGCTAATATTTATGCAAGTCTTGATTGTGGAATACGAGTATTTGATTCGTCAATAGCTGGACTTGGAGGTTGTCCATATGCAGCAGGTGCATCTGGAAATGTTGCCACTGAAGATTTATTATATTTACTTCATGGCGAAAGTTTAACTACTGGTGTCGATTTAAAGAAAATAATTGATATTGGCGATTGGATAAGTAAAGAATTAAACAAAGAAAATCAATCTAAAGTTGGCGTAGCTTTGTTAGCAAAAAATAAACAATTATAATTTTAAATAAGAATTAAAATTTTTTCTTAAACATTTATGATAAATGCTATTGGGAATATGATTAAAAATAATTGATTTACATAATTAATTCAGAGCACAAGGCTTTTTTATTTAAATACTCATATGTGAGTATTAATTTTTAAAAAATTATTTCAGAAATTATTTGCACAAATTTATATCTTATTGAAATAATATATTACATATGTATTTTTTTTTACACCTTTTTTCAATATGGATTCACTTAATTTTCATTATCTCTTATAAACTTTGATTTTTCGCCAATGTAATCCAATTAATTCTGATTGATTCTATATTAATTTATTGGTGTTTTACGTTACGAAATGTTTGATAGTTCTTGGAGAATGGCTTGAGTATCTAGAGCATTTAGATCAATGGAGGCACGAGTGTCAATAATAACATCAGCAACCTGTAAATTGAATAACAAAAAAAAAACTCCAATCATTTACATCTTAATATGAATATAAATTATAGATAGATAAAATAACATTGAAACGAACCATTTCTTCAAAGAAAGTAGTATGATTTTGTTCTTCCGAGTATCTTTCGTATTGATCCAAATTATCCTGAAGCTTCAAAGCTAAAGTTTCAAAATTTTTAATAATAATAGCGAGAATTTGTTGTTCAGTAGGAGTCGAAAGACTTTCGCTTGCTAACCAAGCAGCGATTTTTGGTGAAAAATGATTCACAATAATTTTCATGTTTACTAAACTATTCATAAGTTTGAGCACATCTTCTTTGTACTCATATGATTTCGTTGTTGAATATCTAAGAGCTTTTTAAATAATAAATATATTTATTATCTAATTGTAAATAAATTTAAAAAATTTATACATTTTCACGAAAACTTACCCATATCATTTAAGTTTGTAAAAATAAGTTTCATTCTTATAATTTCATAGTATAATTCGTCGTAGCAACTCGGCAAATATAAAAATGTATCACCATAAGTGATAAATAAATTAAATATATTAACAGCCTATAAAATAAAAATATTCATTATAAAAAATATATAATAATGACAATGATAAATGGAAATAATTCAGATTTTTTTAGTATTTTACCTGAGTTGTTAATGGAAAAATATTCATTTTTTTTAGCAAATACGCCTCGTGAGTAGTGAGAAATTTGAGTAAATTGAACAATGCTGTCCACAGATCCTTCCATTGATATGCAAGTCTTACCCCGCATCTTTTCTGATAGCATAAAAGTCTTTGGAGTACACCAATGCACTGATGATAAAGCTCAAGAGGAAATTTCTTCATCATATGCGACGTAATAAATTCAACAAGAAGATCGAGTAATGTTGCAGCAAGTGGTTGTGATAAAGCTGTTTTATCATGAATTTTTCTATGATGCATTGGTACTCGATGTAATTGAACTCTAAATGCAAGATTTGCATCATGAATAAGACTATTAGCATATTGATCTTCAGCAATGCAACTTAAAATAAGAAAGCATAATTTGACATTATTTAAAATTGCTTCTGTTTTAATTGCCTGCATAACAATTGAACAGTATTGCAAAAATGTTGCAAGAAGATTAAAGTGTTGTGCGGTAATGTCTGGTGGTTGTGAGCCTGGGGCAACTGCATTTGGTCCAAGTGTATTGTTTGGTGATGGTGGTGCACTCGTGTCGCTTTGAGTAAATGCCAGAGTCGTTACGAAATTTCTATTTAAATGAGTTGCTTCATAGAGTGCAAGTAAAAGTGCATTATTTGCACGAACTTGTTGCGTTTTTGCTTCCTCCTCACCGACAAACATACTTCCAACCATGTTTGTTAATGATGAGAGCCATGATGTTTGTATTTCAGCCTTTTGTTGAACAAATAATCGACAAAATTCTGTTAATGATGTTGATATAACTTGGCCGTAGCCATTTAATGCCAGTTCATCATCCAATATCGAAAGTTTTACAATATATGGATTTGCACTTTCATGCTTTCGATAATTGACTAGAAGAGTTAGCAATAATACAGCATCATTGCCATGACAATTTCTTGCTGATGTGTCTCTTAATAATTGTATTAAAGATTCAAAAATTCCATCTACCATAACGTATTCCAATAAATTATTTTGCCTGAGATTATCCATTCCCGTTACAATTATAAGCAAAAGCTTTAGACATAAAGCTTTTAAACTATTTGGATATTCGCCAGTAAGAAAATTATTGCAATGTTGCATCAAAGTTGTCATTCGTTGTTCTACTGAATCGAATCCAACGAGAATATCGATGATATTAAATTCACAATCACCTTGACTAGCTTTTTTATACATTGATTGAATAACAGCTGCTAATGTTTGTAAGGCATATACAACACGAAATGGATGCTCATCAACAACAGTGTCCACACAATGACAAATCAATGAGTTCAAATTTTCTTTGCTTATTGTTAATTGTTCTGTTGTCATTTTCATAATTTCACTTTCGATATGAGGTACCTGGAAAATATAGAAATTAATTTATTTATTTTTCATTTTTTAAATTGAATTCATTCTGAAATAGTTTTATTGTGATTCAACTTACCAATGGTTTAATAAGAAACAATTCATTCCAAAAGTTGGGATGAGCAAGTGTTAAATCCTCACCCTTGAAAAAACTCTCATAAATTGGAACAAGTTTACCTTTGTGCTGGCGTTTTGAGCCAGACCCACTTCTCTTACGCATAGCCATTTTAAATATATAATATATAAATAAATATTCCTTATTTATCTGTTAATTTGCATTATAAAATTTATAATGAGTAATATTATTTAAATGTTGCCTTAAAAAAACATGAAATCACAAAGAATAAACTAGATTAAAATAATTAATCATAAAAATTGTCTTTTTTAATACTGCGTCTAATTAACCTATACTTACGGATTAAAATACTTTAATCTTCAACAATATTCTCAATCGACATGAATAATATAAATTAATTCTTTATATGATTACAAATTAATGATTAAATCAATAATTAATACAACAATTAATAATAGTCATCTAAATACATGTAGAAATATTCTACAAAGGAAACATAACCTCAAAATTATCGTAAATGACACGGAGCGCACACAACAAACGCAATAATATATCTAATATATACATTTACATATGTACATGTGTATGTACATATGTATAATGCGTGTAATCATAAAAAATTGCATTAATACAAATGCTCGAACGTGCCGGGAAAAAATAAAGAGATTTCGATAATAAGAAGAGAATATGAAAAAAACATGTTGCGACATATCAACGTATTTATTTTACATTTTTATCCATATGCCTAGTTTATATTTTCTTTAGTCACTTGATCACTTTTCAGAAAGAAGGAGTATATACATTTTATTCTACTTGAATTTGTCTCATATGATGTATAATATAAAATAAAATTGTATCTAATTACTAAAATGAACAGTTATTAGATAATATCTATAGAATTATTTGTGGATCTGCTGATCATCGTAACAGCTTTAAGCATGAGCTGGAGGCAAAACACACTCAATATTTTACATCGAAAGAGCATTCGAAAATGCAGGTATAACTAAACATTTCTGATAGATAATCTCCTTTATGTTGAAATAATAAATATTTAATGATAAATTATAACTTTTTAGGAATTATGGGTTGCTGAGAATAGTTGGGAATGCTTTCCACCATATTCCTGCACATGAATATTTTTCAAATAAACAACAGAATAATACTTCGAATTCTTACAAGTATAATTTCTCAAAGTACTTTATAAGTGCTGCTTTAACTTCATCAACCATAGCGTTTTATTATTACATCAATTTAGATAAAAACCCGTTGCATGCACTAGAAAAAAAAGAAATTGTCGGAGCGAGAATACCAAATTTAAAAACTTACACCATGGAAGAAATAGGAAAGCATGATAATAAAAAAGATGGAATATGGATTTATTATAAAGAAGGAGTTTATGATATAACGAATTTTGTTGATAAACATCCTGGTGGTGCTAGTAAAATTATAATGGCAGCAGGAGCATCAATAGAGCCATTTTGGGGAATATTTGCTAATCATAATGTTCCTGAAATTCACAATCTCTTGGAATCCATGAGAATAGGAAATTTAGAAATAAATGAATCCAATGAAAAATCAGTGGACTCCAATGATCCATATGCAAATGATCCTAAACGACATAAAGCATTGAAAGTTAATGGCCCAAAACCATTCTGTGGTGAACCTCCTGCACCCATGCTGGTAGAAAGCTTCTACACACCTCTGTTAGTAAATCTCAATTAAAAAATACACAAATAACTCAACTTTAAAAATAATTCAGTAATATTCAATCAATTTAATCATTATAGTGATTTATTTTATGTACGAAATCATTTGCCTGTACCTGAAGTGGATATAAAAAATTATGAGCTTGAAATTGCAATTGAGGATGACACGAAAAAAATTTTGAATTTTGAAGCAATAAAAAAGTATCCAAAGTACTCAGTGACTACTGCATTAATGTGTGGTGGAAATAGACGCTCCGAGATGCATGCGGTTATTATCTATCAAACATAATTGTAATTAACATATAAATTGTTCATTACTATTATTATTTTTTGTTTCAATCTCTTTATTGTAGGTGAAACCATTGAAGGGTCTGAGTTGGAGTGTTGGTGCAGTTGGTAATGCTACGTGGAGTGGAGCACGTCTTTGCGATGTGTTGGCGGATTTAAATATAAATGAGGATGATTGGAATCATGTTCAATTTGAAGGATTGGATTTAGATCCAGCTGGTGTGCCTTATGGCGCCAGTATTCCTATTAATAGAGCATTAAATCCTAGAGCAGATATATTATTGGCATATGAAATGAATGGGGAAACAATTCCCCGAGATCATGGTTATCCAATTCGTGTAATTGTTCCGGGTGTTGTTGGCGCAAGAAATGTCAAATGGCTTGCGAAAATTGTCATTTCTAAAGAGGAGAGTTTATCTCAATTTCAAAGAGGTGATTACAAAGGTTTTTCACCCAGTGTTGATTGGGATACTGTTGATTTTTCTAAATCACCAGCGATTCAAGATATGCCTGTGATATCTGCTATTTGTAATCCAGTCCCCGGCGAGCAAATAAATATTGTTGATGGAAAGATTTGTGTAAAAGGTAAACGAATAATTTATCAATTAGAATTATATGAAATTGTGATTGATTTCAATTTCAAATTGATTATTTACAGGGTATGCATGGTCAGGGGGTGGAAATAAAATTATACGAGTTGATTTAACAATTGATCAGGGAAAAACTTGGCATGTCGCCGAACATATGATTCAAGATAAAAATGCTAAAGATGGAAGACATTGGGCTTGGACTTTATGGACGGCAAATATTCCTGTAGATTCGAAATTAAATGAAGTGGAAATTTGGGCTAAAGCTGTTGATGCATCGTACAATGTTCAGCCAGAGAATTTTGAAAATATTTGGAATTTACGTGGTCTCCTTTGCAATGCATATCACAAAGTAAAAGTTCAGATTAAGAAGTAATCTCATTTAAAAATAAATAAATTAATTATAAATTTCATTCATTTTTTTGTATAATTATAGCTAATATGATATAAATACATGAATATATTAAAAAACAATGACAAAAGAAAAAATGAATTATCCGGTTGCTTTTATTCTTTCTACTTGATTTGTACTCTTAAAAAAATCTACCAATTGATCAAAACTTATATTCGATTGCTGTGAATTATTAATATCATGTAATTCAAATAGTGGATTTGATTCCATAGCAGTTCTCCCTACGACTATTATATACGGATAACCAGTTCTCCTTGCATCCATCATTCGTCTTCCAATAGTTAAATCAATTCTATCATCAATTAAAAAGTCAATATCCTTTTCATATAGCATCTCAATGATTTTATCAGCATAGTGAGTTGCTGGATACTCTTTACTATTTTCTTTTGGTGGAATAACACATACTGTATAAGGCGCAATACATTTTGGCCACCTTAAGTCTTCATTTGTTGATAATATCTCAACAGCCGCGGATATTATTCTTGTTAATCCTAAACCATAGCATCCCATCGCCAGAGGAACTCGATTGTTGTTAAAATGACATGTTGCCTGCAGTACGCTTGAATATTTCGTCCCAAGTAAAAAGGTATGACCAATCTAAATTAAATAATTAATTTAACATCACAAAATCGTGAAATATGTTTATTTAATTTTCAAATTATTTACCTCAATAGCTGAATTTTTTTCAAGTAACTGATTGCAATTTCGGCATGTGGATTTATCATCGAGTATTGCATTGACATGAATTCCACAAGAGTTACATGATAGTACAGAGTCTTCACCAATCGATGATAAATAATGATATTCATGGGACATGGTTCCACCCATTAATCCTGTATCACCAATAGCAACTATGTATGGTATACCTATTTGATCTAGTATATTTTTATACGTCTTATCAATAGATTTATAAGACTTTAATGCTTCTTCATCTGCCAGATCAAAAGAGTAAAGATCTTTCATTACAAATTCGCGACTTCGAAAGAGTCCTAATCTTGGTTTCATTTCATCACGCCATTTATTTGATATTTGATACAATAGTAAAGGTAACTGGTTCTTTTGCATAGGTCCAATATTTGCTATCAAATCGGTTATGGCTTCTTCATGAGTCTGTGTAAGAAATTTAAAAAAAAAATTATATAAAAAAAATAATTTTGTTTTCAGAATTAATAATTATGAAATAAATATAATTATTAAAAATGATAAAAATCACTTACAGGACCTAATATATATGAGGCTCCATGTCTATCCTTTACTTGAAAAATTTCAGGGATCATAGTTTTTAACCTGCCAGTTTTTGCCCATAAATTAGCATTTGTTAAATTAGGAAGATTAATTTTTTGTGCTCCAATATTTGATAATTGATAATCAACAATGGAAATTAACTTTTCAAGTACTCGATTACCCAATGGGAGTAATGTATATAATCCAGTGTTTGCTTGTCGAATAATTCCCATATCCAACATCAACTGAAATTTATTATTTCAACAAATTAATAATATTCAAAAATTAATTTATATTTATAGGTTATAAACAGAATAAATAAAAATAACAAACCCTATGACTCTTAGATAAACCATCATTCTTTATAGAGCTACCTTTTGGATAGACTTTTATTGGCTGCAATAATTTTGATGCTCTATTAACCTTACTTATCAATTTATTCAACATTATTATCAATTATTTATAATAATCCTGCAAATAAACAAAAATATATCGGTGTATTATTATTACAAGTTCAGGTTTAAATATAGATATATATTTTATAATATTTTTTCAATGATTTTACCATCAGAGAGTACATGAGGAAAATAATATATGTATGTAAATTATTATAACCATAAAATTCAATTCATTAAATGTGCGGAACGCTGGAACAGGAAAATGTTTAAGCGCCATCTTGATATTACCGTTGTCAATTCCTCATCCTTCCCAATATTCCCATCATCATCATCATCATCATCATCATCAGTGATTGTGAATGGGCTTGTCATAAGTTGTCTTGTGGATATCTCGTGTTATTTTCCACTCTGTTTTTCATTTTGGAATTTACATTGATAAATTATACGTTTTAAACAAGAGGTGAGTGAATATAATATGCTTGAAAAAACATCTACAATAATTTTTATTTTCACCAAAAGCAAATAAATATAATTCAACGATATGTTATTCACAATTTTCTTTCGAGTTATGTTAGAAAAATATATATATGCATTACTATCTTTGAATTTAATTGAAAGTTAATTGATTTTACTTATACTAATGATTTTTCTAACCAAAAAAATTTTTTATTATCGATAATAATTTTTTTTATTCTTCCTGTCCTTTTTAATATCAATTTACTTATTTCAGCTTGTAAATTTTTACTGTAAATAACAAAACTATTGAGAAAGCATTTCTACACGACGCCCCCATCAACGTCATCTTGCCCAATTGACGTAAAATATTTTCACGGATACCATATCAGCTCAAATGTGTGTAATCATTGTTGCCTTTTAATACAGAGACAGTTGAGAAATAAAATGTATACACATATTTATCACGCGCCGTTGCAGAAAGAAAGTACAGACACTACAGACCGTGTCTTTGATAATTGAATTTATCCATGAAATGTCTGGATATTTATGAAGTATAATATGAGAATAGCAAAGATGTTACTAGAAGCAGTGTCAAAGTTCATATTTCAATCTATGATCATGTTAAAATGCTTCCCCGTATAAACTTCATCATTCACAATGATATTTGATATGATTGTAAATAAAAAGAAAAGCAAAAAAAAAAAGCTTTTTTTTTTTTGCTACGTCAAGGCAATTTTATATTCAAATTAGTTGATGGAAGGAGAAATTATTGTGTGAATAATATAATTTATATTATTTCGTGGAATTGTTTTGTGTCAACTTCATGCTTGTGTATAATTAATTCTTGGAAAATTGATACCGAAGACTAAATCGATTGGTTCATGGTCAAATGCACATGTAATGTACTTAAAATCTTTGCAATGAAGCCCTATCACGGTCGGAAAATTACCTAAGTGTATAGGAAATGTACACTGGAAAAAAAAAAAATTAATTCCATTGTCATTGACGAATTCTTTGTCAGCTATTAATATTTATCTATTTATAAATCTTTATGTTGATTGATATTTATGAAAGGAAATAAATAAGAAATAGATATTAATTAATTATATTGCTTGAAGCGAAAAACTTATTCACTTGCTTTGTTCATAAAGTGACAATGACCTGCATTCATGTGACATTGTTTGAGAGAATTATGTTGACCTTGAGTATATTTATCCAACATATACCGAAATTATTCATTAACAATTATAAAAATTCAACTAATTCCTTAAAAATAACGAAATAAATTTTTGTCGTTGTTTTTTATTGTTCAGTGCAATTAAACAATATACACTCGAGTAATGTGACGATTGATAATGATAAGATAATAATTGTAGAACATATTTGCGTCTGATAACCTAATATAATACAAATTTTTTTCCTCAGGAAAACAAAAGCTTTGAGATTTCATCACATAACACGAGTAATTTAAAAAAATCATCAAAAAGTGAGTTATCAATTTATATAATTAACGATAAGAATTTTTAAATTAAAATTATCCTGAACTTTTTTTTTTTTTATTATTACAGATGAGGCGACAAGGACAAGATGTAATGCAAGTAAACTTGGCAGGAATTAGGCGTGATATTCTGAATCTTGCTCACAATTATAGCAATGCCCAAGTACGTTTTTCTTCATCAATAAAATTTAATTTATTTAATTTATACTGAAATATTTTTGATCATTGTGATAATTTATATTGATTTAATATTCCAGAAAGCAGTGAGAAAAGCTACAAGCAATGATCCATGGGGTCCAAGTAGCACTTTGATGGCCGAAATAGCCGATTTAACATACAATGTCGTTGCATTTACTGAAATTATGCAAATGCTTTGGAAACGATTAAATGATCATGGAAAAAATTGGCGACATGTTTATAAAGCTTTAGTTTTACTTGAGTATTTAATTAAAACTGGTTCGGAAAAAGTGGCACAACAATGCAAAGAGAATATTTATGCAATACAAACATTAAAAGACTTTCAGCATATGGAAGGTCCTAAGGATCAAGGAATAAATGTACGAGAAAAAGCAAAGCAATTGGTGGCCTTATTAAAAGACGATGAAAGACTACGAAATGAGCGTGCACGAGCATTGAAAGCTAAAGAACGATTTGCTCAGTCGGTCAGTGGATTCGGTAGCGATGGCATGGATACTATGACGTCTTTGGGCGATGTGAGTCATATACAAATTATTTTTGTCTATATAAAGAAGAATCCATAATTATTTATTAATATACTATACATTGTAGTTGTGTTCACCTGATTGGGAGCCATATCGAGGGAAATCCGAGTCGAAACGTAAGTTAAACAATAGTTCATTTAGGCATTATTATTTTCAATTATATTCAGTTTTTTTCATATTGATCGCGTGGTACAATGTAGAGAAAAAAATTATTTTCTGCACGCATATTGTTTGTTTTTTATATTGTTGTTGTTAATATTATTTCATCATATGATTTAAAAATAATTCATTAGTGCGCGAGTAAGGCTATGCGTTCTGTTGATTTTTTTAATTAGAATTGTTCTCTTGCACAATGTAAACAATAACGCTCAGCCGAACTAGAAGCTGCCAGACCGCAGACTGTTGGTGAGGAAGAATTGCAGTTACAATTGGCATTGGCTATGTCAAGAGAAGAAGCAGAGCAGGAAGAGCAAAGAAGACGCAGCGACGACGTTAGATTGCAACTGGCACTCAGTCAAAGTCAACAAGACTTCAAGTAAATAATATGAATTATTTAATATTCATTGAATTTTTTTTCATTTACTTTCAATTAAATAAATGAATATTCATTAATTGTTATCGATTTTAGGCAGCCATCAATGGAGAAGCCAAGTCATATGCTTGATTTACTTGATGTGAATTTGGGTGAGGCAAGTGGTGGTGGAGGCGGTAGTGGTAATAGTTCTCAACATCATCAGCAGCAAGTTGATCCTTGGGGTGTACCAATTGCGCCACCACCACCAAGACCACAGGTAATTATTATTTTTAATATACTTATTTAGTATGAATTATTGTCATCAATAGTTTTTCTCTTGTAAGTTTATCATAATTTGCATGAAATATCAATTATTTTTGCACTTGCATGACACACAGTCTCTGGACTTATCGCGTTATTATAATAGTGAGGTATGTAGTTTAAATTGTGAATTTATAAATATGCATAAATATCTTGTATTATTTTTGTTATTGAATAAATTAAATTATTTTATTGAAATATGATGATGTTTTCAGACTCATGCTGATCCATGGAGTGTTCCTACAACAAGCAATGCACCGCAATCTGCCGCTGATCCATGGGCACCAGTGTTGCCTCAACGTCCAAGTAAGTTCATAAATTCATATTTAAAATAATAATAAAAAATAAATAAATGAAGTTTTGTTCAATATTTTGGTATTCATTTTTGTTGTGCGTGTTCTAATTCCGTCAGGACGTTCGGGTTTGTATTTTTTAATTGTTCTATTGCGTTAAAGGTAGTAATTAACTGGCCTCAGATTAAAAATGCATAGAATTAAATTGCGTAACTGATTTTTGGCAATATAAATTTAATTCATATTATATTAAAATGTATTTACAGCTAACGCAGTTGATCCATGGCGAGGATCATCAACTGGCTCAACTACAGTTGTTTCACCACGCACTGCGGATCCTTGGTCACTAACACCAAATACATCTGAAGTCTTGACAACACCGTCCACATCTTTTGATAACCCAACACTCACTCAAAATATTGGATTCACTGCACAATCACCGCAAAATATTGGCTTTAATATTCCATCGCCTAATGCATCCGCCTTCGGTGGTAATACCAATGGATTTAATGGCAATGATAACGGTTTTAATCATTTCAATACGCAAAATCAGGGAAGTGCAACAGCAAGTCCATCAGGCGATCTTGATGAATTTGATATTATAAGTAACAGAAATAAAATTGGATCCAGTCCTCAACCAACGAATAATGGTTCGTTTTTTTTTTTTATTATGAATACTGAATTGTAATCATTGCTATGTTCTTTTAATTATTTATTTATTTTTCTAATAATATAAATTTATACTCATTTAGGTGGAGCAATGTCCCCAGATCCATTTGATTTTGGTGGACTGAATGACAATTTGCCAGCGAGCACTGGTGCAATTAAAAAAACACCACAATCATTTTTGGGTGAAAATTCAGCGCTTGTTAATCTGGATAATCTTGTAAGCGCTTCAGCAATTAAACCAGCAGCTCCAGCACCTCCAGCAGGTAATTTTGTCATTCAAATTTCTACACTAATATTACACCCTGTTGAATATAATTTTCGATTTCACCATTTCTTTTTTATATGTTTAATATTTATTACAATTCATTATTTTTGTCATTTTATTTCGCATCATATTATTCTGATGTTCATCATCCGATTATTGCTATTATTATTATTATTATTATTCTGTTAAATACAATTAGACATCTATAATATTGTAAACATGTGTATCATTCTATTTTCGCAACACAGCGTTTCAATGGAAATAATTGCTGTAAGTATTTTCGTGATTCAAGAGTTTGGCCTTTTCGACGCATGGATGTACAACGCATGTTCAACGTCTTCTATCAATTATTATTGTTTATTTATTTATAGGTGAAACAATTACTCATGATGATTATAATAATGATGATGATGATGATGATGATGATGAAGATAAATTTTTGTGTTACATTACTGCATTTTATACATACATACATATTATTTGATTGAGTTAATATTGCTGCACGTGTTCTGTGATTGAAACAATTTCATATCTTGCCAATTATAATATTTAATCAATTGATTAAAAATATATTATATTGTTTGATTATAAATATATATGGTGATTTCAGCTGCACCGTCATACTTGGCAAATCCATTTGCAACAGCAACACCACCGCCACGTCCTACAATCAATCAAATTCGTCAAGATCCGTGGACTGGAAATGGCGCAGCTTCAACAACAGCAAATCCATTTCTTTCGTAGCCAATGAAATAAACGATATAAACATCAGCAATAGCAACTATCAACTGAACAACAACACGTTGAGATATAAAAACAAAAAATCATATACACTAAAGCGTTGCATTCTAAAGTGGATTAAAAGGTTTTACAAGTAAATCCTCCTGTATTATGATATAAGTTTTTATTAAATTTTTAGGGCACGAATTGAATTGGATTGGGAAAAATATGAATTTGATGAGAATGAGATTTTGAACGCGTCATTTCGTGAGATAAATAGAAAGAAAAAAAACCATTGTATTTGCTTTCTTCATTAGTTAGAAGATAAGAAAGAAATTGGCAATCGAGCAGGTACTAACGATTGTGTCACCCGAGGATAAATAAGTTTTATACACGCTCTTTCCCAATATAGTATATTTTTCATGAATCAATGAACATCAGAAGAGGAAGGAAAAAAAAAACAAAGATACAGAGCAAATAAAAATATTATGTGAATTATGCATGGTGGTAGGTTTCTTTGTTTGATATTAATTAACGTTTTTTACGTGAAATAAAATTACCTGTGGTGTTATCAAACGGTATATTTTATCCAATGATAAACAGAGCAAATATCATAATGCATATTCATATCGGACAGGGTTTAATCGACGAATGAAATGCTTCTTGCGTATTTAATCAATTTTCATAAATTTCATAAATATTCTGGTTTATTTATTTACCTGTACATCTCTTTTTTTTTTTTGGTCTTTTCTTCAAATTTAATAGGTCCTTTGGTATTATATGTGGGTTCGCGTTAATTTTCCTCAATATTTGATGATGATTATTTGATTATGATTAAAAATCTCGCTTGAAAAATGGCAGCCAGGATATTCAGAGTAATTCATATAAGGAGAAAATGAAATCTAATACTTTTCTATCGATATGTAAATGAAAAGTAAAAAAACAAAATGATTAGTGAAATCTCATGTAGAATTTCATTCATTATTTAAACTGACTGTTTATTAATCGGTTATAAATATTATATTAATGAGAGAAATCGGCTGAGAAAATTTGTATATAACCACGCCGGCATTTTATTGATCATGTAAACTACAATCAATTGTGACATCGAGTCATTTCGAGATGGTATTATTAAAATTGTATATTCTATCATATAAATATACATACATATATTTTTTTTTTTCAACTATTAATTGGGCATGTTTAAAAAGTAGCTATTTTTTTATATTAAAAATGAATATTGTTACTTTTTTCTTGCATTTTTGGAATTATCAATTTATATTTTCAGCTTTTTCGATGGTAATTTATTCGAGTTATATTTAGTGGAATGTCATTATATTTAAAATGGAGCTCATGGGATCATATTTACTGGAATTGAATTTTTTTTTTTGTATTTCTCTACTTAGTTTGCGTTTGTGAATTTTGAAATAACCAACATCAACCACAATTTATTATCGTGAATTTAAGTAACGTGACCGATGATTTGGTTTAATAGACTATATTATATTCTTTATTATTATTATTACATATTATTATGGTTATGTTTATTATTACCATTATTATATTAATAATATTATGCAAATAAATGTACAAATTTTTAAGTTCTTCAATAGATATAAATCTTCTATTTCTCCTGCATAGTCTTTTTACATCTCATAGATTGATTAAAATAAACATCACTGATTTAGAAAGAAGTATGTTAGGAAAACTTATGATAGCAAAAATTTCAAACCAATGGACCTATTGTAATTTGCAGATAATAATTTAATCTCTTTTTCTTTTTTTTTTCTTTTTAAATTAAATTATAATTAATCTTGTTAAACATAATATTAGTGCTTGGTCAAATTGGGCTTTTAATATTAAGAGATAATTTATGTCTATTTTTTCATAGAAATTATAGAGATTTATAAAATATTTATATGATAATTATATATATGATTCCTGCTAAAAAATTGATAATTATAGATACCATTCACAACATTCTGTTTTTTTTTTTTTTTTTCATTATTAAAATCAGTACATGATGAAAATGGTAATTAATATTATTTATTACATTATTTGAAAAAAAAAAAGAAACAAATTTATTTATTTCAACACTTATTTGATGCAAAAAAATTTTGAAATTCATTGAAATTTATTTATTTTTTTTTATTATATTGCTATGTGCATCATTGTAAAATATAAATGAATGCACTTCATCAATTTACCAACTGAAATGCAATGAATAAAAAATATATTGAGTAACTCACATTTTATAAGATATATGAGAATAAAGGATTGAAGGAAACTTGATAATTTTTTTCATTCAGTCACTTATTTGTTTCCTTTTCCAAAACTTTATGTATAAAATTTCAAGTAAATAATTAATGGTATAAATTAATATATACGAGGTTTATTCGAAGGTAATTGTGAATATTTTATTACAATGAAGCTTCTGCAGAAGGACTGCTTGCAACTGGTGGCAGAAAATAAGATCTCACTTGATTGTGCAATTTTGCAATATCTGGATCATCACGTTCTAAAGTTCTGATATATTGTGCAAATTGTATTGTTCCTTCACGTCCCTCGGGGAATCCATAATTCTTAATGATATCCATTTGTATTTGTGTAACTAATGGAAATACATATTGCATCATTTTCAGCATTTCATTGCCAGAGTTTTCTTTAGCTTCATTGAGCTTTTGCACATTTTCCGGTGCACTGAGTGCGGTTAGAATATCTGCAAGTGCCTCTGAAAAATTTAAATATCAATAAGAAATTAATATAAATGGATAAATAAATGTATATCAATGATAATTCAATAGTTTAATTACTTTTGGCTGATTCTGCAGTGAAATTAGTTGGTGATGCCATAATTGAACAATATCACTTTAACAAATTGTATTAATTTCTTTCAAAGAATATTTTCAACTCAAACCTTTGAAAGTTTTATTATTTTATAATACTAGTCATTCAAAATCTGACAATTTATTTATTGAACATTGGAAATGATTTCAATATTTATACAAGCTTTATTTTAGGTTATGTTCACAGTTTTTTATGTTTGATGAACATATATACATATCCAGAGCAATACATACACTCATATATATTATGCATAAATATGTATACACATGCGTGCTTAAATTAATTCAGAATGAAATTTTTTTAATGAGAAATTTTATAATATTTTACAAACTAAATACATGATTAATTGTTTCTCTAGTTTTCAAATATTTTTTTAATCTCTATTTTATGTGTTTCTACGTTTTGTGTTGATGTCGGAGTTGTAGATTGACTTATTGATGTTGAATTTTCCCTTTGATTAACTCGAGAAGTTAAATTTTGTTCATGGAATATTTTACAAGCTTTTTTATAATGTTCTGATTCTGGAAGTTTTTCCTACAATAGCGAATAATTTCAATTAGTCATTTCAATTAAAAATAAAACTCAATTATCAAAGATAATTGATTTAATTTCACAGAAGATTATTCACCTTTTCTAATCCTTGATAAATCTTGATGAATTTTTGAGTATGAGATTCATCATCCTTTTCTAAATTATAGAACAAAACTTTTTTATTATCCCCGTGAAATTTTCTGAAATAAAAATACATCTGTGAATATTAGATATTCATCATTGAAAATATTGATTTTTAATTTCATTAAAGACAAGTACTTACGCTCTAATAATGTCTTCTTTATAAAAAATATCTTTAATTTCAATATTTGGTGCAGCTCTGTCAAATCTCGGTTCTTGCTTTGGTGGAAATGCTTTGTAAATAACATACCACATTGGCTGATCTTCAGGTTTCATAGCACCACCCTTCATTAAATTTGTAACTCTATAAATTAATTAATACTGAGGATTAATATCAAATCATATATTACAATAATAAATACTATAATTTTTTAATTATAAATACTCAATCAAGCAAACAAATTTTGTTTTTATAAATTAACTTATGATAAAGTGATTCGTTCTTAACCTCTCTCGTTGAAATATTGTCTCCAATTTTTCTTTGAAGACATTTATTTGATAAACAATTTATTCTAAGAACAATTTTATTTTTATTATAAAATAGTGACTATAATTTTGAATTTACCTGCTAAAGATTGTGCCTATTCGTTCTAATCTACTTTGAGCCATTTTTATTCCACGATTATTTGATTTATTATTTCTTTTTTTTAAATTTCAATACACCGGCATGTGACGTCATTCAGCAATCAGCTGATCAGCTTGTAGTAATATTTTTTTTTGGCGAGAGAGTGCTTTTTTTTTGTGTAGCTTGGTGACTTCAGTTTTACAGAAGCTCAACTACTTTATCACGTGCAATTTGTGTGTATAACCTCAAAAATAAACGTGAGAATAAATATGTCATAGTATAATGAGTCTATTATTGTTCATATAAATTTATATTTGTTATAAATATATGAAATTTAGTGATTTTATATTGTAAAAACAGGTGTACAATTAGAAAAATAGTCAATTATTCTGATATAACCTCAAAAAAAAAAAAATAAATATATTTTAGTGTATTTTTGTATTTTTTTTTAATAATTAAAATAAAATTCATGATTAAAAATGTCGAAAATAGATGATGAAAATATTGAGGCTATTGGTAAAGTTTTGAATGACAATACTAGACCTTTAAAAGAAAGATTTAGAGCATTGTTTACATTGAAAAATATTGGTGGTGCACATGCAATAGAATGTATCAAACAGGGATTCAAAGATCCATCGGCATTGCTTAAACACGAGTTGGCATATTGTTTAGGACAAATGCAGGATTCCCGAGCGAATCCTGTGCTTATTGAAGTTCTAAAAGATACGAATCAAGAACCGATGGTCAGACACGAAGCAGGTGAATTATTTGTACTGAAGATGTTTTTCAATAAAAAAGCTTTTAGATGATTAACACTCTTTCACGTTTATTTTTTTTATTTTTAGGAGAAGCCCTAGGAGCGATTGGAGATGAAAGTGCAATTACAATATTGGAAGAGTACAGTACAGATCCAGTAATTGAAGTTGCTGAAACTTGTCAACTGGCTTTAATGAGAATAAAATGGCTGCAGAATACAAAAAAATCATCTCAGAAATTATCTGAGAATCCTTATGCCTCAGTAGATCCAGCACCACCATCGACAATTGAAAATATTGATGATTTAAAGCAAATTTTATTGGATGAAAATAAATCTCTATTTGATCGATACAGAGCTATGTTTTCATTAAGAAATTTACGATCAAAAGAAAGTATTCTCGCACTTTCTGCAGGTAAATTAATTTTATCCGTTCAATATAATTATTATATTATATATTTATCTTATAAATAATTTTCTTTTATTTTTTTTATTGATTTTCAGGTTTGAAAGCAGGAAGTGCACTGTTTAGACATGAAATTGCATTCGTGCTGGGTCAATTACAGGAAGAAATATCTGTTCCATATCTTCGTGAGGCATTAGAAAATGCTGAAGAAAATGAAATGGTGCGACACGAGTGCGCTGAAGCATTAGGCTCAATTGCTCATCCAGATTGCCAAAAAATCCTTAATAATTATCTCAATGATAAAAAACGTGTTGTACGAGAGAGTTGTATCATTGCCTTGGACATGTGTGAATATGAAAATAGTCCAGAGTTTCAATATGCGAATACACTTAATAAAATTAATAATCATTAAAAATAAAAGTTTTATATCAATCTGAAAAAGAATCAGCAGATATTCTTCAGTAGAATTTTTACTACTCTTTGTGACAGTAAAATTTAATAATTGAAGTAATTTATTTATTTTCTTGATCAAATTTTATGGTTGCATTACGTAATCTTGTGCTGATTATTTATTCATCCAACTATTCTATTATTCTCCTATCAAATAATTGCACAGCACTTCAGCTTATTGCAGAATTATTCTCAAACAATTCACGGATAAATTTCCGAGCCATCCAGTACGATACTATAATTTTAATGAGATCACGCGTCGTTCAAAGTTAAATTTTCCAATTGAATGAAACATGTTCGGTAAATGATAGTTATAATAATCGATCGTTTGTGTGGCTATAAAAAGTCAAATAATAGGCGGATATTATTAACTTCTAATATTTCATTTTCCTTTTCATTGCGAAGTAATGATGATAACCTGAATGTCAGCGAGAAAGGTCAGGATCAGATAATAAAAAAACTTTCCGTTAAACTCTTGCATCATGTTCAGATTTTATTTATAACAATAAAATTTCACTAATGAATAAAGAAAAGCAAAGTAAAATCCTGGCATTCGTGAATGTATCTATAAAAAATTTGTTTAATTTCTATATTATTTTTTTCAATTACTACTTCAAATTTATTTCTAAATATTCAATTAATAATAAACACTCACGTGAGCAACAATGTTTTATATGACTGAAGAAAAAAATATTGATGTACTTCGAACAATTAAATATTAAATATTCATAGAAAAATTCCCAAGATAATTTTTTTTATCTCATAAAAATATAAATTTAATGAGAATAAGTTATAAATGTTTATTGCCATTATTCTCTTGATACTCTAAGTCAGTTGGGATCAATTTTTATCGATGCACTAGCTCGCGCGTATTTTACTTTCTATTACCTCTCATAATGTGATAGAGAGAGAACAATATGCGATGGGAAATTGGGATTTGGACGTACGGGCGTAGTGGTGAGAGCATGGCGAAGGGTGCCGCGTCGCATGATATTGAAAGATAGATCTAGTTGGTCTCGAATAGCGAGCCAGTGAAGAGCCACTGTGCGCCTAGCTGAATAGACAATTTCATATAATTTCACAAAACAAAATATCTCCATCCTCAAATATTGATCCATGATCTATAATCATTTGTTTAATAATACACATCATCACTTTTATTTTTATTTCATCATTTTCACATTGTGTTTCATCATTCAAAATAACAATTTATTATTAAACTTGGTGAGTTTGGTATAAAAAAAAAAATTATAACAATTAAATAGATATTACAAATAATTAATTTCATAAATTATAATTTTAATTTTCTTTCTTTTCTTTTCATTGATAAAAGATTTTTATCAATATTAAAATATAGGTAACAGTGATGGAAACGCTTTGGCGCAAAATTTGGGGATATACAAATGACCACGCAGTGTGTCCTGGTACAGGATTAACTGGACGTGAAATAAAGCTGGTGCAGAGTACATGGGCTATAATAAAAAAGGATCCTGTGGCTTCCGGGATCGCAATAATGTCATGGTAATTAAATTCAAGCGTTTATAAACTCGGATTTCACTTTAACTTCATAAAATTTCATGTAGCACATTGTAACATCTCATTTTCTTGCTTGCTCACTTTATATCTTTCTGTTCTCTCATATTTTATCTCACTCACGCTCACCATCTCTGCTTGTGTTTCAATATCGATTCTCGATTAATCAGTCATTGTAGCCGAGAGCAATTATTAAAGCTCGAGGTGGTGGTTTAGCCCTGGCCTGACGCGGGCTAAATAGCTCCACGTACCGGTAATACAATGTAAAACGGATCGATGCTACTCTCAACTTGGTTAATATCATTTACAGTATACAAATTATTCTCATTTATTATTTGTATATTATCATTATTATTCATTTAGTATATTAATGTAATGAATAATAATTGGTAGGCAGGTATTATAATAATATGAGGAGGAAGAGATAGATTTTCGCAACGTGTTAAAATTCAAATATCGTCGTTGCGACGGTCTTTCCTGTTAAATATGCATACCGTTGTCTCTCAGTGCCCTCGTGCCACTCATACACATATCATTATGATGACTTATCATTATATCTAATCCTTATTCTTTCAATTTCATTTATTTATTTATTTATTTATTTATTTGTAGCTTATTTGATACTTGGATAAATTCCAATTAGATGTCTTTGATATTTTAGCTTCTTTGAACGTTATCCTGAGTATCAGGCATTTTTTCCTGCATTCAAGGATGTTCCACGTGAAGAGTTATCAGGAAATAAGAGATTTCAAGCTCATGCTGCTAGTGTAATTGGAGCTTTGAATAGCATTATTGATGCATTGACTGATGTTGGATTATTGGAAGCAACTCTTGTTACTCTTGGAGAACGTCATGGTAAACGGGGACAAACATCGCAACAGTTTCTCGTAAGATAATTATATTTATTTTATTTATAATTGTTTTTTTTATTTTATTTTTATTGTGCTTTTAAATTGCTGTGTGTGTGAAAAAATGATGGGATATAAAATTGACGTGTGACAGTGAATATTTTATATGAAAAATTATGTGTACGCACACTCGTAGTTATAATTAAAAGTTACATTAAAATTACTGCATTAAGTGGCGTATGAGTTTTATATTTATTTTCTGTTTATTTTTTAATTTTATTCATGATATAAATGAATTTTTATTGCAGCATTTAAAAGAAGTTGTGCTCGATATTCTTCGTCAGTCATTAGGCACCAAGTTTACTAGTGAAGCTGAAGATGCTTGGACAAAGACAATTGACACTGCCTATTCGCATGTCTTTAAAGGTTTATCATCGTAACAATGTATTTTTCATCATGCGTAAATATAAAATGTAATTAATATGAAATAATTAACTAAAAAATGCAAGGCACGCAAAATCGTGGCGCACTTAATATTTTTATTTTGTGTGCGAAATCAAAATATAAAATAATGGGTCTTCCGCAACAATATATTAATTAAATAATTTCCAAACGATTTCAATTATTGAATGAAATTTTAACACATCAATAACATATTCACCATTTCATTTTTTTAATTAGTTATTTTTATCCGATTATTATTCAGTGATAATGTGAATACGAGTTAATTTTTTAAGCCCGTAAACCGATTTTAAATGAAATTTTTCATTCAAATATGCTTTGTGACACGGAACAGTTTAATATATTGGATTTAAACTCATCGTTGGATTAATTCCATTTGCCAATAATTCCAATTGCTGTGGCAATCATCAAATAGCTTATATACATGTATCTGCATGAATTTAAACTATATTTTGTTTTAACTAAACTCTCAACATTCTGAAATGTATATTATGAGAATAAAATAATAAAACACGAACGCCACTAACTATCAAATATTTTTAATTCACATTGGTAAATGATAAATATTTGACTGGGAATAAAAAACAAAAATATAATTAATCAAACAAATATATTATATTGCATAAAGACGTAACACGCGTCAATAAATAATTGTGTGGAAGACCCTACACTATTGCTTGATGGTTGGGACGTGCCAAATGCTTTCACTCGTCACTGCAATTTTCAAATTAAATTGCGTCATGAACGGATGACTGGAATTATTGCCAAGAAGTAATATTGATAGTGGAATATCATTTTATGGATAATACCAATAGACTTTTCCATTATGATATCTACTTGTAATTATATTCCACATACAGATAAAACAACATAAATTTTTTGAAACACCGTTTATATATTATATGAATATATAATCGGACAAGGTCAAGGGTCTTATTGTGAACTCAAATATTACGTGTATTACATATCGCCTGGTCGATGAATAAATAATACGAGTGTATGTTCTATGTTCTCCTCCTTCACTCGTTAAATTGGTCAATTATAGCCTTGCTCTTATTTGTCTTCACACTTCAAACCAATGTCTCGATATGTATTCATCGTCATTGACCCGGATGTGGCGCATCGCAAATTAACATTTTATAATTGTATTTTATAATCTAAAATGAAAATAAGTTGGATCGTAAACAAGAAAAGAAAAGGAGCTTTGTTCCGTTTTATAAATTCTTCTAATGATGTTTATCAATCCTCTTTTCTCTTTCATTTTGTTCTTGACATTGTCTACAAGAATGACAACCATAAGAGGTTTTATCATTTTCTCTAATGTACATTTAATGTAAAATGTCGAGCTGAATTTATCTTGTGAATTTATGATTCCACCGCAATGACAATCCTATAAAAATAAAAAATAATTAAGCATGGGGTGTATTATATTTAATGTACATTATATTATATAAGATAAATTATATATTGTATGGTCGTTGAATATTGTACAATTGTAAAATTGCGCATCTTAAATTATTTAAAATAAATCAATTCTTATAACAATAAAATATTTATTTGTAATTTTAGAATTTTTTTTTCATTGACTTTTATCATAAGCTATTAAACAAATATAAATAAATGTATATTTGTTTATCGAGAAATGAATGTTATACGTGCTAGAACTTCATAACAAGTTTAAATATCGTTTATGAAAATTATAAACAAAATAGCTCGTAAGTATATAATATAAAAGCATGTAGCTTGGGAGTCTTTGGGTCAGTGTTGAAAAGGTGGGTAACTGTTCATGGTTAAGTTGTCGGCGTTGTCGTTGTACGTTTGAAAAGCCAGAAATTATGGGTGGAGTCGTGAGTTATTTATTTTTCAACAACTCGAGGGAAAATATTGTGGATCCGAAAACTGGTTTGACGTTGAAGCAGATGAAATTGATGAAACAAACTTGGGATGAATTTGCTCGGCCAAATTTTATTGGAATTGGCGTAAATGCTATGCTCAGGCAAGTTTTTGAAAATGTTTTTTAAGTATATTCAAACAGGGGATGTAATTGTACAAATAAAATTGAGATACACTGGACATAAATTAAAAATATAATACAATATTTAGGCAGAATATTCATCAGGTAGAAAGCTAATGTCGTTTTGCGTAATTATTTCTCATTAACATGACGTCATATTACTGAAAAGTTTTGTTAATTTGCTACCTGGATACTAATTGCTTTTATCATTTTGTATAGATTGTTTGCAGCCCATCCTGAAATCAAAAATATTTTTCCGGACTTTAAAGACATTCCTCAATGTGAATTAACAAATAACAAAAAGTTTCATGCTCACTGTCAGATGATTATGAGTACAGTTAATAATGCAGTTGATGCATTCTTGGCTAATGATATTGAATTGTTTACCGCAATATTGATAATGACAGGTGAACGTCATGCAAAAAGAGCAATGGGCAAACTCAATTCACGATACTTTGAGGTGAGCAATTACGTAGAATATTATATGAAGAAATAAGAGTTGTGTATATTTAATAGATGAAAATATTTATAGTATGTGAAACATCCATTACTTGATGCTCTGCGGCAATACATGAAGTCAAAGTGGACTGATCAAGTGTCAGGACTTTGGACAAACGCAGTTACAATGATGATTGATGTGATAATAAGCAGCATCGATGATTATAATAATAAATTTAAATGGTGAATATTAATATCTCCATTGATTATTCACTATCATCATCAGTGTCTAATAAATTATCTTCCTCTCCTGCATGGAATTTTTCCAATTTTTTTTTGCATAATTTTTTTATTTTATGAATAGCCATGACGAGAATCAGGAACAGCAAACAAGCCAATGAGATAATGAGCACAGTTATTAATAATGTGTCAATAGACAACCATGGATTTTCTTCATAGGACTGTTCAGTTGGTCCAATTGCTATGAAGTATCTGCAATATTATATAAAATCAATTGAATGATCATTATGTAAAAAAATAATCAATAATAAGTATGGGTATATCCAAAAATAAATTTGCCAACTTATTTTCAATTTCGCAACATAAATATATACATACAAAATTTTTTAAATATTTTTTAATGCTACATTTTATCTGTGGAATGTATTTAAACTGTATGGGAATATATGAATAAATAGGAATTTCAACATTGAATGCAATAAACGAATAATAAATCGTTATTAAATATATCTGGAACTTGTGTATTTTTATAAACACACATAACCTTTAAATAAAATTGATGACGTAAAAGATTCCAATTTAGATAACTCTTTTCTATTTTTATAAGTATTATTGGAGATATTTATCAGTAAAAACATTTGTATTCATATAACCTCACTTTTTTGTGAGTATTATTGGAAATATTTATCATCAAAAAAGTTTGTATTCACATAACCTCACGTTTTCATTTTCACATTTAATATTGGCGTATAAAATCCATAAATAACCTATTATTATCATTTATTATCATAATTTTTCATTTACTTAACTGAGTTTTGGTATCTTCCACTCCCAATGCACCAAATGGTTTATCAAGTATGTTATTTAGATCATTACTCAGTTCTTTAAAAACAGATTTTCCCAACCAATCTGCAAGGTCAATGCGGTTTATTTGTCTAAGACGATGCTGCAAGTGTTCGTGAGTTTGTCCTTTACCTTCTGCTGGCGAACTATTCCAATGAAGAAGATGACTAAGACATGAGGTATTCTCGTCGATTTTTCTTACTTAAAAATATATTTTATTTATCAATACTAAAATAGAATTATTTCTTTTTTTCATCTTTTACACTTACTGGCACCCGCCATACTTTGAGGTAAATCATAGGTTATATAATGAAGAGCAGCAATAAGTTGACGACATTCAAATTCATCCATGTGAGATGCTAAATACTCAAATTGAGAGAGATTTACATCGATTGTACCAGAGACTTGATATATATTTTGTGAAATATTTACAATGATTAATAAATAAAGGTAATACATTTTTCATTCGTTTTTTATAGTAGAACCATTCAAATGGATGCTACTAATTGATAATAGATATGTAATTAGTGTGAAGTATGTAAAGTAACTTTATTCATCCATGTATTTTCATTTATTTCTATCATGTTTTTTTTTGGATTTGCAAATACTGGTGCAACAGCCAGTTGATGACGCTGATTCTACAATTTGTGATGGTAATGGAGGTGGTGGCGGTGGTTCTGACGATTGTGGTTGAACATTCTGAACATTATCAACAGTTTCTACAGCACTATAATCTTTAGATAAAGATTTTGCACGAGGCGATGGAAATCGTGAATATTTCTGTCTAATCTTCTTGAGTTTAGACACTTTTTCTTTTTTGCCAGATTCAGAATCCAGTGAATCATAACCTCTTTATTAAAAAATAAATAATTGAATTGAATCAAAGTATTCAAAATAGATATTTAATTTTTATATTAAAAGAGTAAATCATAATTTTTAAATACCGTTTCTTTTTGCTTGGCCAACACGTCTTGAAGCAAGCGACTATACGATTTCTCAACCAAACTGTGCAGCAACAAGTCACAAGAATAGTGACCAAAATAATAAGTGATACATATAAGGGAGACAAATTGAAGCTGTGTGTCCTGAATTTATGTTTCAAATTTTCAAAAAATTGAGTTTCATTGGAATCATTTATTTCATTGGATCTTTTTGTTGTATCCTGGAAGATTTCCGCAGCTGCTTTTTTCGGCAACTCATCATAGGTTCTGTCAACAGGCATAAAACTATACATAAAAATATTGACGTATTAAATTAAATTAATTCATTAACATATCAATTCCATGAATTAAAAATGAACATAAGTGATCGGTAAAAAATTGACATCACCTTTGAAAAGGTACAATTTCCTCCACTGCTTTTACATGCTTTTCATTTTTATTTGCCGGTGTGCTCTCTAGAAATACATAATCTTCATTGTAATCCTCTTTCAGAGCTAAATTATTAATGACACCATCGAGGTCTGATATTTTTTTTAAATTTTGTCCATTGAATTTTTTTGAATTATGCTCGGGTTTTATTTCTGCCACATTCTGCTATTCAAATCAGAGAAATGTTTAATTAATATATTTAAATTGGTACATTTAGATGATTATTTACCAGGAAAATAATAAAAAGAGATATTGCAACAAAATAATGCATTGAAATTTATCTTAAAATAGGTTAAGTTTATCAATGAGAAAAGATGGTATCACAATTATAAAATGTGAAGTTGAATTATGTATTAAATATAATTATGTTTAAAATAAAAATTCATTGCTCAATTGTTACAACAGTTTGACGGAAGTCTGATCGTTGTGATTTATTTTTGTTCAATTAAAATCCTCGATGATGAGATTTATTTATTATATTTATATTTTAGTTTTATTTCTGTTAGAGGTGATGATAAAAATTTATCAATGATAATTTTTTAATTGAACTGTATTTTTATTATTTGATTAATTTTTTATAGAATCTTATATGGAAGGTGCAGGGCTCGACGAACCTGAATGCTGTAGAATTGGAGTACTTGTCAAATAAAATGGATCCAATAGAGTGCAAGAAACTTTTAGAGACAATAAACTCGAAATCATCAAATAACGATAAAATAAATAATAAAGATCATGATACAATTATTGGAATGACACAAATAGATTGTCGACTTAATTTAAAAGAATGGAATCTCCAATATGAAGGTGAATTTTTTTGTATTTTTTATTTTATTATTAATTTTATTTTCTTTAAATAAATTTAATTTTTTTATTTACAAGGGGAAAAAAATGTGCAATCACGTCAAGTTATGTCCGAAGCATTACGAAATCTTGGGCGACCTGACCTCGTGAATTATATTGAAAGAGATAAGCGATTATTTGATAAATCAAGTGATTTTTATAAATATAAAATTCATCCAACAATTAATAAGAGACATTTACGTGTAAAAAATACCTCAAAAAGATCGATTTTTTTGTCCAAAACAAAATTTAAAAAGAGAATTAAAACTGAACCGAACATTGGACATATTACGTCAAGAGAACATGAATTAGATACAACTGGGCATCATGAAGCAATAGAGATTCCTCATTCAATGGGCCATTCAATACTAATGAATGGAATTGATGATAAAATGGCACAATTACTGCTTGAAAGAAGAAAAGAATCGTGAGATGATAACATGTGAATGCATTTAATTTCTCATGGCTACAAACAGTGTATTATATTTTATTATGTTATTTAATTTTTATAGTGTTGAAGAAAATTCAAGTGAAGATAAGGAAATATTCTCAAAACGTTGGATGGCTTTTATTATTTTTCTACTTTTTATCATAATGACAATGTTCATAATAGCAATGATAACTATTTGTAAAAATCGTGGATCATATCGAAATAAATATAGTCGCCAGACAATTATAAATAAAGAATGCGATGATAATTGTCCATTGATGAATTATTCAAGTATGGCTCCAGATATTGATCAAAGATGGACGACTAGCTCAATGGATTCGGAAATAATAAAATCACACGTACAAACTTCTGTGTCTGAATTAAATTGGCCAAATGTTATTCAAATGTATGAAGAAAAAGTTAAAAATCCACAAAATTCAAAAATAATTATGGCAGATAAACAAGAGCAAACTCATGAAGTAATGGACACGCCAAAATTAAAAGTGAATAAATCTGAATTGAAAAAGCCGAAGAAAAGAAAATGTCAAAGTTATAATATACGATCAGACAAAATTCTTGATGATATAAGTATGAGAGAAAGAATTTATAATTCTTTTCGTAAAAATAAGGGTAATTGTAGATGTCGTAGATGTCGTAAATATCATAAAGGTATTTTGAATGTTATATCATTTTTTTAAGTAGATTAAAGATATATTAAAAATATAAAATCAATTTTTTATTCAAGGTAAACAAAAGGAAACTTATACAGACGACGAAGATGATGGGAAAAATAAGACGATTACTTTAACAGAATCAAGTTCGAGTCCACAAAAAGTGGATACTGAAGTAGAAGAGACACCAAGAAAAGATGAAAAAATTCATGAACAAATACACGAGGAAAAGAAAAATTTGCCAAGAAAAATTGAAATAATGACATCAAGGAGTCCAAGATTGTCATTTCCTATGGCGTGTACTAATAATGATTACGATACAGGAAGCCTTTTAGTTAAATGCGACGATACTGGAGGAAAGAGGTCATTTTAAATCAGAAAACATTGACATATTGTCGTGTTGACTTGTTAAATAATCATACAAAGCACAAGAAGATTATGAAGGTTATCGTATTTTTCTTAAACTATCATTTGAATGCAATGACTTTTTTATATTATCTTCACTAAGAAGTATAAGACCATGATATTGGAATCACAATATTTCTTTTACATGAAAATTTTTATGCCAAAAGTTGTTTACACATGTACAATTACTGTCAAACGGATACTGTATTGATAACATTAATACCTTTTGTTAAAATATTTTTTTTACATTCGATTATTTTCCGTATCACTCAGGAAATTTCTTAATATTATTTTGTGATATGTTTTTATCAGCATATGATGATGATTTTGTAATAATACAAAATTTGGTTTCATTATTAGTATGTCGGATTTTTATGTGGATATAAAATTATCGAAAAAAAATTTAATTCGAATTCTCATGGAAAAATTCAAGTTGACATTGAATTGATTATCAATATTAAACAATTAATTATTTCATCATCAAGTGATTACATATGAAAATTCAATGAACTACTCGACAGCGAATTAAATAATTAAAAATTATTTTTGTTCACTTTTTACATGAACTCTGCAAGTTGATTAATACTATTATCAATAATCATGTCTTTAATAATACATAGAATTTTTATACGCAATTGAAATCGAGTATGATTAAAATTGTAGAGAATCAATGAACCACAGAATAGCACATAAAATATTTATGTTTATTTTTTTTTATTCAACATGTTTTTTTTTTATATTCATGAATCTCAATTTTTTTCTTCTCAACTCTTCAATATCGCTTATTAATTTCCATAAACATAGTTATTAACCATTTCATTTCAATACATCGTATAATTCCTTTTCTAATATATAATGTTTTATAAACTCATTTCTAACGACTCAATGGTTATATTAAACTTGAACTTTACTTCAGTAATCAGTACGGACTAAAGCTAAATCGCGTATGATTTGTAATTGTAACGTGTTCACAACCAATTTATATTTCAGCGACGAAATTCAGGAATCAGTAAGTATTTTAACTTAATTATCTATAATTGATCAATTATTATACTTATACAATTTACTTTTCAATTATCAAATATATATATATATAAATTAATAATTATTAAATTATTTAAATGCGATTGGAAAAATTTTTCTATAAAAAAATATATACATAATTTCTATAACAGAAATATAATTATAAGAATAATAAATAATGCCGATTGTTTTATTAGTAATATAAATTAATTCACATGTTGATTTAATCGGCATCATCAAATTGTCCTTCTATAATTGGTAATGGTGATGATAATTGACCATTAGCACGCGCTTCAGCAATTACATCTTTAATCCGTGGTGGATGTAAGTCGGCAGGACAAAAATTAAATTGATTTTCATAAAATACACAAGGAGTTTCCCATTTAGGTGGTGAAATTGGTGGTGGATTAAATGGATCAAAATCATCTGTAGAATCATCCAAGTTATCCCAATTTTCTTCTGTCAATATTGCATCATTATTATAATGCGATTCGTCTTGGCTAAAGAATATTTCATGAATTCAAATTATTAAATTTATTTCATTGATTAATAAACATTAATTATGAAAATAATCATTTTAATATTATAATTACATGGATTCGGCACTACTCAATGTATCACTCGATGAAACAAATGATGAATTGACAGAAGAAGAATTATTTTCAATAATTTCTGGACCCTTGCCTCTATAAGGTTTATCAATTCGGAATTGATTTAGGAGATTTGAATAAGATATCGGCAGCTGAAAATATATAAGTTAATTTAATTTTTTCATTGTCATTACTGTGAGATAATAAATTATTATAATTCATAATTATAATTACCATGATGTTATCTGTGTCGAAATGATTTAACTCGAGATCTAATGCTTTTAAATTTTTCAAGCTTTCAATTTCTTTTGGTATTTCAGTTAAATTATTTTGGTATAAATCCATGAATTCAAGATTTTGTAGTTTAATTATTGATGACGGTAATGATGATAGATGATTATTTGCTGCCTCAAGTATTTTTAATGATATCATTGAGCCCATATTCTGCGGTAGCATTATTAAATTATTATCGGATATAATTAAGACTTGTAATTTTTTTAAATTACAAATTTCTTCTGGTAACCAACTGAGGTAATTTTTTTGTATATCAATTTCTGTTAAGTTTGTAAATGTTTCAATACTTTTTGAAATATCGGCTAATCCTGTTGCAGCAATATTTATTGTTTTTAATGCTTCAGGATTGAGTATGTATGAATTAGGTAAAATTGGAAATGAATTTCCTGTAGACATGAAATTTTTATTACCAATATTTAAATGCTCTAATGATGAAATATTGATAAGTAGATTTTCAATAACAGTGTCATATAATTTACACTGTTGTAAATTCAATTTTTTCAATTGTATTTTTCTATTATTAATGGGAATTTTAATTGTTCGAAATTGTGTATTTTCAAAATTTAATTCATTAATTTCGTCAAATTTTCCAGAAAATATCCACTTGGGAAATGCGCTTTCAACTGAACCATTATTTTTGGCATAAAATTTCTTCAAATTGTTGCTATATATTACGCCATTAATATTCATATTTCGGTTTTTGGAGACATTTAAAAATGTCAATTTTGACATTCCTTCACGAAGACAATTAGGAATTTCTATAAATAAATTCATCGAGATATCAAGAGTCAAAAGATTATTCATTTTGGCCCAAGAATTCGGCAAAGATTGTAATTTATTGTTTGATAAATTTAAAATTTCTAATTGTTGTAATTTTTCCATATTCAATGGCAATTCAGATAAACTATTATTAGATAAACTCAATTCCTTCAATTTATCAAACCCATTTAAATCAACAGAAATTCGTTTGATATTATTATTATCAATAATAAGATATTCCAATTTTTTTAATAAACAAATTGATTCTGGTAAATCACAAATATTATTATTCGACAAATCCAACTTGACTAAATCATTCAACTGATTATGAAATTTAGGAAAATTCAACAATTTACAATTGGACAAATTTAATTCTTTTGTATTATAAAAATATTTTTTATCATAATCATCATCTTCTGCAATATTATTAGACCCATTTAATTTAATTAACGTTATCTCATTGCATTGTGATGATAATTCATTAGAAGTTGCCATAGTTGATTTGAAAATTTTGAGGTTATGTACATATACTTCAATAAAATATTGAAATAATTAAATTATATAACGTTACTGCATGAATTATTCAATCGAAAATTCATTTAAAGATTTGTATATACAAAATTAACGATACTTCATATTAATTAATACGTTTATATACAATAAATTAATTATGGGCGATAATAAATAATAAAAATGTCGTGAATTTCAAGCACTTACAGTTAACGTTCAAATAATAACTATATTTTAAATATACATAAAAATATAATCTGCATTATCATTTGATGGTAATATATCGAAAGTTGTTATTAATTATAATAATTTGAGGTTATTATATTTGAAAATAAATTTTACTTCAAACTCATGTTAATATATGATAAAATATAATAATTATTTTGAATATATAAACAATATATTATAATTTACCATTTATATTATAACTTCAAAAAATATATACAAATTTGTGGCACACACACAGGGATATCAACACACACACACGTTTACATGGGTCATTCTACAATAAGAGGTTTTGAGTTCATAGAGGATGCGGCCAAGGGGAAAAGTTGGAGTTTTTTGATTCAACACATATATTATGATTTTATTCTCTTTTATGTATACATTCACGTCAGGGCAAGTCACTTTATACATATTTAGTTACTTTTCATAAGACCAGGGTAAATACATAGAACAGGGTGAAGACATCAAGACCAGGGTAGATACTTTTTTGACCAGGGTAGAGACTTTGACGTAATAAAACAATGAATAAAATCAACTTTTATTGAATATTGTACTTAACTTATAATCACAGGATTACATTTGCATTACAATCTTTCTTTAAATCTAAAACTACAGCTTCTTGAGTGTCTGTGACAAAAAATATAAATAAATTAACGTGATATAATATCTTGAACAAATAATAAAGTATTCTTTTATCAATACTAATAAAGTAAACTATCGCCTTTTAAATAATAATCAGACTTGTGGGAACTAGAATAATTTTTATATTACCTATACTTAGTTTATATCTTTCATTAAATCAACAAGTTTTACTTATGATATCAACCAAAAAAAAAAATAACATAAAAAGTTAAAATTCATTTTCTTGTCTACATGAACAAAAAAAATATGCTTAAGCTTTTTCAATCACATTCACTGACTGATTGTACTTTGACCAGAATGAAGTCGCCATTCTTCAGTGTTTTATGGAATGTCGACAGCTGTTGTTCATCTTCTGTCTGATGGGTGTCACCTCTTGGTGCAATGATTTATTCACTTTCAGGTGATTCATCTTTCTCATTACCGGACTCTGAATCCGTTCCGTAGACATCCTCAACTCGGAGACGAGATGTGTTATGCGATGAGTATATCATGACACCAAGTTTGAAGTGATCACAATTTATATTATTCTTGCAAAAGCAGCTTAAAGACTTCATTTTCAATTTTTTTGGATCCTCTATGTTCCACGACACCTGATGGACACGCAAAGTACCAGGGAAAGTCTTTATGTGTTTTTTGACACTAACAAGCAAAGCATCTTTCTCTAGAATATGTTTGTTATCAATAAGGAGAACATTGATGCTAGGACAGTTTTTCTGGACAGCATTTGATAATTCGCTCAGAGATGTTATGTCACTGCCACTAGCGACTAATCGGTCTGCTAATCTCTTACAGACAGCACCGACACCATCAGGAGCCCCCTTACCATGTCCGGCTTCATGGTAATTCCAAGTAAAGTATATAAGGTTTGGGTAAAATTTTGATAAATGTGTGACTAGAAAGTAAAACATATATTTGTTGCGGTATTGTGTCACGGGTCCATCGCTCCAAAAATGTAAGATTTCCACTTCTGGTGGCAAGCTGTTCAAAATTGGCTGTAAGTGAGCCCATATAGCTGGAGGTGCATGTGACAAATTTTCTGACATAGAACAATAGCATGCAGTCTTTACTTCACTTGATACCTCTTCTTTTGTGTAAGTTACAACCGTGTGAAGACTTATCTGTTGCCGCGAACCTCCAAAATGGAATGCTTGAATCTCTTCAGCGTATTTAGTCAAGTAATTTTCACTGAAGTCCATGTGAATCACAGCTTCCTTT
>JAQQBS010000002.1:12515951-12527764 GCA_030347275.1 Microctonus aethiopoides | reverse complement strand
AAATAAATATATAAAAAAAAAAAAAAAGCGAAATATTCACGTGTGGCCAGTTGTGAAGGTAATTATAATATCCATCATAACTTAAATGCATAAATACATACATAAACACATACCTACATATCAGAGCTCAGTATAAACATCTATATAAAACAGTACAATGAAATAAAATTCTTCAACGAATTATAATTTCAAATATAAATTTAAAAAAAAAAAAAAAAAAAATATTTATTCAACAAAAATACTTTTATAAATTAAACTCCCATTTTGTTTTCTTTTTTCTCATCACAATTTTCATGAGTCTCTCATTTTTCTTCGTCAGCAATTTATATATCAACAATAATTCATTAACCCACAATTACATAATCAATTTATTATTCAGTATTATTATATAAATTGATCGGTGGACATTTGAAAATTAAAGACCTGACTTTTATTCAGAGTATATATATAAGTATATATAAAATATTGTTAAGGTCATCCAACTCTGATGGAATGAAGCCTGTTGATATGTACCGCTATATGGGGGAGACGTGGTAAAAAAAGGAGAAAAGGCGATCGTCTTGCGTTTGAGCACACGGTGAAAGGGACTCAATACACATAGGTATAATATATATTTATGTTTATACATATTTAATACTTCATGGAGGCCTTCTCCTCAATGTCGACGAAGCGCAACCATCGCGCAATATGTATGTACGTTTGTGTACCTATATGTTGAAAAAAAAAAAAAATTAAATAAAAGGTCTGATAAGAGGATAGAACATTTACGAGCGTTGAACACCTGGCGGATATGCTGAGAGCTTACAGCACAACGATTGTGTATATTATATATTTCTTCTTCATTCATTCGTTGTCGTCGTGTCTCACGATTCATCGTGTGACGATCAGAATTATATTATTTTAAAATGTCTTTGTTTTAGTTTTAATTTTATATCATTGAGTTAAATTATTTTAAATCAATCGAACAATTTTTCTTTTGGATTTATTAGATCAATCGAAAATAGTTTAAATATTATTTGTTTAATTTGATAACTTGTTAAAATATTAATTGTTTGAATTTAATGATATTTTTTACGTTTGAAGTTATATTTTTTTTTTAGAATTAATTTTAAAATTAATTATTATGTGAATATTATTTTAGTGATGTAGTATTTTTTTTTGTTTTTGTAATTATAATTTAGAATGACACGCTTTGATTAACACATTTGTATTGTGTATTATTTTTTGTTTTATTTTAGTTCTAGAGAATGTGTGTCACTCATACAAAAATGAGAGTTTCACTGTTTCTCATTATTGAAAGCGATTGCGATTGGTTGCTTATCAAATTAACCCGGAATACAAAATATTTAAATGAATATGCCGTTATATTTTCAGAAAGTATATATAACTTTATTTTTACAACACTCAATTAATATAATTGAGAGAGTTTGAAGTCTATTAAAATAAATATACATATTTATTATATAAAAAAAAAAAAAAAGAAAAAAAAATATTTCATTTATAGTTAAGAATTTTCATAAAGTTTTACTCATGAATTGAACATTAATTGCATTTATTATTCACTTTATATTATTTTCCCGTCGTTATATAACGGTGAGAAAATGTTTAATTAATTATTTTCTCTCCAAAATAAAAAATTATAAATACAACAAAAAAAAAAAAAAAATTAATTTTATTTAGAAAAATTTTGTAATTGTATCGTTTTATTTTATTTTATTCCGTCTTTATATTTGTTATCTCAAGATGATCACGATGTCGTTGATGTCTTGAGAGATTCCCAAGAGAGATGAAAGAGAGGGAGAATAATGTTTGGGTGAGAAGACCAGTTTGTGAGGATCATTGGCATATATCTACTGTATATAAGGTGAATGGCCTACAAGAGGAGATCCCAAACAGCCAAAGATTCTTCCTCATGGTTTATCCGAGGACCATAAAAAATAAAAAAAAAAAAAATAAATGACATAAAATAAAAATACATTAAATCTACAATATTTTCTCATAATGATTTATCCAATATTAATTTTCATAATTATTTACTACCCTTTTTAATTCATCCCATATAAAGAAAATAAAATATTTTCATAATCATTCCAACATTCTTCATATAATAACAACCAAGTAACTATTTAATAAATAAAAATATATATTAAACATTCACATACATATAATATAAAAAATTGTTGATGCATCGATGCAGGTGCATGTTCGAACGTGTTATTTTATTTTTCAAACTCAAATATACAAAACGATATTTAAATTATGAATTTTGTTCGTATTTTATAAATTATAGCGATAGAAGAGAAAGGTCGGAAAAGAGTTTTTATATTAAATAAACGGATGCGCGTCCGAGCGATGATCGATAACTTCACGACGATTAGAAAGTCGTTCTAAAGAATCTGATCTCGAGGAGATACATAAGATAAACATTGAGAGAACGGAATAAATAATTTTTTATTTAATAAACAACAGCGCATTGAACGCGCTTGAAAATGAAATCAATGGATATAAATAATATACAACATAATTGCAGACATTTCTATATGATGCAAATAAAAATATTAATAGTTATTTTATTTTATATTGATTGAAAGATAAAACAATAATAATATACGATAAAAAAAAAATGATTGATACTTATTTTAGAGTAACACGAGAGAGTGTTAAAAGAAAAAGTATTAATAATAATGGAGTCACGGTTGATGGACAACATCTTTTCCTGCATTTTATATATGCACTCGTATAGTTGATAATTAAAAGCGCATATGATTATTGGCGTCAATGGTATATAGTAGAAGAGAAAAAGTCAAGCATGAAGGCAATACTAATATGTATATGCGTGTTGTGGTCTATAATCGATGTGTTACCGTGCAAAGGCGACAGCGAATAATTATCGTCGTCGTGTCGGTTTGCTTCGTCTGTATATATACACGAATTATGCAAATATATAACCCGAGCAGCGTTCTTTCACGAGGTTTTTTTTTTTTTTTTTTTACAGTATTTATTTCTTCGCTTTTTTATTTTATTTATTTTTTTTGCGAAAGTATATACTCTCGCGTGTCTCACCTGATTTATAATGCGTGGCTGTATATAAAGCGCTCTCTCTCAATGCTCGTCATTGTATATAAACTGTTTTAATGTATGTATACATATTAAGAAAAGATATATATATATATATACATATGTAGAATACAATATGTGAAGTTGAACAAAAAATATTGCAGAAATTTTTATGAGGAATTATACAAATAATGAGAAGAGAAAATTAGATGAGAAATGTTTTTTTATGAATTATAATTATTCAAATTTTTGAAAATCAAATATATAGGTATAATTGTGTTTATATATTTATAAAGTATATTTATATGTACTCATGTAATAGAAAATGTGAAGTTGAAAAAAAAATATTGCAGAAATTTTGATGAGAAAAATTAAAAGAGAAAATTAAATGAAAAATGTTTTTTATATTAATAATTATTAAAATTTTCGGAAATAAAATACATAGGTATAAATATTTCTATATATTAAGAAGATATGTATACATATGTAATATAAAAATGTGAAGCTGAAAAACAAAATATTGCAGAAATTTTAATGAGAAAAATGAGAATAGAAAATTAAATGAGAAATGTTTTTTATGAATTATAATTATTCAAATTTTTGAAAATCAAATATATAGGTACAATTGTGTTTATATATTTATAAAGTATATTTATATGTGCTCATATAATAGAAAATGTGAAGTTGAAAAAAAAAAAAATTATTGCAGAAATTTTGATGAGAAAAATGAAAAGAGAAAATTAAATGAGAAATGTTTTTTATATGAATAATTATTAAAATTTTTGAAAATAAAATATATATGCATTGCATATATATGTGTATATGTTTTATCAACATATATATGTGTACATATATTTTATTTTCGAAAAATTCTAATGATTTATATGTAATTTTCCTTATTAAATTTTTTTTTGTTATTATTCTCATCAAAATTTGTGTAACATTTTTTTTCAGCTTTCTATATTGTATTATATACACACGTGTATATGCTTAATCAATGTATATAAATATGTATACATATATAATACAATATATAATTAAAAAAAAAAAATAATGCATTAATTTTGATAAAAATAATGAGAAGAAAAAATCAAATATAAAAAATTTCAAATAAATAATTATCAAAATTTTTGAAAATAAAATACATATAAATATATAATTTTTTTTTAATATAAAATTCAGTAAAGATAGTCGATATTCGTTACATACATATACATGCGTGTGAAGGGGAAAAAAAAATAAAAAAAAAAGTAAGAGAGAAAATAAAAAATAAAAAAAAATATATATATACGTTTATACATGTATATATATATATATATATATACAAAATTTATATGTATATATAAGATAGATATAGAATGTTGGAGAGCAGGGCGTGGTAAAACTGGTAACTCTCGGCTCTCCTCGGCAAGGCCGTTCATGTTCCGGCTTTGTATTACGGACATTATCTCAGTGTGTGTGTGTTATACATAAACTCACACATATATTCATACATACATATATATTAATATATCTGTAATATTAACCATTCGCCATTCGATTAAAAGATTGAAGCTGCGTGACCCCGACTCGCGCGATTACTAAAACTATAAACGCATTTATTAACGTTTATATATGTACATATATTTTTGTTTATATATTTGCATAATAATGCTTTAAGTGAAATTAAAATGCAGGATATGATTTAACAATTGTTGTTTAGTTGTGTATTTTTATAATTTAATTAATCATTTTTATTTATTTACATATGATAAATAAGATTTAGTATTAAATAGAAATATAATATAAGTGTAGTTTCTGTGGCCTAGTGGATAAGGCGTCGGTCTCTTAAACTGGAGGTTGTGGGTTCGAGTCCCACCAGGGGTGAATCGAAATTAAATATCAGATTTATTTATATTACCTATTGAATAACATTTTTAATTTATTTCTCATATTGAAAATGAATATTTAAATATATATTGATATGAAAATTTGATTGGTACTCAAAGTGAAATGTGTGTGTGTGTGTGATACCTTGCGACTGCAGGTAAATATCGTTTCGTCGACAGGTTTATTTGCCGTTACAAGCCAAACTGGCTCTATATAACGGCGCGATAAATAATATATCAAGCAAATAATAATATGTGTAAACTAAATAGATATAATGCCATGGCACTTGTGTGTGTGTGTGTATGTACTTTATAAACCGCAGTAATACGCAAGACTGCGCCACACATCTCACTGTCTGATTCGATAGTCACCTGGAGCAATCTGACCGGTTTTGGAATTGTGGAAAATCAAAAGAAGTGTATATGTGTGATTATATTTTTGTATGTATGTATGTAGATGTGTGTTATATATATATATATTTAAATGAACCAATTGGTGGTGGTTATTTGCCATATGAATTTAATCAGATCGCGTGCAATTGGTATTGCAAATACATCATCATTTTTCACATTGACTTTATCACCACACACGTCTTTTAATTTCAAATTCAACTCACAAATATCCAACGTACACCACAATTTATATTATATCTCATTTGATATGCTAATGAGATTGATGAAAAAATTATTATATCATTTTTTAAACATGTTTGATAATATTGATTTATTTTATAAGTGTATATATTTTTTTTTTTTTTTTTATGAAAAGTTATATATTTTACTTACTTGTTTGGGTTTGTATCACAAAATTGTATTACGTACTTAACGCTTCGGTAGTCTTATGAAAAAGTATATATAAAATATATGTATTTTTAATTTTGCAACTGGTTTTCGTTATCGTTTTATCCCTCGCGTATTTATTGCAGTTGCTCACACCTGAAATTTAATAAATAAATTTATAATTGTGTTTATTAATATATAATCGAATAATTTCATCGTAAATTTATATAATTCATTCCAAAGGTGAATCAAAAAAATATCGTTTTAGTTGAGAAATTTTATAATAAAATTTATGTGAATTATGATAAAGTCATTTAGCTTTTTTTTTTTTTTTTGTTTTTCAATTTTATTCCAACTTCTTTATCGAAATGAATAATTTGATCGTTCATATTTGTATAATATTAGCGAGTGTCTTGGTGAATTATCCAAGAATCTTCATGCAAAATAAATATGGATAGAATGTAGAAATGAATATGCTTGCAGGTATTTTAAATGAAATGCCATGGAAATGTCAAGCGTTAATATGCGTTAGTGAATTGTTACAAGTATTTTATTAATGTTAAAAATTATAAAAATAACTATAAAATAAATTTCATTGTAACATCATTGGTTAAATTATGGTAAATATTTACTTTAAAAACAATTGATGGATATAAAAAATAAATTTATATTTTGGTTTTACACTTCAAGGTGAACGTTTATAATTCTCTCTTAAATATTTCTCCACTTTTATTTTTTTCTTATACAGTCGACGACCCGAATTCAGATCAAAGTGAAATGGCGCCTGAGGCATGGGCGCGTTCGCTCCTTTTAATCCTGTTACAATAATTTTGTTTTATTTTTTAACATCGTTCTCAATTTTTTTTCCCCATCGATTACAACGAAATTATAAAAATCCAATCATATAAATTTCACCCATCTATTTTTAACTGTTACAACATTCAAGAATTAAAAAAGAAAAATAACTGTTTGTCTAACAAAACAAATTTTATTTTAAAATATGTAAAATATTAAATTTATTAACATTTGAATGGTTAAATCGAGTGCTATTTATTGCCACTAATAGATAATACATTAACCTGGTGACTCATGGGGAAGTAGTGCGTAGATGGGTATGTCACGTGTTATACTATATGTACATTCTTTGCGTACACTCACGTTCAAACAGTAGACTTTATTGGCTGATGTTAATGGTAAATTTTAAAACCGGTTATCACTTCATCAACCTTAAAATAAAATCGACGTGAATTAACACTGACTATAATCACTTCACCAATGATATATACATATATGTATAATATATATACATATCTATTTTAATTATTGTCCCCCTTATTCCTTTGTACATGCACGAATTAATAAAAAAATTAATGAAGAAAAGAAAATACGAAAAAAAAAAAATTGAAATCATTATTTGGGTCGCGCAATTAATTCGTTTTGATCCATGGGCATTTACGTTTATATTGTCGGTAATTTTTATAACATAAATACTAAAAATTTTTTGATAGAAATAAAAAAAATTTTTAGCGAATATATAAAAACAGGTAAAAATAAAGAGAAAAATACTTTCACCACACGTCATGCTCGTTCAATTATATTCGTTTGTAAAGTTCTTTATCTGGTATAGTGCATATCGAGGCCTCTTTCCATCATGAAAAAGGTTTTGTAATTGAATTTCAATGGGGATATATAGTACAGCTCATGCGTCACGGCCTCGCGCGACGGACAAACGATCGCGCGCGGGTAAAAGCGAAATAACGGGCTCTCATGTCGCTTCTCTCTCTCTCTCTCTATTTATTTCTTTCTTTTTTCCTCTCTCTGATTGCTCATGTATACTCTCTTTCACTCCTCTCTCTTTCTCTCGCCCTGAAATGCACAGGGGAAACTATGCTTGCTGCTCTCACGGTTTTGCCGTTTCGAAATCGCACTCTTGCTACTTCGATTTATGGCGAGAACAAATCCAGTTGTCTTGCTTATCGAATTCGATAAAATTTTCTCAGTACAATAAATATATAATAAATATATAACTACTGATATGTATATTTACTATTTTTAGAAATTTTTTTTTTTAAAGCTTTAATCCAAGTTTTTTTTAAATTTGCAAAATTTTTCACCATTTTTAAAATCAATAACGAAAAAATATTATCATTATTATTATTATTATATATTATTATTATTATTAATACATAAAATAATAAAAATAAAAAATATCAATATATTGCGATTTTTTATTAGAAAATTATATTCACAAAATAAATTTAATTATTTAATAAATATTGACATTAAAAAATGAAAAAAAAATTGTATCATAATAATAATAATAATAATAATAATAATAATAATAATAATAATAATAATAATAATAATAATAAATATTTATATAAATTTTTTTTTTTCATTTTTTAATGTTAATATTTATCAAATAATTAAATTGATTTAGTGAATATAATTTTCTAACAAAATATCGTAATAAATTGATATTTTTTATTATTATTGTTTTATTTATTTATTTATTATTATTATTATTAATAATAATAATAATAATAATAATAATAATAATAATAATAATAATAATAATAATAATAATAGTAATAATAATAAATATTTATATAATTTTTTTTTTTCATTTTTTAATGTCAATATTTATCAAATAATTGAATTTATTTAGTGAATATAATTTTCTAACAAAATATCGTAATAAATTGATATTTTTTATTCTTATTATTTTATTTATTATTATTATTATTATTATTATTATTATTAATAATAAATATTTATATAATTTTTTTTTTTCATTTTTTAATGTCAATATTTATCAAATAATTGAATTTATTTAGTGAATATAATTTTCTAATAAAATATCGTAATAAATTGATATTTTTTATTATTATTATTTTATTTATTATTATTATTATTATTATTATTATTATTAATAATAAATATTTATATAATTTTTTTTTTTCATTTTTTAATGTCAATATTTATCAAATAATTGAATTTATTTAGTGAATATAATTTTCTAACAAAATATCGTAATAAATTGATATTTTTTATTCTTATTATTTTATTTATTATTATTATTATTATTATTATTATTATTAATAATAAATATTTATATAATTTTTTTTTTTCATTTTTTAATGTCAATATTTATCAAATAATTGAATTTATTTAGTGAATATAATTTTCTAACAAAATATCGCAATAAATTGATATTTTTTATTGTTATTATTTTATTTATTATTATTATTATTATTACTATTATTATTAATAATAATAATAAATATTTATATAAATTTTTTTTTTAATTTTTAGTGTTATTATTTATTAAATAATTAAATTTATTTAGTGAATATAATATTCTAACAAAATATCGTGATAAATTAATATTTTTCAAACGATAAATGTCATCTGAATGATTATTTAATTCGCCATTTATTGAATTCATTTATTAATAGCTAATGAGCATTAATTAATCCAGAGAAAATTATTTCTTAATGACGAGCAATTATTTAAAGGGGTCAAATTCTTCGATACTACTGCATCTCCTCAGACTTGTATATTCAGTCAATTTATATATAAAATATATCTCTTTTAAGTTATAAAAAAACATTGAGAAGAAAAAAAAATTTTTTTCTTATTCAAATATGATTTATACATAATATTATCGATTAAATTATGTGTGGGCAGTATAGTAGTCGCGGCTAAGTGGTTTAAAGCGTCAGACTTAAACTCAAAGAGTCCTTCTGCGAGTGTAGGTTCAAATCCAACCGACTGCACGAGTGTGTCAACCCCTGTTTTATCTGATTTATAAACATAAAGTCAACATTTCAAATATTATCATAATGAATTATATGTATCATTAGATGCATATAGGTTAAATTATCTTTGTGATAAATTCAAATATGAAAAAAAAGTCTAAATATATATACAGTATACAATAAATAGTAGAACGTTAGAAAGGAAAATAAATAGAAAATTTTAATCATTGGTATCTAACAAATAGCGACACGATAAGAGAATCGATAAAGCCTGTGGAGAGAGACTTTTCATCGTTCTCTTCCGCATGCGCGCGATATGCCCCAGTGTGGGTTTAATTAACGTCTTGTAGCGGTATAGTAACGGGTTTCTAGATTAGAAGTTGAGAGGCGAAGAAAAATCGATAGTCGATATTTATAATACCAACCAACTATAATATTTCTAAAGTAAAAAGAAAAACTTGGAATAAATATAAGTCTTTCCATCATGTTATAATTAACTTGAATTGAGTTGAGAATCTTAAAAAAAAAAGAAAAAAAGAAAACAGAGGCTATTGAATTGGAAATAAAATCGATGATATTTATTAATATTATTAATAAAAATGTATACATTAAAAAGAAAATATAAAATATAAATAAAAGACAAGTTGTCGTATGAAATAATAATTGTCCATCAGTTGCAGTCGACACAGTTGTTATACAAACTAGAGATAAATATATTTAATGTAGCCAATATGTACGTATCTAAAATAAACATCGCAATTGTGAATTGATATAACTGTTAAAGTATAACGAAACGCTTCGAGCTACATGTCCGTGCACGTGCAAATGCGCATTTGTATCCCAGGAGGAAGTTGCGAGAGGTGCAGTAAGGGGAAATTAAGAGGGAAAATTGTGGACTAGCCAAGGTGACTACTCGGCCTTGCGTAATAATATGCACCTCCACCCTATAAGTTGTTTTCAATTTATAATAATCCCATTTTTTTTTTTTTTTTCATTTTCAATTTAATATTACAATAAATATATAGAATACAATTGTTACAATTGTAAGAAATGATTTGTTATAATATTAACTTCTGGATATAATTAATATTTCTTTATTCATTTTTAGTATATTTTAAATTTATTAATAAAATTCGAAAATATTTTCAAGGAAAATTAAGTGCTTACAGATCGTTAATAGTTTTTATTATTATTAATAATCAATATATTGCGATTTTTTATTAGAAAATTATATTCACAAAATAAATTTAATTATTTAATAAATATTTTTAATAAATATTTTTAATAAATATATTTAATAAATATAAAAAATTAATAAAAAAATAAATGTCAATATTTAATAAATATTGACATTAAAAAATGAAAAAAAAAATTTGTATAATAATAATAATAATAATAATAATAATAATAATAATAATAATAATAATAATAATAATAATAATAATAATAATAATAATAATAATAATAATAATAATAATAATAATAATAATAATAATAATAATAATAATAAATATTTATATAATTTTTTTTTTTCATTTTTTAATGTTAATATTTATCAAATAATTAAATTTATTGAGTGAATTTATTAATAAAATTCGAAAATATTTTCAAGGAAAATTAAGTGCTTACAGATCGTTAATAGTTTTTATTATTATTAATAATCAATATATTGCGATTTTTTATCAAAAAATTATATTCACAAAATAAATTTAATTATTTAATAAATATTGACATTAAAAAATGAAAAAAAAATTTGTATAATAATAATAATAATAATAATAATAATAATAATAACAAATATTTATATAATTTTTTTTTTCATTTTTTAATGTTAATATTTATCAAATAATTAAATTTATTGAGTGAATTTATTAATAAAATTTGAAAATATTTTCAAGGAAAATTAAGTGCTTACAGATCGTTAATAGTAAATGTGAATTTATGAATTAAAAAAAAAAATAGTTAGGAGAGAAAGTGATGCAAATTTAGTTATTTTGATATGCATCATATATATGGAAATATAGATGCAGAATTTTAACGCTTCTTGAATGCGGAAATACTTTTATTTTCAACCTTCATCTTTCATCCTTCATCGAGCGCTTTCATCTAAATCGCTTTCCATACTGCAATTATATAAGAATATTTATTATTTATTATATTTATTATATGTAAGTATATTGCACGTGAGATTATAAAATTTAATATAATGTATTCGTTGAACATCTCTCTTGTTGAAAAATATTGTTTGTATGCATGCAGAAACAAATCGTTGTGTCGTTCCAGTTTCCAGTTTTGGTGCAATTTTTTTTTATATGTATGTATATTTTTTTTTTTTTTGCTCTGTTTA
>JAQQBS010000002.1:12483794-12510847 GCA_030347275.1 Microctonus aethiopoides | reverse complement strand
CATGTATACAATAAATAAAATACTCTATAAATTGAGAAAAAATAATAAAATCGAAAAAAAAACTAAAATAATTAATTTAAAAAATTCAAAAAAAGTTATAACCCATAATCCCATTACGAAACTAGGCTTAAAATTTGTATTCTAGGGAGTAGTATTTTTAAGAATTTTTTGAGAAAAATCGAAAGATACAAACAGTCTCAAAATCCACATTTTAACTTTAAAATTAAAAAAAAAAAATCAAATTCATCATTGATAATTTTTTGCATAAATTTTCCAGAAAGTTCATTAAAAAACAAAAATTTTGAAAAAAAAAGACTCAAATCGGACAATTCGTGGCCAAGTTATGGCCATTTGAACATTAAAAACCCCAAAATTTTCAAAAATTTATCTTTTGAACGGCTCGATAAAAAAATTTGAAAAAAATCACCTCACCCTATTTCGATGGATAGAAAAAAATGCCCAAGTTTCAGCGAAATCGGAGATGCAAAGTTCATTGGTAGGATGAGTTGGCATGGAATGCCCCATACATACCTATTTTCCTGTTACATTTATTCTATCTCGTTGTCCTTCTTCCGCTTTTATTCTCTTATCTGTATACTGAAATCGATCAAGCGAAACGAAATCTCGATCGATTGGTCGATCAATTGGCTTTGCCATCTAACTTAAATTCTCCTGACGGAAATTATTTATTATCGTCGCTCGATTTATTCACGTTCAAAAATATGTTTGTATGTATTTTCTATAGTCTTTTTACCTTGTCTCTCTCTTTCTCTCTCTGTTTTAAACAATTGCAATTTAATACAATCATTTTTTCTCTCTTGTTTTTCTTCTTCATTTGCCTCTCTCTCTTTCTCTCGTCGTTGATTTTCTTGGCGCGTCGGGTGTCGATTATTTATCGCGCAAGTATATATACGACATTGCCAACTGCTTTTAATTAAAGTTCCAACATTATGTTCTATTTCATCGTTGAAAAATATTAAGTGCTAAAGGGTTAAAGAGCTCCACCTGCAGTTAAATAATATTTTATTAGTCAAAATAATGATGTGCGTGTGAATATAATTTTTTTTAATTCTTTTATTATTAACGTGGAATAATTAAAAAAATTTAAAAAAAAAAAAAATTTATTCATATTTTTTATTCATTCAATGCTGCTTTGTCTGCTTCATTTTCGATTGCCCCTTGGCCTTGGATATAGATTACAACAATTATCAACTCTCGAATGGTTACAAAAATAAAATTTGCATCATAAATACATAATAAATTAATCTATCTCAAGATAATATTAACCGATTAAATAACCTACAATGTATTTCATTTAAAATTTAATGAATTAAATTTTATAAAAAATTATTTATGAATTAATTGCTTTAAATTCAATTCAATTTTCGTATAGTTTTTACATTGCACAATTTATCCAACATACATTTAGATTTATGAATATAATATAAATGTGAAACTTTCACTTGACTGTATATGATTTGGTCCAATGATCTCTACGAAATGATTGCTAGCTGACACCGCAAATAAAACAAGACAATAATCAGTTTGTCTCTAATAAAAACATATCTCATTGAACATCGAGTCATTGAGCGTTGACAGAAGACTAATCTGACCAACAAGAAATAAATAAATAAATAAATAAATAAATAAATAAATAAATAAATAAATAAATAAATAAATATTGACCGAGAATATGTATACTTTCTGTTGGGAAAGTGAATCGAAAGCGAGCACGCATACCACAAACGCCATGACTTATAGATCGCCATCAGTTAATTTAATTTTCTTTTTATTTTTTTATTTATAAATATACATATATATAAATTAATTTTTTTATTCCCAATCAATCATGATTGTTATTTAGGAATATTGAATAGTAAATAGCTTGAGTATAAATCGATGAATTGAATGAAATTAAATTTCTATTGCCTACATACCTAAATATATTCACAAAGGTCACGAGACAAATATTTAATTAAATCTAAATATGCACTAATAATATTTATTATCTTTAATTAATCACAATGATTTTTCTATTATTTTTCATTTTTATTATTATAATTTTTTTTTTTTATCTAAATCAGTAAAATATTTTTATTTCTATTGTTCGAATTCACATTCAACAGGTACAGACACGACTACTTTAAATGTCATTCATTTTTAAAATAATTATTCACGTGGGTGAAAACATTTGTGTTTATATTTATTTATTTAGCATATAAAATATAGATAATGTTCAATTGGGCTTGAGTCTATGCCGAGCATTTATGTTGCGCCCATTTTTATTATTACTGGCTATTGAACTTTTTTTTTTTTATGTTTATGCCCACGCGCATGACACTCGAATACAATTGTATTTCATGTAAATATCTATGTATTGTATAAAAAATTATAAAAATAATTGTGAAGGCCGTTTGTTACTAATGATTCGATTCACACAAGGTTCTATAACTTAACTATGAATTGCATTGATAATAAAAAAAAATTATATAAGTACTGAGAAAATTATTTTTAAATTGTAATAATGATAATTACACTTGTGGATTGATCACCTGATAAATTTACCTGAGGTCAATATATAATAATTATTATTATTCAGTAATATTGCGAATGATTAAATGATTGTTATAACTTTCAATTTGCATCTTCTGTGATGAATTAATTTATAAAATAATTGTGTGTATATAAATAATACAAAATAATAAATGAGTGATGGTTTTTTTTTGCTTAGTTGTAAAATATTTATTGTAAATTTTTTTTTTTGTAGTTTAATAAATTTTTATTGCTCCAATGACATGACATGATTTATAGAGAATTCACGAACTTGATTTGTTTGATGGATAATTGAAATTACAAATAAATATATACATATAAAATTTTTTTATTTTTTTTATTTATGTTAAATATATATATATAAATTATTTCAACAGATGGATGAGGTATTTTATATGTAGTAATAAAAGCTTGTAACTAATGGTGAGTTTATAAATCGAGATGAATGATAATTTGTATATAATTTATAAATAAATATGATAAATATAATTTATAAATAAATGTATATGTAATATAGAACGTTGGATAAATTTATTAAATGAATTATGACGAGCCAATAACATTTCTTTTGATTATACCATGTGTGTAAATGCAATGACGAGGTAAATGCGATGATAATAATTACGTGAAGTAAATAAAATTTTATTTATTTAAAATGTCATACGAACAATGAATTTGCATTTCCTAAATGCCAATGTGTGTTTTACACATACTATATAATATAGTTTCAATGATCTCACACGAATAAACACACAGACAAACATACATTTATATATAAATAATCGAGGATTAATAATTTTAATTCACAGATAAATTAATGAATAAAATTAAACATTTAATATATGTATCATTGATTTAAATTTACAAGTGTTGAATTATTTATTAATACATTTTGGTACAGAGTGAATGAAAGTAAAATATGTATATTGTAGATTAGAATTATAAATAAATATCTTGAGATAAGAGTGACCTGAAGTTGAACGTGAAGAAGAAGATGATGAAGAGAATAAGGAAAATTATTAAATATTTTTTTAATTCAATTGGAAATTAATATTCATTTTTGTTTAATAAACAATAATTCACAGACTAAATTGCAAAAAGGTTGTACATAACGAGGGTAATTATATCATTAATTAAAAATAAAAATACTTGTAATAAATAATTTTATCGGTTTGAATTTGACGATCACATTTATACTTTTCGATTTACCTAAATATATTATCACACATTATTTTCTATCGTGAATATTGCTTGATATAAATTGGATAAAGAATAAGAAGCAACGAGTGAACTGCATCAGCAGCGGCATTTCCCAAAGGGAAATGCCTCGTTAGATCGTCCATCGATATTTCTCGATGGCCTGGATAAATGTGAAAGTGGAGAATGGTCGGAAGCGATTTTATCCTGCATCGCGCATAGTTTACTTGTAGTGCTGTGTTCTAAGTGTGAAAACAAGCTCGCTTGTATTTTTTTTTTCCTTTATATTTTACATAAAGCTGCACATGTTTTATCCTTACAATTATTCTTTCTAGACGTTTCCGGTTCACTTAGCTCCACTGTGGAATAAACGACAGTATTTAATGCGTATAAGTATGTATGAAATTAGACAATTGTAACTCCCTTATGCATCCTGAAAATATGCATAAATAATTTTTTTTATTTACATTTTAGTATTTATAAAATAATAGACACTTGTTGTCTTGAGTATAGTGGAAGAAGAAATGTAATATTAGGTATATATAGGTTGTTTTGTGAATGTATTTACATATTTTATCAGTTTGTATGTTAATAAAAAAATTCACGTCGATATTTTTATCGATTATTTTTATTTAGGGATTTATTTAGATTTATTTTGATTTTGGAACTGGTTTTTTATTAATGGATAGATGCTTTATATTATCTATGGTGCAGTGTGGAATAATTTAGTAAGAGGAATATAGCAGCTCACTTTTATTTTAATATCCTTTTTGAAATTTTTATTTTAGATATTCTTAAATCGCGAAATTATGTCAACCAAAAAAAAAAAAAAATGGTTTTTTTGAGGCTCCCATTTCTCAGCTATATTTATGTATAAAAATTTAAAAAAAAATTTTTTATATAATTAAACGTGTACTTTTTTATGTATAAAAAAATCAGAATGTTTCAATAAATTTTACTGTAAAAAAAAATTATTATCAAAAATTATTTTGAGATAAAAATTTTGTAATAATTGGAAATAGAAAATTAAATAATGTCAACAAGAAAATACCATTTAAATTAATTGCAACTTCATTATAACACTATCGATAGCTTATCAAAATAGCAAAAACACGTGGACAATTTAAAGTCCATGAATATTTTTTTCACATAATGGTCAAACTATAAATAGAAAACACGAACATAATTCTTAATAATTATTCCACAAAGTTATTTTAATATTCAAGGTACCTAATACTTCAACAATAATTCATATTCATTAAAAAAAAAATTACAATATAACTATCTATAAGTGTAGAAATAAATATTAAAATTTTTCATAATAAATTTATTTCTACTTTCATTATCAAAATTATCATGAAGTAGGTTTTCATCAGTTTCTCACATACAAAATTAATCCACAACGTTGTCCCAGTATTGACACATATTAGACATAATTATTTCGATAGTACATTTACATATTACGAATTATTATTAATTTATTTTTAAACATATTTAATTTAGTTGTGTTTGGTAAAAAATATACACACGAAAAATTCGTTCGAAACTTTAATAATAAATAATTCATCGTAAAAAAAAAACAGCCAACCTCCATTATAGAAATAAAAACAGGTCCACCTGTACAATAAATAAATAATATACACGCGTGTATATACATTACATATCCAAATGTATATACAGCTGTGTTATTAAGCTCGGATAGCGTGAAATAACGTTCTCTCAAACAGCCAAGTGAAGTCGACAGACAAAAACGATTATTAAATAAGTCACATTATATATTTTCTCGAGACACGATATAGTGATATGAGCCAATTACTCAAGTGTGAGCACAAGTACATGTGTGGAATAAAATTATATAATTCTCTTTTCTGCGATTTGCTGCTTCAGCTTCTGTAAATTTTTGATAAAATAAATTTTTTATAAACATGTAATTTTATTTAACTATTAAATATATACTATTTAAAATTGAGCAAAGCATCGAAAATATAGTATAATTAATAAATTATTAGATAACAAATTCTAATATTTATTTTACTGATTTTATAAAATGATTTATGATTGATATAATTTTTTGTCGTTTGATTTTATATTTGGGAATTTATGTTTATATAATGAAGAATTGATGATATTTTTATTTGGTAATTAATTTTAGAATGTTTAGTGACGTCAATGAATGATTTGGATCGATTGTTATTATCTTGAATAAATGTTTTGTAAGATATTGTGTGCTTACACGTGCATTAATGATATTTTAACGTCAACAAAGTGATTATTTAGTTTATGATAATTTTGCGATTCCAATCACTTTGAATAAATGAGGCTTTTATTTATATTATTGGATATATATTGAGGGAACTCCCGGAAAATTATTCATAGAAGTGATTGTGGGTTAAAATTTATTAGAGACAATAAAGATAAAAAATAAATGTACATGTGCATAAATAAATAAATACATGTGGATAAAAGTGTTTGTGCTCACGCGGGAGATTTCCTTGTAATTTTAATTTAAGAGGAAATTCTAGACATTCTGACACGTCAAGGACAAGTCATAATAGCTCAAAGAACTAGTGATTAATTAGTAAAAAATTTAAACTTGAAAAAAACTGAAGAAAAAAAATATTTAGATAAAAATTTGAAAAAAAAAAAATTTTAATTACCTGAATATTTATTTTTATTATTAATTTTATTTTTATTAATAATTAAGAATACAACTTGCAGCTGTGCTTTTATGTCAAAATGAATCAAAAGCTCTTCGTATCGCATTGCAGTCGAATGAGAATATAGTAATAGTAAAAATTGATTCAAGAAAATAATTTTTATCTACAAATTTTATATCGTTATTTATTTATTAGTATAATTTATATTTGAATTAAAAATTTTTAATTTAAAATAATGAATTCCTAAATCGTTATTGAAGATTGATTATAAGCTTGTACCTTCAAGCAGCAATTACTAAATAATATTAATCACAAAATCAGAAAATGATAAGCCATTATAACGATTTAATATTTAAGATTAAAAATTTGTAGCAGCAATTACTATGTAAAATTAAAAATAAAACTAAAAAATAACAAAAAAGATCAACGATTTAATATTAAATATTATCAGTTTGTGGCAGGAATTACTAAATAAAATTAATAATAAAATTATAAACTGAGAAGCTAGTATAACGATCTAATATTAAATATTCTTAGTTTGTAGTAGCAATTATTAAATAAAATTAATAATAAAATCAAAAAATAACAAGCAAAAATAACGATTTGATATTAAATATTATCAGTTTGTAGCAGCAATTATTAAATAAAATTGAAAAAAATAATAAAAAAAAATAATAAGCAAGTATAACGATTTAATATTAAATATCATTAATTTGCAATTTCCGGTATTTAGAAAATCGCTGTAAAATATAAGAAACAACAAAAAACATGAGTCATAAATAATATATACTTGAGAGAGAACGAAATAAGTAATATATAATACATGAATACATATACAATAGGGTGGCGCAAAAAAACCGACTATTTTTTTTTTGAGTCTCGAGTAAAAAAATGTTAGTTTTTGATGTTTTGAGAGTCCCCTTCAAAGGACAGCTCGAAAAAAAATTTTTAAGAGGTCGCTCCAAATTTTTTTAAATTTCAAAAATCGTCAAAAATCGAATTTTTTTTTATTTTTATTTTTTTTCTCGTTACGGTATAATTTTATAGACCAAAAAAAAATTAGTTTCTGAAAGTTTCAGTTCAAAATTTAAATTTTGAAAGGTCGCTCATAATTTTTTTTTATTTATTTAGTGTATTACTTTAGATTTTTTCGAGCGACCTTTTAATATTCAAATTAAAATTCCATACATTTTTTTTCTTCGATTTAGTACAATAATCGATAAAAATACACCACGAGATTAATGATAAATCAAGCACAATATAAAAAACATAATTTTTTTTTAAATTTAACAATTTCACAAGTAAAACGTATCATTACATTTGATTGTTTTTTCTCTGAGTTCTTAATATTTCGTTTAATTATGAATAGTTATGGCATAAATACTCCAAAATTTTAATTTGAATATTGAAAAGTCGCTCGAAATAATCTAAAGTAATACACTAATAAAAAAAAAAAAAAAATTATGAGCGACTTTTCAAAATTTAAATTTTGAATTGTAACTTTCAGAAACTTATTTTTTTTTAGTCTATAAAATTATAGCGTAACGAGAAAAAAAATAAAAATAAAAAAAAATTCGATTTTTGACGAATTTTGTAATTTAAAAAAATTTCGAGCGACCTCTTAAAAATTTTTTTTCGAACTCTCCTTTGGAGGGAGCTCTTAAAATATCAAAAACTAACATTTTTTCACCCGAGACTCAAAAAAAAAAAATAGTCGGTTTTTTTGCGCCACCCTAATGAATACATATACAAACTTATAAAAATTCATGTATAGAATTCTATGCATAAATAAATGTCCAAGTGTGGACTTGGTTATTCATATACATTATATACCAAACACTTATAATAATGTGGAGAAATATTGGGATGACAAAGCGAGATTGCAGTTTATATGCATGAGAATAATTATAAAAGTATATGTAAATATTTACAGTACATAAGAAGTTGTTATGGTTGCACATAAGTGCAGTGAATAAGAAGAGCTAAAATGTATATGAATGTAACAACATTTATATAATTTATATACACATATTCATTGTGAAGTTGTGTTAGCCTAATTCAGATGGTCATCGACCCGACAATTGTTTGAATATTTATGGGCATGCGAGTACGAAGTGGTTATAAAGTATATATGTATGTTTATGTACTTGCGAAATAATGAGAAATTAGTATGGAGTAAAGTTACGTTGTCACCTTAGATTTATTTAAAAGAGAGGTGTGGTTATTATTTATATACAATTATTAATTAATTATAATCACGTTATGAATTTAAACTTGAAAAAATTCTGAAACTTTGATGGAAATTAAATCTTTATTTACATAAATTTGTCTTTAATTTTCAAAATTAATTATTTGCAATATAAAAAATTTATTTCTGAAGTTGAATTTTTCATTTGGATATTTTTTATAATATTAATTGCATTGTAATTAAATTTATATATGTATAATAAAATTCTCGTGTCACAGTGTTTGTAACCAAATTCATCCAAAAAGGCTGGACCGATTTTTAACTATTTTTTACACCCCTAAGTGATAATTAATAAGGGTGGTCCGACTTAAAATTTATTTTTTATTTTTTGGACAAAATTTTTTATTTTTATTTTGTTATGATTTGGCATTGAAAATACATATAACCTTTAATTTTCACCCTTCTACCACCAACCCCTATTTTTTAATAACGATATTAGTATTGTAATAATTCTTATTTTTTTTTTTTTAACTACTAAATAATTTTATATTTACAATTTTATTTTTACACATCCGGAAAATTTTGGAATTCTTTATAGATTTTTATTCTTCCATTTATGACCTTCGCAAATGACTGTAATGAGTGGTTTACACTCATTACAATGTATATCTAAACATATAAATATAAATATACATATATAATAAATTTAGTAAATTTAAAACCTGCATTCTTGTTTTGCTATTTGTATATTCACTGGTCGCGTTAATATTTAAAATAATTACACTTGAAAGTTCATCCTCCTGAATTTTTATCTGTCGTAAATATTTGTTGAATATATTATTGTAATAAAATTTACATATGTATGTATATACTGATATAAATATTTGAATATATATATTCTCTACCACAAAAGTAGGTGTAAACAATTTACATTAATGTGTAACTCGTGTGCATATTTATTTATAAATAAATTAGTCATTTTGAAAATTAATTTTGCGATACCTTGAGGAAAGATTTATAATAGTAAAATGAAATATTAACAATTAAAATAGACACATTTATCTTCATTGTTATTTAAGTTGCATAAAAATAAAAAAAATGAATAAAAAGTGTTTAATAATTTTGTTTATTATTTTTAATTATTAACTCATGAGAGGAAAAAATTAAAATAAATATAATACAACAGATTTTCCGCATTTCTTTTTTTTATTTTATTTTAATTATGTAATGCAGAATATTGTGATATTTATAATTGTTATGGATTTGAATTTATTTCATGAATATTTTTATTTTTATTGATTTTATTTATTTATTTATTTTTTTTTTTTTTTACTAATTCTCACAGGCATTTTCGAAATGGCGGAATGGAATAACGATTAAATATTAACAACTATATATATTTTGTACATACTTATATGTATGTTACGTATATTAAAAATAAATCTATTGATGAATATTCATTTGCATTATAATTATTTTTTAATTATATCTTCTAAAGATAATTGCTTTATTCATCGACTTTGAATTTATTCTAGAAGAGAGTGACGTGAACTTTCTCTCGCTCGAGTTTGTGCATAATTGCAAGACATAAAATTCTTCAATTCTTTTTCTTGTGAACTGTGGAAAATAAAAAAAATAAAAAAATTGTATCACGTTTTACAATGAAATTGAATATATAGGAATTGTATTATTCATATTTCGATCGAGTTATCCGTGAAATAAAATATTTCACAATATTAACGTTCCATATACATGCATATATGTACATATATAAAGATAGAAATTATGTATATATATAATATAATATATTTTCTTGTTGGAAGAGTTTGCGAATAATAAAATGCCTCGATTTAAATGTAATCATTGTGCAAACAAAAATGAAATGCATTTTATGGAAATAGTTTTGAATAGTAAATCTTTTTAATATTTATTTATTAAAATAAACATTGGTATGGATATTCCATGCTTTTTATTTATTGAACAAATATGAATGCTGCTGAATTTTAATATTTATAGGTGGTGATTTGTAATTTTCCATTTTCCATTTAAATAACGTGGGAAAAAAAAATATCTTTTCTTTGTATTTTTGTAGCTCGGCATTTGCGCAATATAAAAATAAGTTCATAACATATTCTTATAGGAAATCGGACGCTCTATAAAAAAGGTCTCTTGCACTTTTTTCATAGAAACAGCCATTATAAAGATATTCAAAGTCAAAATTCTAAATGTATGAAATTTTGATTTTTTTGTCATTGAATCGAAATTAATTTCATACATTTCGAACTTTGAGTTTAAATATCTTTAGAATGGCTGTCTCTATGAAAAAAGTGCAAGAGACCTTTTTTGTAGAGCGTTCAATTTCCTATAAGAATATGCTATGAACTAATTTTTACGTTGCGCAAATGCCGAGCTACAAAATTGCAAAGAAAAAAAAAACAAATTGTCACCTCTAAATATTAAAATTAAGAGCTTTGAACAGGTTTCTTTTTTCATCTGTTAATTTTGTTAATAATAAATTTTGCCTAAAAATAACACACCCTAATGTGTACATATATAAACATATATTACTCTTCAGTAAAATCATGACACGCGTAATCGCCGAAAGCAAACTTTCTCCGATCTATTTCATCGCAGAGTATACAGTACAAGCATAATTCTCGACTTTCATTTCATTGTAATAATTTTTTTTCTAAATTTATAAATCAACCATCTATACATCTATACATACATAAAAAAAATATCAGGAATGTATAAATATATATAAACTATCATTCAATAATTCTAGAATATTTAAATATTGATTTTTAAAACTTTAAAAAATCCGTTCTAAATATTCATTCTAGCAATTTTTAAATTCTTCTCTCGAATTTTATTTATAAATCGCTTCTAATTTATTTCTATACATCCTTTCATCTACATATGTATTCACAATACATGAATGAAAATACACAAATACATATATTCATATGTACATATATAATAATTCCACTTGCGGTTGAGTAATCTGAGAATTGAACTGAGGTGTCTCGAGCTTGTCTGTCGAAATGAGACTTCTGGGATTAGTTATAAAAGAAACATTAGAATAGCCTTCTGATATAACGATCAGGATTATCTATAAACGTATACCTATATACATAGATGCGCCATGATTTATAATCATGCGCAAAATGTTATGTATATGAATGCAGGATGCTTTTTCCTTTTGATTCAACATTTTCCCAAGTAATAAAATAAAATAAAGAATTAATTATATATTTTTTATTTTTTAATTTTTTTTTTTAATTATGTGTGTGTATATATATACGTTTATTATTATTATTTATCTTATACTAATGAGAGACAAACTTGTATTGGGTATTAGGACATTGGTTTGAATTGAAACTGTGGGAAAATGACAAATTTAACTTGGCTTAAGTTTATTGCCATATATTTTCATCTAGTTCACGACTGCAAAGGATATTTTTCCTATTGATTAATTTTTATTTCGATTTTTCATTCTCCTAGTTTTGTTATAAAGATACATACATATATACACATACATAGAACTCTTGATTGGCGACTAATTATGTCATTGCTGTATAGTAGAATGAACTCGCGTTGCTCCCGCGCACTCTTTTTTTTTTTTTTTCATTCGTTTCGTTCTTGCTTTCTCTCATGGGATTTGTAGCGATTCATTTGGAATCCATTAATGGAAATTAAGACGACATGACGTCTAACGACGTCGGTTGAAAGACATTCGTGTATTATGAATGAAGAAAAAAAAAAAGAAATTTATTTGTGGAGAGAAAAAAAAATGTTTTATGTTTGTACTTTTTTATTATTGAATTAAATTCAATTTATCCATATAAATATGTGTGTATAAATAATTAGGCTTTTGCCTTTGTATATGATAATTGTAATGAATGTTTTTTAAATATTTAAATTAAATATTTATGAATAAAATTATTAGTTCAATTAAAAAGTATAAATGTTGTCAAATTCGAAAGTAAAATTATATAAATTTTATAATTTATACAAGTTTTTATTTTTAATTAATGGTGTAATAATCACCCTAATTATCTACAACCATTTGCAATCTAGATAGTAAATTTCCAATGTCGGATTGAAAAAAATAAATTGTGTTTTGAGCAAAATGAATAACAATACAACCAGCTATAATATTTTGAAAAAGTTTTGATTGTATCGACTGAGGATGCTAAAGTAGATTCATGTTTGAAATTGTGTCGTCAACTCACGCCACAATCGGAAGATTATAAAACCGCGTACATCTTTATCGTGCGGTGAATTCGGTTCGGTCGATAATACAGATGAGATAATTTAATCGAAGGCGCGAATAAAATAGTAAAGACCTCTTTGAAAATGATGCGCTCCGGGAAGGTTTTTTCTTAAAGTGTCGACCGCGAGGTTGAGACATACAAGAATATAACTTGATTGATTGTAATCAAGTAATAAATTAATGGGGTTTTAAATAATATAAATTAATGTTATGATGAATATTATATTAACTATTATTTTATATGAATAATAAATATAAATATTTATAAAGTATAATATAATTTAATTGAGAATTAAATCTTGTTTCAGAATCATGGACTATTTTTGCTCTATTTTTGGTTTTGCACTTCTTATCACGAGTGGTAAGAAAACTTGGATAATGTTTTTTTTTTCTTTTTAATTTTATATACAATTATAAATTTCTCGTTACTCGCTTTAAGATGGAAATGTTTATTTGCCCGTCACGATTTGTTATCCGACAATGATTATTATTTTTTTTACACGCATATCCAATGCAATAGTTATAAAGATAACGTCTATTTTTCTGAATCGCAAATCACTGTGATCCAGACGTACAAGAGATCTCATAGTGAAATGAATCCTCGATTTTTATTCATTATTGGTAAGAAAAATGAATATTTATATTCGATAATTCATTATTTATTTTAAGAATTATTATTTTCCTCTTTAGTTGTCTTGCTTCAGAGTGTTGTATTTGCTCAATACAGCAATGATTCATTAGAAAATTCTAATGATGACGCAGAAATTGCCCCGCGAATATTTGGCTTTGAAGAAACTACAGATGAATGTACGAGAATAGCATCGAATAAAAAAGAAAAAATAATTGGTATTACATTTAATCTTTTGTGTCGGCATTTTGGTTCATCAGCCAGAGATGAAATAATGGATTTGATAAAAATAGGACGGAAAAATGTTCCGCAAAAACAAATGGAAGAAGTATTTACACATTGTCTTAATATAATGAAACCCAAAATGATATCGTGTTTTGAAATAATATTTGACGGTTATGATTTGGCTGGTACTGAAAGTCCACCAAAGTGTTTAAAGAAACTTGCAATATTCCCCGAAGTGAAGTTACAAATTTTTTGGCTAAAAAAATTCCCACTCATTTTAGAATTTCTCGATAGAGTTATCAAAGGTTATAAAATATTTAATCCAGCGCGTTCGATTGCAGAAAAATATTTGGATCAAGGAATAATTGAACATTGGAAACATATATCACACTTAGATTATGCTAAAACAATAATAGAACAATGGAATTCATTACAAAGTTTGAATAAAGATAAACGATTAAAAGAAGCATTGGGAGAGCCATCAAATATATTGGATTTATGTGTATTTTCTAATGAATGGCTACGTAATCCTCATAATTTTGAAGAAAACGTTTGTCTTAGAAAAATAATAGCCAATCTATTGATATTAGAAGTTTACTTGCAGAAAGAAAATGTAACTTTAGAAACGGAATTAATTTTCGGACGTTATTTCTTGCTACATTTACTTCACATTGTCAAAAGTGTTATTCGATCACGTAGTATTACTTCAGCACGAAAAGCAATGATAAAGGAAAAGGAACCTATTTATGAGACTGTTGCAGCTTTAAATGATTTAACAGCCGCAAATATACAATGTTTAAATGATATACGAAGACGTTATGATCAAACAGGTGAAAAATTATCGCAATTACTAAAAGCCAAAGAGCTACAAGATTGTCTTGATCGATTTGTTGCTAAAACTGAAAATGTTAGTAAACCAGTTAAAGAAGTATATTTAAAACAGATACATGCACCAATTTTAAATGATGTAAAAGTAGCTGAAAAAGCGGTAATTAAATCGGTAATGAGATGTCATAATAAAATGAAACCACTTCAACCAGTAATTCAAAATATGGTTGATCATGGAGTACCACCACCTGGACCAAAATATCCTTGGGCAAATAATTTTTTGAAAGCATATAAAGCATCATCAATTTCTAATAATCTTGCTAAATTAGGAAATGCACATTTTTCAAGCAGTCATTCATCGAGTACTTCATGCAAACGTACAGATCCAACGAATAAAAAAAATTGTTGGGAGAATTTTATTACACAAAATATGATTGTTGAAAAGGAATTACAACAGCAAGGTCTTACTATGCAACAATTATATCTTGGTGATCCGGCAAGGACAAATTTAATTTATTACATTGATGAAGCTCTTAGAAAACATAATTTAAATCAAGGCAGAATTCTTGCGCAATATAGACGAAATTTACAGCCATTGATTGATACAGAAGCAATTATGGATCTTGTTATGTCCGAATTACCAGACAATTCACTTCAACGTATAGATAATAGTAGTCCATCTAAACGGATGATTGGACAACTTCCTGATCGTACTGTAACTGAAACTCTTCTTGATGATACTGTAAAATTTTAAAATTTATTCCAACGAAATTTGCGAGCAATTATTCGTACGCCAAACTAATTAATCAATCAAAAATTCATGGTGACAATAGAAAACAGGAAGATAATTCGATCAAGCTATCCATAGAATTTGAAAAGAAAAAAAAAACGATAATCATCAAAAATTTTGAATTTAAAATCCTTCGAAAGTAAAATTAGTATATTTAATAAAATCGCGAGTACAAATTAATAATTCAATAGATAAATCTAAATTCGACTATATGCAGATGGAATAATAATTAAAATAAGAATATATTTCACAATGTTTCAGATGATTAATTCACAAATATTCAAACAATAATTTAAAAAGTTTACTAGCGAGCTAGCATGGCTTGTGAAATAAATGAAATAAGAAGAAATAATATAAACTTGAACAGTGCTATGTTAAAGTTATCGGATTGGGTCTTCGGTCTGAATACAAAATGCCACGACATACATGCACCTCCTCATGTTTCTCCTCTTGCCCCTCTTTGACGGATGTATCTCCATAGAGGGATGCATTCCGGCACGAACAACGCGCTCTTTTCAATATATTCTATTTTATTTCTTCATCGTCTTCGTGTTCTGATTCTTCATCTTAACTGATCCCTTTATTTTAATTTTTAATTTTAAACTAAAACAATAAATAAAAATAAGTTCAATTGTAATTATCAGTTGTATATGTATCAATAAATTGTTTCATTTTCCATTCATTCACATAAAACTTTCTTATTATACAGTTAAATCAAGGCCTTGCCGCAGACACATCATTGAAATCCGAATACTTTACGAGGACTTTAATAGCTATATACTTCTATAGAATTTCTTACGCGCTTGTTAAAGGCGCGTTGGACCCAACAGTTGGCGTCATTGTACCAACCGACAAGACAATGGGTCGAGTCGTTGCATTTGTTTGTCCAAATGATGACTTTCAAGCCAGCTGTAACGATTTATTGTATCATTCGCTTTCATTTTGAAGTAAAATTGCTTTCAGGATTTTGCGCTGATAGTGAGACAGAGGATTACGTTGATGCATCAAAGACCGTAACAAATGCTCAAGCTGATTCAGCTGATGACTATGATCAATATGAAATAAATGAATTCGAGAGTCCTGTTTCGAAATCGTATTTTTGTGCAGCACGTTCAGCTTCATTAAAAAATGATTCCACGACTATTAATAAGGGAATGGATTATTTAGATGAGCACGGAATTCAGTTAATTCGATCGAAGAAACATCATTATCAGGTAAATTATTAATTAAATTAATTATAATTTTTTTTACAATGGGATTTGGTTTTTTTTTCTCTTCTTCTTCTTCTTCTTTTTTCTTTTTGTTAATTCAGGTGCGCACTATTCGACAGAAAATGTGTCAAGCTGGTTTCAATGTCTTTTACGTTAATGCAAAAAGTGGATCAATTCATAAAAGATTTAAAAATGTTATTCGACTTATGGTTTATAATACACCAGGTATTTTCCCAGGATTAAAAGTCATTCGAAGTGATTTAGATCGTAAGAGAAAACGTGAACCACAAGTGTGGTTTCGATTTGAGCTCAGTAATAATCCATTAAGCGCCGAATTTGATTATGACAACTATTTTATCACTATAAATGGTGATTTAGGACGAATTCAAGCGTATTCAAAAATGCTGGTTGCACTCAAAATGCACAAACGTCTCAATAATTTCAACGACAGTATTAGTTACAAGGTTAAAAATTCGAATAATAATATTAAAAGTCAATACTTAATAAAAAATTTTTATCGTTTTTTAATTTTATTAATTTTCTTTTTTAATTTATTCATTCATTTTTTCTTTAGGTCAATTTGGATCTTGGAATAATGGAGATTGTTTTAGCAAACTTTGGTGTTGCATTAATGAGAGATAAATCTACAACGAAATTAATGGTAAAAGCATTGAATGGAATTCGTACAGAGATAAATAATGATGGTGAAGTTCAGGTGGAATTTGAAGAGAGTATGAAAGATGCTGTTGATCAAATCGATCCTTTAATGTACTCATCTATTTGGTTACAATCAATGGCAGAGAAATTTGAAGTTGTTAAAATGAAAGAAAAATCAAAATCGACTGGTGATAAATCAAAGAAATCTAGCCATGGTCGTTAAAATTTATTCATTATTTATCATTCACGAAACATTTCATTTAATCCGCGATACAATAAATAACCAATAAATTAAAATGAAAACAAAAAAAAAAAATAATAATGTTAAATATTAAAGTCAAGGTAATTTTTTTTCTTCTTTCTTTTCTTTCGTATTTGAAATGAAAATATATATACACTTTTAACTTTGATGTTTCTTCAACGTTAATTTGCTTCATAAAATCTATACTCGACTAGTTGAATATCGATAGATCGTTTGGTTGGAATTCTCACAGAATCTCTGACTTGAAAGTTTCTCTATCTTTCTATGCTTGCCCCGTAGGCAAAGAAGAGAATGAGAGAACTGGCGTGCTTATTTTTCATGCGCTGTTAGTCATGAGTTTACGAGCACCAGGCTCTGAAGTTTCTACTTCTCTTGCATGGAAAATTGGTCATGTTACGAGCACAACCATCAAGTCGTCATCGTCCTCATCGTCGTGGCTGTCTTCGTTGTAGTCATTTTCTCAACCTTGGTATTCGCTCATAAAATAAATCGGCACTTAAAAAAAAATAAAGAAACAAAAACATATGAATAAAAAAAAAATGAAAATAATAATAATACTATAGAATAAATAAAAAAAGCGTTACAATATTGAATTAATCTAAAAGCGTGAACTCTGCATCGAATTTTCGTCAGTTTCGCTGACTCGAAATTATTGATCTTTTATCATTCACATAATTATTTATATCAACAATAATTTGCCAACTCTTTATGAATAATATTTTATAATTTTCATAAGCATTGCACGAATCAAGCCTCAATAACTTTCACTTCAACCTAAACAAATGAATCAAAAAATTAATAATTATTTATCTATAATATATATAAAATTCATTTTTTTTTCATTTTTTGAAAAAAATTTTTTATTTTTATTTTTTTATGATTTGGCATTAAAAATACATATAACCCTTAATTTTCACTCTTCTACCCCACCAACCCCTATTTTTTAATAGCGATATTAGCACTGTAATAATTCTTTTTTTTTTTTTTTTTTTTTTTTTTTCAACTACCAAATATTTATATATTTTTTTAATAATAATTCATAAACATATAATAATAATTTAACTACCAAAATATTCACTAGAAATAATTTATATGGCAACGCTTGTCGGGTCAGCTAGTACATATATATATAAATGTATCTATATTTTATATACACTCAAGTTAAACTTAATACCTACATAGATATTTATATGCATATGTATATAATATATACTGTGACGATCCTTGCAAGCAGCAGGAGCAGGAGCTCTCGAGGCTAATCCAAATGATCGATCGATTCGCTTTTCTCTTTCTCAATCTTCCTTCCTCATTCTCTCATTCTCTTTCGTTTTATTTAATTTTTTTATCTCCATTCTATTCATGCATGTGTATCTTGAGGCTTATCCACGTTGGCTTCTAAGTATCGTCACGCTTGGCCGGAAGACCCATCAACTCGCCCCGATACTGCACACTGGAAGCAAACTGAAGAACAACAAGTCAGTGAACATGACAAGGAAGCATCGGTGGACTTTGGCCAGTGGAAGTGGAGGATAGAAAATAGGAAGGAAACTGAAGGTGAAGAGAAAATAAAATAAATAAAACAAAAGAAAAAAGAAAAGAAGAAAAAAAAATTAAACGAGTCTACAGAGAATAAAAGCAAAATCTTTATATATACGCGGGAGGATAGACCACCAGTTGCGATTAGCACTCATATTTATAAGGACCTTATCTGTGATGGTTCTCGTCTTCAGAGCAGAGCCATCAAATAGGCCAATTTAAAAGCATTTAAAAATAATAACATTATATGTAGAAGTCTTTTTTATTTTCTTCTCTACTCTCTCACATTTTTTATCTTCTTTTAGATGTATGTATAACCGTCTTATGAAAGCACATAACTATTGTATATACTATATTATATTATATGTATACTGGATATTGCTATAGAGTCTATAGAGACGAACGTAAAACATAATATGTTACAGCGGTAGTGTTTCGCGCGCGTTTCATTGCGCCAAGCTTCATAAATACGTACTCGAGTATCCATAATGCATCCGCCACGCCCTTCTCTCTCATTTTCTCTCCCTATCTTTTTCTCTATCACTTCCTATTTATTTCAATGTTGCCATGTAACAACCTGTACAGAGTTTCTTCAACAATCATCATCGCATCTGGATCAATCACAATGGATAGATCAATATTTGAATGTATTTTTTTATTTGAAAAAAAAAAATATATTTAATTCCAACTATTTAAATTAATAATTTAATTAATCATCCTAGATTTATATTACACATCACGCGATTGAAATAAATAATTTCATCAAACAATAATCCCTCTCAAATATTCATTCACCTCAACAAAAAAAAAAAAATTACATTAATAATAATTCATCATTAAAATAAATTAAACTACGCATTTTCTTTATAGATAAGTCACTTTGCCCCACCTACCCTTTTTCCATCGTGTGTTCTAGGATAAAAAATAGGTTCTCTTTTACCTCTGTAGCTCTATAAACGAGATAGTCATACAGAGAATATAACAAGAAAAACAGAAATGGAGATATAGCTCCGTCATCCCTCTTTATATTTTTCTTCTATTTGTAGCTTCACTGCATACACACATACACATTTATCTATATATTTATAAACATGCTCTTGCTTTCTCGCTCCGGCGAACTCGAATGCTAATGGGAGATGCGATGCTCGATGGCAAACGAAACATTCCAGCAGAGCGGAGATCCCGTATCAGCGCAGCCTGTTCGTTAGGGCTGGCAAGGAAGAATACGCGAAGCCACAAGTAGTGTGTGCCACGGATAAGTAAAGTGGGTATATACCGGACTAAACTTGCCCCCTGGAGTCTCGCTCTTATCCTCTCTCAATGTATATACTATACATATACACATATGTATGCATGTATATAAATGTAATCTAATGTACATATATACAAGAATATATCTGTATGTATATTTGCCAAGACTGCATCAACCATGTCGGTTTTACACGTCCAAACTCTTTTATAGACATTTTGTCTCGTTAAGACCGCACATTTATTCCGTTTCATTCTACATATTCCGGCAGCACTTTATATTTATTTCAATATAAAATTAGTTTAATTATTTTTCATTCTCTTGTATTTAATTAAAAATAACAATATTTTTTTTAAGTGAAACTTCTTAATCGACTTTTGAAACGTTAAACGTTAAATGTTATTTTTCTTCTAGTTTAAATTTATTTTTTATTTTTATTTTATAATCCACTCGTTTGCTCTCATTTCTCGTGTTCTTTAATCACATCACCGACGCGACAAGCTCAAGACTCTTTGGAATGTGCTTCATCACTTAAGTTAATGAGTGTATACAACTTTTTATCATTGTATATATATTTAATTTATTTTTTATTGTGACTTTCTATTACATATATAACTCTTTTCTATATCCTATTGACGCATATCAACCATATTAATGCCATAAAAAAATTGAATAATAATAATAAAACATAAATGTTTTTATTCATTGCATTAAATATATTGTGTGCAAGGGAAAAAAAAAAAAAAAAGAAACGGTCCAATATATTTTCATATGACGAAAGAAATGTAGGCGCAGTTCTCATGACGTTACGAAGCGGGTGCACGATATTATATATGTATGTATAAATATATATATTTATAAGTGTATGTATTTGTATATGTGTATTTAATAAAACGTGGGCGGTGGCGCGTCGAGAACTAGCCGCCGTGTGCGCCGCGGCTATTCCAATTCACCGTAGCTGAGGCTATAAACCTGCCGTTTAATTAATTCCACGTTACATTTTACTGGCGGACACCTGGACTGGTTAAATGCACGCGCAAACGCGAGTTCGCAGACTCCTGCTGGAGACGACTAGATTGGTCAATAGAGTCTACGATAATAATCAACTTCCCGAACTTCACACGAATTCTTACGCTATGTAAACATTCGTTTTATTCATTTATTATTCCATTACTGGCACTTATCTGCAGTGTATACCTATTCATATAGGATAAATATATATGTATGTATATGTATATAGTAATGAATGTGCGAGTGCAGATGAAACCCTAGAAGGCGTTGGATGGTCGACTGGAAGTCGAGAAGATTGTTGGTGAGGATAAAAAGCAAAACAATCTCGTCAATGTAAGATAAAGTTTTCTGATCTGAATATGAAAGAGAAAAATAAATGGATTTAATAAGAGAGCGAGGAAAAGGATGAAGATGTATATGTAGTGATGATGTGGAATTGAGACTTATTGAGATGTTAATATGGAGTGTAGAATTACATGGCAGTATATTCAATATGGGGTATACATTTTGATATGATAAAAAAAGGAATATGAGGGAATGTGTTTTTTTATTGAGTGCTACTTGCAAGCTACAAACTAGTGGGTTAAGGTAAAATAGTTTTCTAAGGCTTTAAGGAATATTATTTTCATACTGACACACTTAGAATACCGTTCATTTTAACAATTTATTTTATTTAAAAAAAAAAAAATATATATATAAAAACTGTCATTAACCATTTTACCCTCACTGCTATAGGTAAATTGGGATAGTTAAAAGAGTAGATATTGAGGACGTTCGTTAGTGAAACTTTTTAGTAGATAAAATTTTTTTTATATAATTTAAGAAAGTTATAAAAAATTAAAAATTAAATTTTTGGCATAGAGCTTTATGGAGAATTAACATTTTTTGTATTTAAAATCACAAAAAGTATATTGTAAGAGTAGATACAATAATAAATAATATTTAAAAATATTCTTTGAAATATGTAGTTTATATAACTTTACAAAAAAACAAGTGTTGATGAATGTTTAAGTTGAATATTAATTATTTTAATAAAGATAATTAAAACTGTTTTGGTAAATTTGTCGCCATCTTGAAAACTGGCAACAGCGCGCAGTAACGAAATATATACATACATAAATACACATTGAAAGTGTCGAAACATAACATAGGTACTGTTGCCAAATTTATTCAGCAATTAAAATGGGATTAAATTAATTTTACAAAATATAATTAATTTTTGTATTTAAAGACAAAATCATAAGTAGGAATTTTAAAATCGCTAATATGCCGTTTTACCCTAGTATACCATTTTAAGCCCGCGCTTTCCCCTACTTGTAAGTCCAGTGAATGTATAAAATGATTGGTAGGATTGTATTAAATTTATTCCTATATTATATGTAGAATGTAAATTATTATAATTTTATTTATGGTTATGTATACAGTTGAATAATTAGTGATATATATTATACATATTATGTATGTATGTATGTATGTATGTAAAAGAAGTTTAATAAACTTGGAGCAGTTAACTCAAGTTACCATATTCATTAATGTACAATGGAGTGGATGACTGTTTAACAAATTGTTTCTTACTTTCAATTGGTATTGTATATAGACAGTAGGAGAGTGTCATATTTGATTAACTGTTACAAATCTGTGTATAAATAACTTGACTTTATTATTTAATAAAATTAATTGCGTTATTGTAATTCATATTCATTCGAATGAAAGTAATTTAAAATACTTTTTGTTTGTTCAAAATCAAACCGGAAATTTATAAAAATGTGAAATCGTAAAGTAGGTTCATGATTTTATAAATATTTTAATTAATTAGTTAACTATGTCAATTTTAAATATTAAAAATCATAAAATAATAAACAAATAATTCGTAATAATATTAATAAAATTGTTATTAATAATACTTAATTCATATCCCCAAATTCACATTGAAATAAATTTTTTTTCATTTCAAAAGTTTGAATAAATATTCATATTGTATAATCGCAATTAATATTACATATAAATTTATATTATTTGATACTCACATACTCTACAAATTACTATTCCACACATTCCCCAACTTTCCATTAAATTCATAAACACAAATAAATAAAATATAATTCTATTATTACTGCAATAATAATTTCCTCCTTCTTCATCAATGCATAAATAAAATTAACATTGTATACATAATATATATATTTAAAAAAAAATATAAAACGAACACACAATAATGATTAATATCATGTACCACCTACGTGTCCATCTGCTGACCTGAAATATCAATCAAAAATTCTCTGAATAGATTACATAAAAACGTATGACATCCACTCGATCGAAATCTTGAAATCTCTTTATAAACCATTCATTTGCTTACGATCGACATTGACGATAAATGGATATAGATATTGTATCATATACTTGTACAGAAGATGACTGGAGGGCTGCTGTATGTCAGTCATGAATTGCGACATGAATACCGATCTCTTATAACTAGTTGTATATAAATGTGACTCATGTTGCAATTTCTTTTTCTTCTCAAATAAAAAATAAATAAATTGAATAAATAATAGTGATGAATTGATATGAAGGAATACAACGATATATTTTTATTAATTATAAGTAACACATGTACTAAAAGCTCCAGTTGAGCTTTTATTATAAATTTCTCGGAAGAATATCAACTCTTCAACTAAACGATCGAGACTAACTATGCAAGGCATTTAAGATTTCGATTGTGATCTTTTTGATGGTGCAATGTCTTTTAAATAATTACCACACATCTAGTAAATATAAAAGATGCAGAAAATAATACCAAGTGTCCTCATGCTCATACAAATAGTACAGTTGTAATTTTTTTTTTAGTATATAATAAAATAATAATTTGAATTCATCGTGATGAATAAAAATTTTATTCATTTGGTATTTTTAATTTAAATTTAATTTACATTTCAATTGAATAAATTCAGTTACTTTTACACAAATATTTTTTTTCTTTCACTGTATGAATCCATTGAATTAATTTCAATCATATAAATTACATAAATAATTTATTGTAATATTAATAAATCCAATGGAATTGTCAGTTTGTTTTTAATTATCAATTAATTTTTTCGTTATAAAATTGGTTTAGGGTTATTGCGATTTATTTTATTACGATGTCTTGTAATAAAAGTAAATTACATACATATATATGTATATATTGTATATATAAGTAATGTAGGAGTGGTGTGAGGGAGAATAAGAGTGAAAAATAGTCGATTTAAATGTGTTATCGTGCTGGAGACAAAGCGAGATAAAAATTTTCTTTCTCTCCATCTTCAACTCATTCACTTTGTCTTTTATGAAGCTCACACAATGAATATGAACACGGTAAAGACAAGCATGGATGAATAAAATGAAATAAAAGAAAATGAATGGAAGAGAGAGAAGAAGAGATGAGAAAAAAAAATTTCGACCCCATGCGGATTAACGTGCGAGATTTACGTCACAATGAACAAACTACGCTGACCACCTGCGATATACGTGTGCTATAGTTGCAGATTGTTAACTCTACTGTAGGTCCAAGGTATATTTTTATACAAAAAAAAAAAAAATCATGCAACAAAGCTCAGACAATAGAAAAAAAAATCAATAAAAGTCCTCTCTATCCACTCATTCACATCACAATTACGAAATTTATTCTATTAATATTTTTTTATTAAAATTTTTTATCCAATTAAAATATCGCAAGTCATTTGTATATTTTATGAAAAGCAATATCTTTCTGTTAATCGATAAAAATATCATTAAATGAAACATTAAAAAAAAAATAATTAAATAAATAAAAGAATAAAAGATTAAATCGATAAATAACTTGATCGGTAAATTGGAAAAGTGAGAAATCTTTATTTTCATTGACTTTTTAAGCGCGGAGATTATTAGCAAAGAATTCGGATTAATCAAAGTGGTTTCCTGGGTGTTGTATATATAAATATATCTTATATATTACATAGATATCTTATAGATCCTGTGCGCGTAGGGGCAAGACAGTAAATATAAAGGCGCTAGTCCCTTCTCTCGCATGCCAACCAGACATTACCGACGTACTATTAATTGCTACCACCACTGTATAGAACTTATATACAATCGTAGGAGAGAAAAGGCGCGGCTTCTGGTACGTAGATACATACGTTCATATGTATATGCTTCATATTCCTCTTTAATTTTTCCTGCGACGTGAAAGCACAAACAAATGTATCAACTTTTGAATAAGTATGACTTGGCAAACATTTGTTCTTCAACTGAGACAATAATAAAATTATTATATGAATGCAAGTGAACGATGGACTTGTGGAGGCAACTGTACTTAGTTTAATTACAGCCAGAAGCGAGAGATATCTAATGTATATTATATACTGCACATGGTGCAGGTAAGGTGCAGCATCTTGGTTGTCCTGCACGCCAGGAGCTCAGTAGGTGGTGGATTGTTGGCATTCATAAGAGTCCATCAAGGTTATGTTTATTTTTCTCTATTGTACATTTATTAATATCAATAATTATATTCGATATGTAGGGGAAAGTGGTTTCAATTGGTATACTAGGGTAAAACGGCTTATTAGAGATTTTTAAATTCCTCCTTAGCTAATTGTATGCAAGCCACCATTATTGCATGTTGCTCTTCGTGAAATATTTTGTTTGTGCGTATAGTTAAAGTTGAAATAATCCTAACAAGTAAAGTGAATCAACAAAACTATAGGTGAGTATTTAGAATTAGGTTATATATTTCATTTGTTTTACTAATTAGAAAATTTAGATTTTGTTTTTAAGTACAAAAATTAATTATGAATTTTTAATATTATTAGTTGATAATATTTCACTTGATTTTTCAGATACACTTTCGTTATTAGCTTTGGTTATTTTATCCAATCTATTTTCATCAGCTGAAATAAATAATATAAGTTTCACCATAAAATAATATTAAACATTTAATTCATTTTAGATAGTAATTCAATACTTACTGTCAATCGCCAGAATTTTCATATTTTTTCTTAAAGCTAGTTTTATTTTTTTTATGTATTTATTTTTTTATTATTATTATATTATATTTATTATATTCTAATCATTTAACTCTTAATCATCAGACATCCTCAAATAATTCTAGTTATTCTACCACTTCTATTTCAATTTAAAAATTTTTTATTCTCTGATGAAATTGTCTGTCATTTTTTTTTTAACTTGACAGTTACAACACCATAACACAGCAACAATATATTTACTTACACAAGACCAATGTTGAGGCTATGAAAAAGACGCGATTGGACGTGAAGATTTGCGCTGGGAGACGCGGTGGATAAATAAACAAATATACAGAGCGTCAGTAAAAGAGAACCAGGGCGCGGAAGGTCGATGTGGGTTCGTGCGAGGGCGCTCGGATTGTGTCAACGATACTGTGAATTTACGGCAGTCACTAGTCGAATCCATTTGTTTCATCTGCATCTGCTTAGCACGCTAATACTTACTTGAGTATATGTTTGCTTCACTCGTCGACAATATTCTTCTCTGCCGCAATTTATGATCATTCTTTGCGTCCTTCATCCCCTCACAATTGTTGGACGTTGTACCTATATTATTATGTGTATGTTATATTATATTTTATTATATTATATACATATAAATTAAAGTTTAACAATTAACATTCAACGTTTAATATATGTTTCCGAAGTCGATTAAGAAGTTTCACTTCAATAATACACTACTCACAAAAATTAAAGGATATTAAAAAAACTCCAAATTTTTGGGTGATTTTCAACAAGGGATAACT
>JAQQBS010000002.1:12449095-12479732 GCA_030347275.1 Microctonus aethiopoides | reverse complement strand
AAAAAAAAAAAAAAAAAAAAAAAAATATTAATCATTATTTTAGAAGCCTTGAATAAAAACTAAAAAAAACCCCAAATATATTTTCGACTTAGCCCTTAGCATTATCCAACTAACTTAATTCAAAGTATTTATTTAATATCTCAAGTCATTAAAGAATTTTAAACGATGTATATTACACAAATAGGGAATCATAACAAACAAATAAAATTTTCTACATGTCTCATGATATATTGTGTATACTCAAGAGTTCTTATGATGCAAAATAAGACAACAGAGATATTTGTTGTAGTAATGTCGGCGTGTCACACGCAGTGTACACTGTGTTGTCCACTCAGTCACGACTTCCTGATCGCATTCCATCTTTTATGGCTAGCTGATGTCGCAGTTATATGCCATCACAGTAGAATATTGCGCAGCATCGCACCACGCGGAAGAATATAACGCAGGTGTGGCGGCAAGAGTGGTCCAAGCACAAAGGCAACGTTAACTTTATAATATAACAGTATGCGTTCTCCTTTCCTTTAGTCGCAGTATACAATTTTTATTCTCATACAAACATATATAAATATAAATATGTATACACAAACCACACATGAGCATATAAATAAATAAATAAATAAATATAAATAAATACAAATAGAAAGATGAATAACGAAATGAAAAATAATTTTGCGTTTCGCCTGGACACGCGAGGACAATAATGTTGAGAAATCAGAGCAAAAAAAAAATATTGACCGCTGGTTATATTGAAGCTGCAAAGACTTTGTGGAATAAATAAAAATAATACAAAATAAAATTTATAAAATTTTATGTATAGATAGAAGGGAAGAAAGAAAATGTTGGGAAATATATTTACAGAGTACATTTCATTGCGCACGTACGATCTTCCTTCTTCTATTCAGGATGCGGAACGGAGATCAGGAGATAGCTTTGTAACTGAACTGAAGAGGCAAAAGATAGAGAGAGAGAGAGAAGTTGGGAAAGTAAAAGAAAAATAGCTAAAGAATATCTATGTGTCTTCGTGTGTCTGTCTATGTCTATCTGTGTGGGTATTTATGTATGTATGACTGTGGTCCAAGTGCTTGAGTTACAGCTACGGTTAAAGTTTCAGCCGTATAGTGTTTGGAAATAAAAAGCTACAAGCGTCGAGACCACCTGCGAAAATGTTGCCTTCTCTTAGAGTGCAATATAAATAAATGAATAATATAAAATATTATTCATTATCTACACAGATATTATTACGAGCTTTCAATGTACTCGGAATGATGACATCCAAACTTCCTGGTTGACTTGTTAAAATAATGTTTATATAATTTAGAAAAATATTTTGTAAATTACGAATATAAATGCTCAAATATTTGGGCATTTAAAAATTATATGATTACGTCTTTAATTTATTTAACTGATAACTTACTAATTTTCTGGTTGATTTGAAAAGTGTTTATATAATTTAAGAAAGTATTAGAAATATTACAAATAAAAATTTGAGCGTTGAAAAATAATAAAGAAATTATTTCTTTGATAAATAAAAAAAATATTCCTCGAATTTTTTTTTGTTTTTTTTTTGTTTTTTTATTTATTAGATTAATTGTTCGATGATTATTAGCTATTATACAGTCAAAATTTCATCTTAAATAGGTGTATGTATATGTGTATATATTATATATAATATTAACAGTAAATAACTGGTTTATAAACTTTATTTAATAATCAAACGAAATCTGTATTGTTTGTTGTAGCACAAACATGCGATAACAATGTAGATAAATTTATATATATTTATATGAATTTACGACATTATATTGAAAGGAGTAAAGCGTACATAATACATATATATGTATATATACAATTCAATAAAGTTATGTAGACAGGAGCGGACAATCAACACGGAAGCATGGACCAGCGTGTGAACTATATAAACATCTTTCTTGTTTCCTCTCATTGCAACTAAAAACAACGAAAAGAAAATAATAAAGCCGGGCAAATGCATAAATAATCTAATAGAAAGAAGAAGATAAATATATGTATAAAGATATTGAGAGAGAAAAAATGTGGATGAGAGTGTAAAGAAAATAAAAAGCAAAACATAAATTCCTCATATCTCTGTATGCAAGATCACATTTTTTTCAACGTGATAATTATTATGAATATACATATTATATACACGTAAATATACATGGATGTATAGGGGAATGTGGCCTAAAATGGCGTACTATTTTTTCAATTGAGTGCAACTTGCAAACTACAAACTGGTGAGTAGGGTGGCGCAAAAAAACCGACTATTTTTTTTTTTTTTTTGAGTCTCGAGTAAAAAAATGTTAGTTTTTGATGTTTTAAGAGTCCCCTTCAAAGGACAGCTCGAAAAAAAATTTTAAGAGGTCGCTCCAAATTTTTTTTGAATTTCAAAAATCGTCATAAATCGAATTTTTTTTTATTTTTATTTTTTTTTCTCGTTACGGTATAATTTTATAGACCAAAAAAAAATTAGTTTCTGAAAGTTTCAGTTCAAAATTTAAATTTTGAAAAGTCGCTCATAATTTTTGTTTTTTTTTTATTAGTGTATTACTTTAGATTATTTCGAGCGACTTTTCAAAATTCAAATTAAAATTCCATACATTTTTTTTCTTCGATTTAGTACAATAATCGATAAAAATACACCACGAGATTAATGATAAATCAAGCACAATATAAAAAACATAATTTTTTTCAAATTTAACAATTTTACAAGTAAAACGTATCATTACATTTGATTGTTTTTTCTGAGTTCTTAATATTTTGTTTAATTATGATTAGTTTTGTCATAAATACTCCAAAATTTTCATTTGAATATTGAAAAGTCGCTCGAAATAATCTAAAGTAATACACTAATAAAAAAAAAAAAAAAATTATGAGCGACTTTTCAAAATTTAAATTTTGAACTGTAACTTTCAGAAACTTATTTTTTTTTTAGTCTATAAAATTATAGCGTAACGAGAAAAAAATAAAAATAAAAAAAAATTCGATTTTTGACGATTTTTGTAATTTAAAAAAATTTGGAGCGAACTCTTAAAAATTTTTTTTCAAACTGTCCTTTGAAGAGAGCTTTTAAAATATCAAAAACTAACATTTTTTCATCCGAGACTCAAAAAAAAAATAGTCGGTTTTTTTGCGCCTAATATATATATATATATATGTTTCAAAGGTCGCATGGAAGACGCGTGCACGTGCAATTTATTCGAACGAGATAATGTTAATGTTAATGAGAAAGAAAAAAATTAAATATCTATCACGCTTCTTCGTCGCACGTGAATCCATTCATTCGTTATAACATTTATGCAAAGTATTCGTGAAGAGAATAGAATGAGAAATAATTGACTACTTGCAGGATATAGTGTAATGGAAAGAGTCCATATAGAAATGTAAAACAGAGCATTCCGCATTGAAAGAATTATTGCTAATGGAATATTCACCTTGAAGAAGATAGTAAATTTCTTTGCGTTAAACAGATGTTTATTTCATTCCACATTTATTCATTTAATAATTTTTTACACTAATTTCATTCATGCCAAACAATTTATATTTATTTTTAACAAGATAAATATTCTGTAAATTAAATAAATGAAAATTCGTGGAAATTAAATTTCCATGATTTATTCAAAGTTTTTTTATAAAAATAAATTCAAAACCAAAAAGAAAATTGTAAATGTTTCCAACCATTATTCACATACACTAAATATTTTTAAAATTTATATAAAAACGAATTTGATTAAAAATTAACAAAGATTGTAAAAGTTTCACAACTTTTAAAATTATTATCAAATTAATAAAGCAACATAATTCCGCTCAATACTTTTCGCCTCGTTGACTAAATGACAAGTAAAAATAAATATTAATTTTATTGTATGCATTCTGACTATCAAAGTAAACAATAAACAACAATAAACAATATCTACATAAAACTCGCACGAATCAAAGAGAATAAAAACATAAAAACGATTTATAACACAATAGCAAATAAATAAAATAAATAATTATATTCATCCTCACAAAAGTATAAAAATAATTCACTATCAAATGTCCACTATACACATACAAAACTGGTAAATGTTTGGTGCAAACACAAATGTCTTTAAACCTGTTCTGGACTTTGTAACAGGCGAAAGTATTCACATGCTGTCTACCACATACGTTACCTGTTCAGGTTAATTACCATCGACATTGATAGAATAATCGTATGAAATTATTTCGATCAGGCGACGGAGATTTTTTTTTCCCCACACGCATGCATCAATTAAAACAAAATAAATAGCACCGTAAAATACACCTCTCAACTCATCTCACAATTTTCATATAAAAAATACGTTCGCCACTTTACTTTATATATAAAAAAATAATAAAAAAAATAATAAAAAAAAAAATCCTTTTAATTTCCAAATGTCAAAATGAATTTTTCTTTTTTATTTTCTTTTCTTTATCGTCATTACAAATTTAAATCTGTTCATATATATCGAAAGTCCTTCAATGAAGTTCTGCAATTTGAAAGAACAAGAGCTATAAATTATTGCCCCCTCATTTTTTTTTTTTTACTGCAACGCCAATTATTCCTGTTGGTCGCTATATATTTCAGTTTGAACGTCTTAATAACTGTGGGAGGCCTTCCTCTTCGTGCTTCCTCTGCTTCCACTAACTTATACCTGAAGAAAAAAAATATATGAGATGTTAGAGTAAGTATTATCAATACATACCTGTGTATACATACATCGCGGCATCATTGTATGCCTTTTACACAAGAACTCCGCCTTTAAAAATCTGTACTCGTAACTTTCGATCCAGTCATTGGGGGCCTTCGTTGTTATAGGCAATCTGCCAAGAGGGTTCACCGATTAGCAAGCAGTAAAAAGGATATAATACTTACATAGAGAGATCGTCAGAGGCGTCGAGCTGCGATAGTTTAGAATACATTGGCTATAGGGATCATCAAAATCGTTATGAATTCTAAATGTTTACTGCATGAAGAGACTGTAAGTGGTTGCGAAGGCATCGGTTATGTATTGTTGTAACAAGCATTGTAACAAGTTCAATAGTAAAATTAAGTGAGGTGAGATATATTGAGTGTGAAAAAATTTATTTATGTTTGCATGTGTAATGTTTATATATGTGTACTTTTTTTTTTTTTAATGAAAATGCAAACTACTTTTTTTTTGTAATTGCAGTGCTTAGGGTGCTTTTATAATTTTTTTTTATGATTTTATTATTTATTTATTATCTATGAACTGACATGTTTGAAATTTTTTAATTGATAAAGTATTTATTAAGAGAAGTTATTTTTTTTTTTTTAATCAAAAATTGTGTGGATATTAATAATGTGTATGATGCGAAAATATTTGAGTGTATAGTATTGATTTAAAAGAATTGATATTTAATTTAATTATTATTAGAAATTGAAATTAATATTATGTTGTTATTTAAATTTTTATTTTTTATTGTAAGAATTATTTTTTTTATTTGCATTTGATATAAGAATAAATATTTTTTATATTTTTTTTATGTTCTATACAATTTTGTTAGCGTTCAAATAATTATTATTTGCTTTGAAAAAAATTTTTTTATTCGTATCAAATATAAGAATAAATATTGTTTATATTTTTTAATATTTTACAAAATTTTTTTAGTATTTAAATTATTATTATTCATTTTGAAAAAAAGTTTTTTATTCGTATCAAATATAAGAATAAATATTGTTTATATTTTTTAATATTTTACAAAATTTTTTTAGTATTTAAATTATTATTATTCATTTTGAAAAAAATTTTTTTATTTGTATCAAATATAAGAATAAATATTGTTTATACTTTTTAATATTCTACAAAATTTATTTAGCTTTTAAATTATTATTATTCATTTTGAAAAAAAGTTTTTTATTTGTATCAAATATAAGATTAAATATTGTTTATATTTTTTAATATTCTACAAAATTTTTTTAGCTTTTAAATTAGTATTATTCATTTTGAAAAAAATTTTTTTATTTGTATCAAATATAAGAATAAATATTATTTATACTTTTTAATATTCTACAAAATTTATTTAGCTTTTAAATTAGTATTATTCATTTTGAAAAAAATTTTTTTATTTGTATCAAATATAAGAATAAATATTATTTATACTTTTTAATATTCTACAAAATTTATTTAGCTTTTAAATTATTATTATTCATTTTGAAAAAAAGTTTTTTATTTGTATCAAATATAAGATTAAATATTGTTTATATTTTTTAATATTCTACAAAATTTTTTTAGCTTTTAAATTAGTATTATTCATTTTGAAAAAAAGTTTTTTATTTGTATCAAATATAAGAATAAATATTATTTATACTTTTTAATATTCTACAAAATTTTGTTAGCATTTGAATAATTGTTATTCGTAAAAAAAAAAAAAGATTTTTCATCGTTTGTATTAAAATAAAAATATGAACAACTATTTTTTATACTTTTAAACATAATCCAAAGTTTTGTTCGCATAGAAAAATACTAAACGTTCAAAATTCTAATTTCAACCAGTAAAATAAATTTTTAATTTATATATTAGACGTTCAACAACGTATTCATTATCATTTCAACACTACTTCATTCTCCATACTTTAAAAATACTGTTAAAACAAATTATCCAAGTGGTATATATTTATCGAAAAATTATAAAATTACCGCTATCGATTGGTATGTTAATTCATTTCCTTTAAGAAAGTCCAATCTATTCTATTGCCTTTTTCCATACTTACATTTTACTCTCAAGAATAATTATTGTCTTCGTCCAGGTGGTCCATTGCTACTTATTAGTAATCGCTAAACTCACATACATACATACACACAACTAAACAAAGAATGTAAATGCAGATATACCAATTGTATAATATCACTAAAATCTATTTCTAATTGAACATTGTTAAGCAGCAAACTGGAGTCTACTGCAGCCCTTTTTTACATTGATGCAAATAAGTAACGGAAAAAGAAAGCAACAGCCTTAACAAATACACCAAGCAAAATTCATCTGCCCCATTTAAATAACAATAAAAGTTATTGCAATTGAATATTGAATATTACAAAAATTTATACATTATTCGTATATGTTTAAAATAATATTTATGAGTGATGAATATGTGAAGTAAATGTAGAGGAACGATATAAGCTTTGTATCAGGTCAAGATAATTTTAAAATTGATTATTTATAAAAAATTCAATGATGGAATATTGGCAAACATAATAAGAGACGATCGAAGATGGATTTGCGGTTGGGAATCGCTCAACCAATGACTCACAAGTGAAGAAATAATAACGAAAAGATGGGATAGGATGATGAAAGAATGTGAATTGAAAGTCATTTCAACTTCCTCTTGTAAATTTATCTAACGCACTATACAGAGAAAAATTATATAAACTATTCAATTATTATATTTTTATTTCCATCGTGTTCTTAAAATGAAATTGACAAAATTATTTCGCAGAAAAGTGTAGTAAATTCGCCAATTGACTGTACACATTTCTTTGTCTTATTCAAAAAGTCAACTGAGCATTATGTAAAATATAAACTAACAAACAAACAGTTGTCAGGAGATATTTAAATAGCGAATAAATATAAACATGTTATTATAAAAAATATAAATGAATATAAAAATAAAATACGTTAAAAAAAATAAATGAAAAATTTTTTATACTTATTAAATTATTATTCTCATTTTTATTGTTCTTGTTATTAATATTTATCGTTGATATTTTATTCAAACACTATAGATTCCTTTTGCAATTTCGAATTCCAAATATTTAACACAGAGATGTAAGAATATTTTAAACTCCTGAACAAAAAAAAAAAATACACAAACAGCAACGATGAATATTATAATATTACTACTAAACAAATGACCCGGCAAACGTTGCCATATAAATTATTTCTAGTGAATATTTTGGTAGTTAAATTATTATTATATGTTTATAAATTATTATTAAAAAAATATATAAATATTTGGTAGTTAAAAAAAAAAAAGGAATTATTACAGTATTAATATCGCTATTAAAAAATGGGGGTTGGTGATAGAAGGGTGAAAATTAAGGGTTATATGTATTTTTAATGCCAAATCATAACAAAATAAAAATAAAAAATTTTGTAAAAAAATAAAAAATTTTGTAAAAAAAAAAAGTTTTTTTTTAGGATGGGCCACCCTTATTATTTAATATGTACACAAAAAATTTAATAAAAATCGGTCAAGCTGTTTCGAAGGAGTTTGGTTACAAACACTGTAACACGAGAATTTTATATATATAAATAATTAACTCTTACTTAATTATTCTTATATTCTAACAAGAGATTGATAATTAATTTTGTCAATTTTATTTATTAAAAAAATTTCAATTACTTATATATTACTCAAACACACACGTACCTTTCGATATGTAAGCACTTTGCATTAAAAGATTAATGTCATCTGAATTCATTTGCTTATTTATTTATTTATTTATTTATTTTTTGGATCAAAGGTGATTTTATTAACACAAGAGTGGAGTTTCTGAAGACTGGTGTAGGCTGTCGTCATGATGAATGTCGGTAGATAACGAGAGACTATATTATACCAAGAGACTATGCGTCTTACTTCTGTCATTTTACCACTACAGAATGCACTTCTGTGTAGTTATATTGCCACAGCAACAGCAGAATTAGTAACCAGTTAAGAAAATATACGTGTAAAAATTATAAAAGAGGAGCAAAAAGTAAGGAACCTCACATTAATATATTAACAATGAGAGATCTATTTAATTTAATAATTATTTGTTTTCCAAGAAATTAAATTGTGGAAATAGAAAATTATAAAAAGTTTATAATTTACATTCAGCTTGATATGTTAATTATTTTAAATTATCAGTTTATATTTGCATACGATTGAGGAAATATGTGCATGATGATTAATCAATATTCACGTGTATATGAGCAGCAATTTTCCTTACAGAAAATCTCGAGCACTTTGACAGCGATATAAAATAATATATACATAGTGAACATGGGATGAATTAATAAACATGTCAATGATATGACATTATACAGTGTAGTTTGATTATTTTCCTGGTCTCAAAGATTCCATAGTAATTATAGTAGTTTATTTAAAATATTTTTTATGTAAAATCATAAATATTTTTATATTCTTTATTTTTTTATTTATATTAATACTCATAAATCATTGGATCATCCTGATTTGACTCATAAATACGTGATAAAAAAAAAATAAACCAATAATATATCATATCGATAATTATTTATTAGGGTGGCGCCGAAAAAACCGACTATTTTTAAGAGGTCGCTCCAAATTTTTTTAAATTTCAAAAATCGTCAAAAATCGAATTTTTCTTTATTTTTATTTTTTTTTTCTAGTTACGGTATAATTTTATAGACCAAGAAAAATTAGTTTCTGAAAGTTTCAGTTCAAAATTTAAATTTTGAAAGGTCGCTCATAATTTTTTTTTATTTATTAGTGTATTACTTTAGATTTTTTCGAGCGACCTTTTAATATTCAAATTAAAATTCCATACATTTTTTTTCTTCGATTTAGTACAATAATCGATAAAAATACACCACGAGATTAATGATAAATCAAGCACAATATAAAAGACATAATTTTTTTTAAATTTAACAATTTTACAAGTAAAACGTATCATTACATTTGATTGTTTTTTCTGAGTTCTTAATATTTCGTTTAATTATGATTAGTTTTGTCATAAATAATCCAAAATTTTAATTTGAATATTAAAAAGTCGCTCGAAAAAATCTAATGTAATACACTAATGAAAAAAAAAAAAAAATTATGAGCGATTTTTCAAAATTTAAATTTTGAACTGTAACTTTCAGAAACTTATTTTTTTTCAGTCTATAAAATTATAGCGTAACGAGAAAAAAAAATAAAAATAAAAAAAAATTCGATTTTTGACGATTTTTGTAATTTAAAAAAATTTGGAGCGACCTCTTAAAAATTTTTTTTCGAACTGTCCTTTGGAGGGAGCTCTTAAAACATCAAAAACTAACATTTTTTCACCCGAGACTTAAAAAAAAAATAGTCGGTTTTTTTGCGCCACCCTATTATTTATGCATAAAATATAATAAAATAATTGCTGCAATATATCAAAATACAATAAATAAATTATGTTTTATTAATTAAATATAGCTGAACAAATGAATATGAATTAATGTTTGAGATTATACAATTGAATATTACAAAACGGATGTAGTTTATAAAATATGAAAACAAAGAAAAATTTATTATCTGTGTCTTGAAATCGTGCGATGAAATTTTAAATATCAATGACAGTTATTAAGTAGAAAAAAATATAAAAATGTCATGACTTACAAAGTAATTTGTTTTGCATAATGAAGATAATTGATATGAACTAGAGTATATCGTATTACATTGAATGTAGTTCTTAACTCTACGTCACTGCATTAAACCTCGCCATAATATTCATAAACTCATTTCAAGTCATGTCTACTTCGTGGCAATGGGTCGTTACGATGCATGGTAGTGTATGGAGCTGCTGTTTCCTTGGTTTTATTCCACTGGTTGGTTGTTACCGAGACAACGGACAGTGTTGGCTCTATCGCATACAATGATCATCTACTAAGACTTGTGTGTTGCACCTGCAGCTTCTTAAATTGCGCTCAATTCAATCGCTATTTCTCATGACAACATTGCGCGCTCTCAACCGAGAAATGAGAAGACATAAAAGACAAATATGCTAGTATATAGTATAAATATCTCGCAACAATATTCTACAATAAAATATATGAGCAAAATAGTATAATTAATAATAAATTAAATGAAAAAGAGAAAGTTTTTATTATTTTAGTAAATGAATAGAAATTAATTTATCCGGTTGTGATTTAAAAACATTATTTTGGTCCAGCAAAATAATATTCATTGTAATTATATCTCATTCGATTTAACTATTCTCAATTGCTATAATTAAAAAAATTAATTATATAGTGAAATAGAATATTAATCGATGGAAATTAAAATAAATTAGTATTAAATTATGAAAAATATTAACGGATACAGCAGAGATCAAAGACGCTTTTCTTGGCTATTAATTGTTGCTTTCTCTTATCAATTTTTTTTAGCCAAGCATCAGCATGATTCCCACATATATTGAAACAATGAATATGAGCTTCTGTTTGTAATCCTAAATAAAGAAGTTTTATTAGTAGAATCGATTGTATTTTTATGTTAATTTATTTAATATAATTTATCTACCAATGACAGTGTGATCTGGATTCCAGATAATATTAGCAATTGATGAATTCCTTTCGGTCTCTTCGAAGTTTATAACATCAACAACACGATCCCAACTGGACAATACAGGAATAGTAATTTGACGAGTTTCAGTATTCTCCCAATAATACCAAACAACAACGAGTTCTCCAGTGAGTTTATTCCATGCCAAGTGTCTTACATAACCCAAATAATCAATTCGTCGATAACCAATGCACTGTTGTCTTGTGACATCCCAAAGAGACAAGGAACCATCACCAAGACCACCGCCTATGCATAACATACCAGCTTCCCATGGATGCCAAGCATGAGCCTGGTTGAAGAAGAATATAATATCCATCATAGTTATTTTATTTTTTATGATAATTCCCGAGTCGAAATTTTTGTACTTTTCGAAGTATTCTTATATAAGTAGTCGATTAAACATCCTATTACTCTGGTTGGCTTATTGATTTTATATGGAATCTAAGATACCTCTATAAATCTAGTATATTCTAGTGAAATTATAATTTAAGAGTAATTAAGAGTTAAGTAATTAGAAAACACGAAAATTTACATAAGCGATATAACTTTCATACAATTTATTGGTACATAGATATTTAATGAAGTTAGAAATAATAAGTATTATTCCGAACAAAATGCCAATATGTCAATGCCATAACCTCATTAGTGTGGTAAAATTGTATTAATAAAACTAGCACGAAGAAAAGATGCGAAAATTCTGGCGATCGACAATAAGTATTAAATTAGTACTTAAAATGTATTCAATGTATAATATTATTTTATAGTTGAAGTTATATTATTTTTTTCAGCTGAAGAAAATAAATTGGATAAAATGCTCATAGCTTAATAACAGAAGTGTAGCTAAAAAATCGAGAAAAATATCATCAACTGAAGTAATTAATAAAATAACTGCATTGGCAGAACATTTGAAATTTTTAAAAAATATCCATGAATCAAAATATCAATATAATTTGTGTAAAAAAAATACACTAAGTATTTATTACATCATGTGTATAAAATATATTTCTTTTAAAAAATGTTTTGCTTTTAAAATAGCATAAAAATTTCGACTCGGGATACATTTACTATTTAATAATTATTATAATTTTATCGTTGAATATTACTTCTGTAGCGTCGAAATATTCTATCTCAAGAAAAATATCCAATTCAGGAAAGAGATAAACACGTACACCTTTGTCATATCCTGTACTTACGACGTAACGATTGTTTGGTGAAATTCCAATATTTAATATAATTCCATTATGAGCTTGAACAAAATGAATCAATCGATCTTGTTGTGTACCAAACATTTGGAATAAACACAATCGTCCTTCACTGCATCCACTATGTCAATAAATTAATTCGTTATGATTAAATTAATTTTGAATTCATCATATTAAATTGATTTGAAATTAATTTCACAATTTTATTTTTTCACATTATACTCACGTTATAATTTCACGATCGTTTTTACTCCAACATATACAACGAATAAAACAATTTTCGCATATACACGCATGTTGCCATACTGCTTTTTCTGTTTCAACATCAAGAACCACTAAATGCATATTTTGCGAAGATATTGCAACATACTGACCATTATGACTCCATTTAACGCATTGAATTCGTTTTGTTCCTATTTCAGGAAATGCACCAAAAATTTTAAATGATGTAGATGTATCGACATTAGTAAAAAAATATAATTCTTGTTCGATTGCTGCTACTATAACATCCTTTGAGCTCCAATCAATAGCACCACGCGCTGAAATAATAATCCAAAATTTGGAATATAATTATATTTATTATAATGCATATGAATTAATTTATTTTTTTATTTTTTTTTAATTTTATTAATTATTTTTATTTTTCTATTAATTATTTATTTATTATTATTTTTAATTATTATTTATATACATAATATCAATATATATTTATATATATAATAATAAATATTAATTATTAATATAAAAAAAATAATTATTGAAAAAAAAAAAAAAATAAAAAAAAATTAAAATTAAAATAATATTTTAATAATTTCAATGAATTTACATGGAAAACGTCGGTAGCCCTGTAATTTTATTGATTTATTTTTACTTCCTATCAAGGGTCTATTTCTGGCACGTACTTTCCAAACATCATTCATCGATGAATCCTCAATTAATTTATTACGATTATTTTTATATATTGGTAATTGTTTTTGAATTCTAGTTGATTTAGAACAAATATTAAGCACCTTCTGACTACCAATACCACGAACAATATTCAATTCGTCCATGGCTTTTATCATTAATCGCTTTCTCGAAGTATCAGTGAGTGTTTTAATCTATTAAAAATAAAAAAATTAATTTAATTCAATTCAAAAATTCAAATACTTGCCATTTTTATTTATTCATGAATTATGTCTTAAACTTTATAATACTACCTGATGAATAAAAAAAAAAATTGTTTCATCACAGAAAAAATAAAAAGAATAAAAAATAAAATACATAAAGATGATCATGATTGCAAAATGAAATAGTAAATGATCATAAGTCCATTGAGTGTGAAAATTTTAAGATGCGTGGGCAGGATAGAGGACATGAGGTAAAGTAAATTACAATTTTTTTTTTTCCATAAGATGAAGTATATACCAAGGATCGTCGTACCACGACCACGGCCAACGTGTTACGCGATTAAGCTCGTAAATCCCGCGACGGCGACGTATTCAGCTCCGCGTGTACATCGCATCAATGAGCTGCTATTCGTTTGGTAGAGACGATTATGAAAACGGGGAGAAAACGAGTTGTATTGCATATATGTACGTGCATATTAACAGGCATATATACGTACATTGATGTACATATTTGCTTGTATATATGTAGTGTAAGAGATAAATATGCGTGGAGGAAGAAGGCGAAGAAGGAGTGTATATATTCATGAAGAAAGAAGTAAATATATAAAGAGTGTGCGGGAAATGAGAGTTGGTGAGGAAGGTCGTGGAGAAGATTCACGGGGCGACATTGAGGCGAGGCAAAAGCGCTTATGAATTAAGCACTACCGATCTTGTATGCTAATCAAATGATTTTAAGCGACATTCAACGTGTCGTTGCGATCGTTTATTCGCTAAGATAATCGATTATATCCTCCATTTATATTTTATTAATAAATATAAAAATAAATATTTTTTTTTTTTTCGAGTCTCTTAGTTAACGAATATTTACCTGATTGTCTATATCAAAAAGTAGCCAGATATACTTACCATTCATAATAAATAAAATTTGCTTTTGTACTTTATACAATGATAAATAAATATTTAAAGTTTTGGCAGATTTTCTATTTATTGCATTATAAATTATATAAAAATTATATAAAAAATATAAAAATTATTGGATTATAAAAATAAATAATTATTTATATTGTCTTTGGTAACTAATAATTATGTATAAGTATACAAATTAGAGTTTGTTTTCTTTTTATAAATAATTTAAATTGAAAAAATAAATATTTTTTTGGATACAAAAGCAAATTTTATTTAATAAAATTATTTTTCTCTTTATTAGTTTGGCATAAAAATCGTGTTGACTTGTGTTATTTATTTATAACTATATTGTTTCCGTTAACAATAAAATTCAAAAACACAATATCAATAATAAAATAAAATAAAATAAATGATGAATAATAATAAAAATATATAAAGCTATTTTATAAAGAAAAAAAAAATTACTTACTTGATGAAGAACATTAAAATATCGTTCACTATTATGATCATTCTCATAATCTCGATGCATTAAATTGTATCGTGACACTTCAAAATTTTGGTCTTTTCTTTGGGGGATAAATCTGTCTGTTGAATTTGAAAGAGTGTAAAGTGGAATGAATTGACGTTGAAAATTTTTATGGGAAATTTCTTGTTGATTCGGTGGGATCGGTAGTGATGCATAAACTGGAACCTGTTCCTATAAACAGAAAAAATAAAATAACAAATGTATATATAAATTATACATGTTTATACATGTATAAAAGAATAACAATAATCGTAACAATAATAATAAAACAATTTTTCCACGTGTGTTGAGAATTGTAATACAATAAGGTTTTAACGGTCGTTTCCCGACGACGGTTGATATTATTCAATTGATAAAGAGAAGTGATTCAGACACGAAATGGAAAATTTTATCGTCTACCAACCGGGTTGGACTGTAAATGTAGTAACAGAGATTAAGAGTGAGCATATGAAAAATAAAAAAATAAATAAGTAGAAAAAAAAATAATATGTGAAAGAGAATTGAGAATAAAAATAAAAAGAAAAGAGGGACATTATTTATGCACAAAATTATTGTGAGGGGTGGACAATATTTACCACTGTTCATACCAATTCTCTCCCTAGTTTTCATCCCTTCTTTCGGTATATATTGATGTATGTATATATATATTTAGACCCCCAGCGAACATCTGGCCTTTTCTCAACTTTTTCGTTCTCAAATGATGGATGGGACAAGAGTTCTGGGAGTGACGATATTGTCTTTATATTCTTAAAGGAATTTTTCGTTTTTTAAATAATATAAAATTATTTATTATTATGATAAATTTTATAATATAATAAAATTATTTAATAAATTGGAATATATATATATTTTTTTTTTTTTTATATTATTCACATTATAATGAAGGGTTTAGAAATATTGTAAATTACGTTGTGTTAGAAATGACGAGACCTAACGTGACCTGTGGGGCACTTTAACCCCAAACAATGTCTAACCCCCGATACATCATAGATATAAAACTGGATTTAAGGGACAAATGTTTGTTTTGTGTATACAGTTTGGTATACTCATTTTAATTTAACTTTACACTCTGCAATATTTTTTTTTTTAGTTTCTATACTTGGATTTTATTCACTAATGTCCAATGCAATTTTGTTGATATTAAATTTTTAAGTTTTTTATGTTTTTTATTATTATCGTGATGATTGAAAAATTATTTCAGAGGTTTATTTAAATTTTTATATCATTTAGAAATGATTCTCTTTGAGATAAAAATTATTATTAATATAAATAATTCAATATTGTATTTTATTAATTCACGTATAGATTAAATTGATTGGAAATAAAATTTAAAATTTATTATTTTATTAGTATAAATTGTTAGTATCAATTATTTTATTATAATAAATAATCTCAAATATTTAATTTAAATTTCATTCGAATTTAATAAAATAAATATATATTCTTCTCAATTTAAAACAATAAATAAATAATTATAAACATCATTGTCCATGTTCTTTATTTTTTTATTAAAATCCCAAACTCAAATTTATCTTATTAATTAAAATAAACACACTTTGAAATTGTATAAAAATTATTTAAAAACACCTCAAACATATTTTTATAAATTTTCTCAATGACAATTATACCTACATAACCCTTAGAAATAAATATAAATACACACATACACAGACTCAAACACAGACATATAGAGAAGAACTCGATGTTACCAAAGCCAATAAATTGAAAGCTGCAAAAGGAGATTGCGGCTCATTTGCATGGAGCTGTAGACTTTTAAAATCCATCGTCACCAGCTGTGATATTCGAGCAATAGCTACACATCTCTGAAAATCTCACCACCAACTTTCCCATAGTACCCAACAGCCCATACATACATAATATACAATACTATATAAAGCAATAGACATATAAAAATACATACATGCATTAATGTATTATGAAGGTGAGACCCCCAGCAAAGTGAAACAAGTTTTCACGTTACACTGTGTTCCAACCTGATTCCTTCAACTATTGCAAGGTGTCACAATGAAAGGGTTGTCATGCACCTTCCCCCAATTTCTTCTGATAAATATAAAAAATAATAAAATAAATAAATATCTTTTTTCAAATATTTTTTATATTAATCAAACAATCCATTTAAAAATTTTCCTTTTCCCTACGAATATAAAATAATAAATTCCAGAGTAAATAATTCGCAAAATTTTATTTCATAAATAAATTAAATATCAATATTATTCTCCCGCTTGAATTAAAAATTAAAATATAATTAAATTAATTATACTGCACTTGCAGGTAGATATAAAATAAATTAATTCATCATCGTAAAAATATAAAAACAAAGTTTATATTTTGATAATTAAACTTTGAAGGTTGATATTAAAAACAATGCATCGACTTGGTCTGTATATACTTATTATATATTTATATAAATATATATATGTACCAAGATGACCAGTGGTATCTTCCCACGGTACAGGAGCGGCGGCCTCCGGACAGAGATGAGCAATACCACGCGCTCGTTCACTCACTTATGGGAGACATCAGAGTGCATAGGGGAATTATATTATATGAGTGTGGATGACGCCATGCCATGGTGGACCGGTCCGTAGCAGAAGTAGTATAAGCACCAACGGCAGCAGCAATAGCAGATGACAATCGCACACACGCAATGCTCGTGTGCTGCAAGATACAGAAACTCTTTGCCCGCTGGGCATCATCACCTGCGCGCACATCCGAGGTCTCATTTGGGTCGTGCACAGGATAATAAGGCCAGACTTTGAGCCTAATAAAAGCCGGAAGCCTTTCCACACGTAAGGTCGAAAGGTAAATTCAAGGCATAATATTTATTACAAAGAAACTTGATTGAATGTCTTTGATATTGCGAACGATGAATTTATTATTTAAAAATATCTGAGTTTATTTATTCATTTATTGCTATTGGATTTATTATTTTAGAGGGTATAGAAACATATCTATTACTCTTGGGGATCCATGCTAGGATTTTATTAAATAATGTACGAGAAAGTTTAAATTTTCTTCTTAACTGTAACACTAGCAAGATGATTTTATAATGACTATCCACAAAATTTGTAACATCGTATCTGCAGCCAGTTGTATGCGAGCTAACATTATTGCATATTGCTCTTCGTAAAATATTTTGTGCGTAGTTAAAGTTGAAATGTTCCTAACAAGTGAAGCGAATCAACAAAACTATAGGTGAGTACTTAAAATTAGATTATATTTCATATTTGTTTTACTAGTTAAAAAATTATAATTTTATCTTTAAATACAAAAATTAATTATGTTTTGTAAAATAATGGCATAAGCCTAAAATGGCATATGTATTCAATGTGTTGTCTTTTAACTATGCCATTTTACCGATAGCAGTAAGGGTAAAATGGTTAATGACATTTTTTATGTTTTTTTTTTTTTGCAATAAAATAAATTTTTAAAATGAATTTTAAGTGTGTCAGTATGAAAGTAATATTTCTAAAGCTTTAGAAAACTATTTTACTTTAACCCAACAATTTGTAATTTACAAGTAGCACTCAATAAAAAAAATGGTATGCCATTTTAAGTCCTATATATGTGTAAAAAATTAGATTTATATAAGTATAGATGGGTTTATGGGCTTTTTTTTTATGTCTTCGAGGTTTGACATGGTGGGTTAACTCTTCGAGCGCACGCTCACAAGTACTGAGACTGCCAAGGCAAGCGGCAATAAATCGCTTTAGAGTAGGGAGTATAAGAGGACCGACACGCGCGATGTAGGCGAACACTCCTGGCGACTTGCGTGGCTCATGGCCCGTGGGCGATCGAGTAAGTACTCCTCCATGCCACCTGAGTATGTATACATGTATGTAGATGAGTATTATATATGTGCGCATGTATATATGCGTGTTGGAAATACATTTCTCTGTACACCTGATCTAGTTGATTTGAAAAATTTTTTTGTATCGTTGGAAATAAATTGTACGATTCATCATTTTGTATTTTGCAGTGGATTATAGTAAATGGGAATGGATAAATAATGTAATGAAATTTATTGATGAACAAATATGTGTGTATGTGTAAATATTTATTTGTTTGGATCCGGGATGGAATTAACAGTGTTTGCAAGGAATGTGTTTTAAACATTTGTTTGAATGAGTATATTTGTTGATTAATTAATTATAAGGAAAATAAATTTTTATTTGATTGATGTAGGTCAGATATTTAGCGTGATGATTTAATAATAATTTTGAGATTAATAATAAAGAAAATATTTTATATTTAAAGATTTATAAAAATGTTTTTTTGTATTAGTTTAAAATTTTGTATTTAAAAATGAAACGTTAAATAAAATATTTATCCAATAAAAATGAAAACGATTTTTGATAGAACTTTTAATAGAAATATTTTGTACAAATATAAATAATAACAAAATTTAACAATAATAAAAAGTACTATGTTTCTTTATAATAATTTATCCACGAAGTTTAAGACGAAATTTATCATCGTCCTAAACTAAAATAAATAATATCAACCTAAACAAACACATTAATATAAAATCAATCTTGAAAAAATACTTAACAAATAAAATGATTAAAAAAATGATTTCCACCTCTCAATACATATATATATTTATTTATAAAACAAATATACATATACCTCACTACACATACCAGATATATAATATATTTTTCATCTATATACATCCAATATCGTTCGAATGCGTCGATGGATCAGTAGAGATCACACGAGGGCACACGCACTGCTCTCCAACAGCGAAGACATCTTTTTTTCTTCGGCATTCCAGTCGACATAGTCGTCGTCCCTGGCATCGTACACTGCAACAAGGCTCTAGAGGAAGAGAAGGAGCAAATAAAAATAGGATAAATAAACCAAAGATAAGAAGAAGAAGAAGAAGAAGAAGAAGAAGGCCAACAAGAAGGAGTAGAAGAAGTATAAGGACAAGGCAAAGCGCGACAACACAGTAACGACCCTTGCTCGCCAATACATCCAAGATGATCTATCTCTATCGCAGATTCTCTGACACCAAGCCGTCCATCTTTCTTACCACTGCGTATACACTCTCATCTGTATTTTATACTCAGTGCAATTGAAGAACTTATACATACACTATAAAATATCTATCCATTTATACACATAGAAGAAAAGTACATATGGATTATCTCATTTTATTTGGGGTACACTACGCGGAATGGGTCACTACACACAAATACATATGTGTATGTATATGTATATGTATTTACTAATGTATTATATGTGATATCCGAGACGATATTTAACGTCTTGAAACTTTATCACAGTTTATATATCAGACATTTTCAATTCCTATGGGTGTTCAGTGAACGTCCAGGCGCCCATGATGCGCCTGGCGTCCATTGCCACTTTTATATACTCGTACATATGTGTGTATATGTATGTATGACATTGTTCGTTCACTCGAGCAGAATTAATCTCAACGAACGATATCTTTAACTCGTCATCTGTATGGCTGACTTATTAAAAGAATCTTGTCTGCGACCTTTTAACATATTCAGATGATCAATATCTATTAAATAGAGGGAAAGTGGCCTAAAATGGCGTACTATTTTTTCTATTGAGTGCAACTTGGAAACTGGAAACTGGTGGGTTGAAGTAAAATTGTTTTCTAATGCTTTAGGGATATTATTTTCATACTGACATACTTGGAATTTATTTTAACAATTTATTTTATTGCAAAAAAATATAAAAAATTTCATTAACCATTTTACCCTCACTGCTATGGGTAAAATGGCATACAAAAGATAATTAAATTTTCTACTTAAAGACAGAATCATAATTTTCTAACTAGTAAAATATATAAAATATAACCTAATTCTATAAGTATACTCACCTATGACTGCGGATACGATGTTACAAATTTTGTGGGTGGTCATTAGAACCATCTTGCCAGTGCTACACTTGAGCGGGAATTTTAAAATAGCTAATAAGCCATTTTACTCAAGTATACCATTTAGTTTTACCTTAAATAATTTAGACATTAATATTCATATTTTCATTCTTCCTCATTCATTCACACACTTTCATTAATTATCATATTCAAATCAATTTATATTTCTTATCAATTATATGGTATCCACCGATATTATTTATGACATGAAAATTTATAATATAGTGCAGAAGTGCAGTGAAGATTAAAAATTATTCGTGGAAAGTTGGCACTAGATAAAATAAAAGGCATTAAACGATCAGTTAATTACAATGCATTTATCAGTGTAAAGGGGTAAAAAATAAATAAATAAATATATACACATATATATATATTTAGATATATATACATTGAGGGAAGAAATGAAGGAGTGAATATGCTACAGAGAAATGTGTGATAGCGTAAATTACATTTAGCGTCTGGCTAAAGGCTACGGCTAATGAATTGGTATATCTATTATTATAATGGCAGAATATGCCGAGGTGAAAACGGGTTATACTAATCGCGATATAATATCGTATATACGTGTGCATGGCAACGCCCGATAACGGCCACAGCAACCTTATATATATATATACATATATACCTGTATGTTTGTGTGTATATAAAAAAGAGTTGGAGATCGCGCCTATTGCGCGCTTGACTCCATTCTCGCCGCCGTCGTTGCAACTATCTCGGCGTTGAAGTCTCCGCGGGCCATCTCTGGCATTTTCATTTCATACATTAATATATATATATATGTATATATACCCAATATCGTTTTATCAGCACCATTTGCAACCAACAAATGTCTTCAATGAAAGTCATATTTAACTCAATGCAGTCGTTTATTTCTCACACGATTATTACATTGAAAAAATAAAAAAAGATATACAGAGATGAATAATAATAAAAAAGGTGAAGAACTTTTCGTTATCGATTCAAATTTATTTATAAATAACAAATATTTAATGATAAGAAATTTATAAAATATTATTCTTATTCAAAATTATATCCATGTACATTTATATAAATTAAATTGATATATTTATATTTATAAAAATTTTAATGAAGATTTAGATTGTAAATCTATAAAAAATATTTTACTATTTCAAAGTGTACCACTAATTTTATTTCTTCTCACGATATATAATTAACATAATTATATAAATAAATAAATATAAAAATGTGTGAACATGTGCATTGAGAATATATTTATATACATAAATACATATGTATATATCTATGCGTTGGACGCCCCTCTTTGACACACATTAGATCGTGCGTTAGAAGCTCAGCGATTGGCTCGTTGAATGTTCTAGGAGGTTGGACCGATGCCCCATCCGCTTTACTGGAGATTACTATTTACTATACAACACTCATTGATTATTGCCCCCACTATATTATCTACATAAAAAAAATATACATCCACTGCTATAAACAATTAAATAAAATCACCAAATCTTTTTAGCTACTGCCTGCAGAATATTAATCACGAAGATTCACATGAATTTATCCACGTCTTCGAATGAATAAAAATATTTGCGGTGTGAATAAAGTACGTTCAATGACAAATAAATATATTTCCATGTGTCATATTGAAGCTCTTGGGAAATTGAACGTATTATTATAAAGTGAATATAAAGTGCGAATAGAGCCACCGTGATGCCACACACTGGATCAAGTTTAATACTTGAAGTAGAAACGATGATACAAAAGTGGAGGGGCAACGTACCACGCGACCTCTGTCATTCTTTTACTTTGCTCACCGCTCAAGAAGATCTTGGCTGAACAAGTCTTTTGCAGTCTCGCGTGGCACCTTCAACTGGAAGGTCGTTGGATTGAAGTGACCACATTGTTGCATTAATACAACAAACATTAACTGAATAATTTATTAGGAATATATATTAAAAATATATGTAGGTATATAGTGAATGATTTATCTATATATGTAAATATATACATTGGTGGATTGATGTATGCGATAAAGAAGTGAAGTATATACCACGTCGTGAAATGTACAAGAGGAAAAAGTGACGCGAGGAATAAAACAAGAATTCACGCGGTGTACATAGGAAAGGATAGTGAAGTTGCGCGGATCGGTTCATCGCACATCATGAAGATCGAGCGAGAAAGAATGGCGGGGTGGAGGTAAAGGTAGATAAAGAGGGGAGGAATAAGAGAAGAGAAAGAGAGATGAAAAGAGGAAGAAGCAAAGCTGTTCAGGAGCCCTGCCTTCTTCCTTGGCCACTACAGCATCGCTTGTGGATCTCGAGTGGACTTGGACCTTCAGTCGTTCGCCGTTGTTCTTGCAAGCAGGAGGTTAGGTCATGTGTTGTGTGACCATGTGTATATATGCATGGATGTATGTATGTATGTATGTGTATATAAAAATATAATTGTCGTTAATTTTATTTATTTTATTCATTTTTATTTTCAGTTTTTTTGGAAATTTTATAAAATTTCTTTTGATAGTAAAATTACTTTTTTTTTTTATTTATTAATTTTTATATGAGGCGGTAGATGAAAAGACATGTGACGAGGCGTTATGAATATTATGGAAAAATTTTTTTTTGTATAATTTAAAGAGGAAAATTTTTATTTCAATTGTTTGTGGAGATTTTATAATTTATTGGAAATAATGTTTATGAGATTTAATTATTTAATACTCTTTGGTAGTTTATGTTGAAGTGGATTTTGGTTTTATATGCCTGGATGATTTTGAAATTGCGTGAGGATTGTTTGGTGGAATTCGATGAAGTATTTGGCGCGAAAAATACAAATGTGGCGCGCGTACTGTTTTATTCATAAACAATATTGATATATATTATTGTTCTTCATTATTTTTTTTTAATGTACTGCAATAAATTCTTGTTACGGATTGACAAAGTTATTCTCACGACAAACTTCGCTGTGGCAATCTGGTGAACAGATAATTGGTGGCCGTTAAATTTTATTATTCAAGACGAATACAATATGATGTGGATCAATGATAGGGAGAATTTTACTCGAACAATTAAAATGACTGGGTAAGTCAATATATATTATTACAAATATTTTTCTTTTATTTTTTATTCTTTTACCGTATACATTAAATATTTTCAATAAAAAATCATATGATCGTGTGGATTTAATGATCAATCCTTTCGTCGAAACAATTTTCTTAATATGCACTTCTTGTCTCATCATATTATTCTTCTAATATACAAAGAGAAAACTATTATAGATTCTTTACAATTATTATTTTTTATTCCAATACTTAAAAAAAACACAGATGTATATACGATAGCAAATGTCAATAAGTATTGAAAAATTATATAGATGCTCGAGTTTAACGAGAATACAAATACTTTCAAGTACAAGATTGAGTCATCAAAATTCCTTAACTTTTATAGTTATATTCATAACGTACTTATCTGTATAATGTTTCAAAATTATACACATTGAAATTATCATGGTTATTATTCCTCGTTTAACGTGCTACAGATTAAAAAAAAAAAAAATTAAAAATAAGAATAAAAAATGATGAAAGTAGGAAAATACTTTTATGTTACAAAATTCATAAGTTAAAAAAAAAAAAAAAAACTTAAATATTTCACAGTATGATATTTATTTTCTACATGCAATTGGTTACTTGGAGAATTTTTTTCATCTCCACCTTTCCCTCTTTCTCTCCCATATTTTTTTTTTATTTATTTTTCTACTACCCCCCGCCTCTCCCCCTTCTTTGTTTCTTTATAGAACTTGGCGTAGAGTTCTCGTAGAGGCGCGGAACATTCGTTACAGTTGCTCGGCTCTATTGAAATCGCGTTGGCAATTTAGATCGTAGGTTATTCACTCAAGCGCGCAATAACTTCACAAGAGATAAAAAAAAAATATATAAATATATTTATATATCCCCCTGTATATTCATCACCTTTTCCTTTTGGTCTAACACTTATAAGCATTGTCTTTGTCTCAACATAAATATTCACAAACCCTATTGACTTTTATATTCGATTGGTATCGATGCCTGCACCATCAATAAATATTTTTTCTTCAAAATGACATTTTGCATGATAACGAACAGCTGCTGTTGTGCCTCCATTACTTGACCTCTCTCCTCCGTCTCTCATTGGACAGCTCAGAGAACTTTCCATCCGTTGATGATCGCGATCATCGATCACGCGAATTTATATATACACATTCAAAGGAAATAAAATGACCGCGAATAATTCATATATTTATTTATTGCTTCTGCAGTTGTTTTTCTGATTTTACTTTATTTTATTTTTTTTTTTAATATCTCTCGCTGATGAAATTATAGTTGGGAGACATTTGGGCCAGAGGGGGATTATTATACCCCTATATACACATTGAATAGCCGCGCCCACACGCGGGAAACTTTGAATCCACCAGAAACGAGACAAACCGCGATACGACAACCCACATTGGACCTGTCGCTCTTGTACAAACCGACGACACGCATATATGTCTGACCGGTACACCCACGCACTTTGCGCTTCATGATTTTTTTTTATTTTTAAATGTTATTTTTATATACATATAATTATGTCTTTCTTCTTGGACGCGAGTCCTCATCAAATGTCATGATATAATTATATGTATTTAATATTTATATACTTATTATATTAACCTCTAGAAGAGTAAAAAATCGATATCGCTAGGGTGGGCTAAATAATACTTTGGATTTTTTTTTCTTTTACTACAATGAAAATACTGTTCAAGATGACCAAAAAATGAACGTGTGAAAAGAGGAGCTTTTAATTTTAATATTAAGAGGTGACGCAGAGTGATTTTCGATTTCCCATTTAAATAAAACGGAAATTTTTTTTTTTTTTTTTTTTTTTTTGGAATTTTTTTGCGTTATAGCGAATTCTTATGTTGTAAAAATCAATACATATTCTTATAGGAAATCAAGTGATCTACAAAAAAGGTCCTATATGATTTTTCGCTAAGTCAACTCGTTGAAAAGTTATTCGAGGTTAAAGTTCAAAAACACATTAACATTTTTACGAAATAAAAATTTTACGGCTCCCTAATATCGGCTCGTCTTGTGATAGGAACTTTGTATATAGTTGATACATGATACCAGACACTAATTTGAACACTTTTCAAGGGAGATTTCAACTCTCAAATCCCGACCGACTAAAAGCTAAACATAAATCAAATGAAAATGATAAAGGAAAAATAATTTCTTTTATTTCATTTCTGTATTTAATAAAAAGTGATGAGGATAATGGGATGAAAATTGTCTCGGAATTGTTTGGAATTGTAGAGTGATGCGAAGCGTGACCGCACAGGAGGGCAAAGAAGGAGGAGGAGATTGGTATACAATCTGCTTTGTATGTGTGTGTGTGTGTGTATTTGTTGCTACGTTTAGAAACCGGGCATCCAAGTCGAACGTGTCGAAACGCTTCGATGTCGTTCATTAACATGGCTATACGTGCACACTGTACATGTTGTATGTTCTCTTTCGCTCTTGTCTGTGTGTTAAAACTCCATTGTGAAGAAAGATAGAATTCATTCTGAGCCTCGAGGACCCCAAGATTCCATCGATAATCGCGCGTCGGTGGAGGGCCGAGTTCACTCCTCATCCTGCAACCACCTCTATGCATCATTCCTCTTCACGGCCTGGGTGGCAGATTGAATTCGTATCTGCCATGGTGCAACTTACGAGAGTTACACTTAAGGTGTAACATATAATTTTTATTTTTTTTGTCATTTCCTTTCTGTTATAATTATCTTTCGACAAAAAACAAAAATGACGGATGCAAATTAACTTGATATATATTCCATACGTTATTATTAAATCATCATCGCGGAAGCACTTCCGTGTAGATATTAATTTTTTTATTTATTATACACAGCTACATCCAGTTATCTTGAGTTTCATCAAAGTATATAATAATATTAATAATTATATTTATTATTATTTAAATAAGAGTGTATAGAAATAAATTCAAAATTTTTTTTTATCACTCAATTTTTGAGAGCGATGTAAAATATTGATAGATTTAAATATTATTTCAATTCAAATATTTATTCAATAAATTATTGAAATCATGTATAACTTCAGTATAAGTACGTGATATATAATTAATTAAAAATTCACAATATTCTTCCCGGATATTTGTTATTATAAAATTTTCACTCTTATTTTTATTTCTTCTTTCGTTTCACTCTAGTTATTTTTACATGACACACTAACGGCGAATCCGCGATCTCTGTGTCACTTATACATATTTATAATACATATATATATATGTACATAAAATTTATTTATTCACTCAAATAATGTCTCCGTTACTCTATCGACAGAAAATTCCTGCGCATTATAAATCGATCGTATAAACAGACCTTGGTACAGTTGAGAACATCCTGGATCCGTTTAGTGATTCCTTCACTCATAATATATAATTATACCCACATACACACACATAAATACCCGAGCAATAACAATAGTTATTTGTAATACAAATATATTTCAAACATAACTAAAACAATAAAAGAAAAAAAAGAAAAAAAGTGTCACTAAATCAATTCTAAATTTGATTACTATACATATATTAATTTATTAATTAACTAAAAATAATTAAATGTATATTCATTAAATAAAAATCAACCTGAAAATTAATAAAACATCAAACATAATCTAATAAACATTTTACATTTGACCTATTGTTACACACAAATTGTTTGCGTGATTTTCTCATACAATCTTCTCTACACATTCTATATAATCCCGCACGCATATTAATTCAATATTTATAAGAGCATACACACATAAAAGGTCGGATTCATATAATAAACATACAAATACATCCACACATACACCAAGAAAAAAATTCCAAAGTTTGCAATATAGCGTTGGGCGACAATTATTATTAACGAAGCACGTTTGTAGTTTGAATTTATCGTCCTCTGAGAACTTACGTGCGCACCTTACATATATCTTTCTTCTGTGTCTATGTATATGCAATAACACATATCAATACATATATATATATACCTACATATAAATACAATATATATATATAACTAAAAGATATGGAGAGTAAGAGAGAAAGCGTGGCTCTCATCGGCGCGCGCCCACACTCGATATTATATCCTTAACTCTCAGGCCCGCGAGAGACGATCTCGTAATCCCGTGTTTTATCTGCCATTATAAAAAAGCCACGATGAATATTCCCTCGAGTGAGGGAGAGAAATGGGGAACTACCAAAGTTCGGGTTCTCACGCGAATATCAAGCATCCACAAACGCCGCCATCATAGCAAAAGATGTTTGCCGATGGCGTATATATATAAATAAATAAATAAATAAATAAATATATTTATATATATATATATATATATATATTTATGTACAGGCGTGCAAAGAACCCTAACTCCACGAGATCCATGAGATCAGCAACTTTACAAAAGAGACATCTTGTCTAAAAGATACAGATAAATATAGAGACATAGACATTAAATTTATTCGTATATATTTTATATGAAAACGACAAAAGGACATGAGAAAATAAACGCATCAAGTGTATTTGTGTGTGTGTAGAGGGTTTATATATGTGTATATGTAGAAAGAGAGCGTGAAACGAAATGGGAGTGGATGAATAGAGAGATGAATAAGCGACAGTGTGGAGAGAGATAAACGAAGAAAGAAAATGGCAAAGAGCATGAGTCGAACGACGTAATCGGGGGAATAACGATTTATCGATCTACCAAGCCATTACATCGGATGTTTATTCAATCCCTAAATTGAAACGTATCTTTTCTATACCTTTCGCGGCCACTGAGACGGCGGATTCTCCTCTTCTCTTCCTTACGCGGAAATGCGCAAAATCCATCTCACGCATACAAAAGTTTAATCTTATGTATGTGGAGATGTATATAAGACAAAAAGAGAGAGAGGGTTTTGAACAAAATCGAATTCATGACGATGTCTTATTTTCTGTACGCGGTATTGCCAAAGAGAAAATACAAAGTTGAGAGGAGGAAGGATAAGAGAAACGATGAAAGAAAGAACGCGAATGGGGATTATATTTATCCATACAGAGAATGAAGAAGCAAAAGATAAGCGATATTATGTGCAGAAGCGAATCAATTTCTGCAAGGTCATTTTGATGATATATATATATATATGTGTGTGTGTGTGGAGTAAAAAGGAGAATTGAAAAAGTAGAATGACAGAGAGAAGAAGGAATAAAAAAATTATGATATAAATGCGAATGTTCTTTTACGCCGTGACAAAAAATTATGAAACATGATGTTCAACTGTACGTTCATCAGGGAGGATTAATCCAGTCCTTACTATCAAGAGTTGACTCTCGATAGTGAGGACTTTTAATTGAAATTAATGAAAGAAAAAAAAAAAATTAATACAAATAATAATCTTTTTCTTTAGATTTTTTTTTTTTATATTTTAGTGACATGGAAACTAGCAATTTATTTTATTCCAAGTTGAATGAAATACAGATGCCAGACTAATTGATTAATTAATTATATGTTTAAATAATATTTAACAAATATATTCAAAGATTTATAAGAAGGTTTTCTTCACTAAGGAATTTTATACCATCAATGAATCTTACAAGATAACATTAGAGACATGGATGGAATTTAAAAATATAAAATGCAAAATCTATTACTTTTATATTAAAGTTCTTTTCTTTTAATTTTTTATTTATTCATCTGTCGAAATGATTGAAAAGCAATTTATATACACATATATAAGATTGCTAATTACTTTATTCCATCACGTTCGAGGCTGATGATAACGCGCATTGCAAGAAAATATTCTTGATTGCTGCAATTCGACAGACGCATACTGCAGTTGATATCTTTAGATAAATATATTCTACACTCTAGTGCGGTTTAATATTGCTGCAAATGTACAAGAGCTTTTTACAAAATGACACCCGAACCACTTAAACCGCCGTCTCATTTCCCTTGATTCCAATTAAAAGTGATAAAATACCGATGTTGTACATGCTTGTCTGTTCGCACTTTAAAACATAAATGTATAACATAAGGAAGAGAGCAATGACGTGACAAAAGAGAGTCTCTTCTCTCTTCACTGTTATATTATATACATATGTATTTGTATACCTTATACATATATACCTATTCGTCTATCTAAAGACGTCTGCAATGCGACACGTTTTCTCAAGAGACTCTTCAAAGAGTATATGTATAAAAGATCGAGAGATATTCAAGATCGTAGATGAGATCGTGTTTACTTTGCCGCACGCCGCCGACGACTTGTTACATCTTTTGACGATCTTGAGAACTTTTCCATAGATATTCGCACGCGTTTGTGTATAATATTTATATGTATTATATTTATGTGTTATATTATTGAATGTGCATCTTGATTTCGACGCATCGTCGTCAATATTTTAGTGGTGTAGACTTGCAAAGTGATTCGATGCGTTGAATCAAAGTGGTATTTATAAGTGAGGGTTGAATATGCGATTTTCATCTGGACTACGAAGATGTTGTTGGTTATATATATATATATGTAAAAGGTCGAGTCGGCGAGACTTGAGAGAAGGAGATATCCCGAAGAGATCCAGATCGACGGCCTTGTACGGTCACGAGCAGGTGGCTCGTGCCTTTTTTTTTTTTTTTTTTTT
>JAQQBS010000002.1:12433807-12448796 GCA_030347275.1 Microctonus aethiopoides | reverse complement strand
TTTTTTTTTTTTTTTGCAGGAAAAATTATTGAAACATTTTGATTTTTTTATGCATGAAAAAGTACATGTCAGATTATATGAAAACTATTTTTTTGAATTTTTTTATATCATGGCTGAGATATGGCAGCCTCAAAAGAACCTTTTTTTTTTTCTTTGGTTGACATAATTTATTCGAATGTTAATAATTTATTAAGATATTAAAATATTAGTGAGCCGTTATAGCCCGGATTATAGAATCAAATGCTTTGAGTGAGACATAACAAAATGGTGGACTTTGAAATTTTTCGACATTTTTTTTTGAGGTTATGTCGTTTAAAAAAATGGGTTGAATGATTTCTAATTTTGATAATTATAATCCAGGCTATAGTGGCTCACTTATATTTTAATATCCTTTTTGAAATTTTTACTTCAGATATCCCTAAATCGCGAAATCATGGAACCAAAAAAAAAACGTGGTTTTTTTGAGACTGCCATGTCTCAGCTATATTGATATATAAAAATTCAAAAAAATTGTTTTTATATAATTCGACATATACTTTCTTATGTATATAAAAAAATCAAAATGTTTCAATAAATTTTACTGCAAAAAAAAAAATTTTTTGAAAAAATATGCGAAAGACTGGAAATCCTCCTTAAGAATAAATTAATTCTCCGTGACGAATAAAAGAAAAATTTAGTTCAAAAATATTGCTAACTTACCATAAAACTTTGACATTGTTATACAAATTTATCAGATTCATATAATACACTAATTTATATCATAAAAAAAAACATTCAAATGAAAAAAAAGTATCAAAAAATATTAAAAAATATCAGAAATAAATAGTCAAAATGAATAAACAAATAAAAAAATAATAAATAATAAAAAGAAGAATAAAAGAATAAATAAACGATGAAGAATAAAAAAAAAAAAAAAGAATCCTTTAAAAATATTCGATAATTCGCCGCGCAAACAATCCAACAATCGTTAATGTCTCAGTCGTTTGCTTTATGCGTTTACCAACTTACGACTCTATGATAACCGCAAACTACACTTGTATTTCATCATTTTTCCTATACCATCTGCACAACACAGAAGAGATAAACTTGCATTTCCGCCGGCGCACATGCGTATATCAACTCAAAGAATACAACAGCAGTAAACGTCACAGCAAAATGTTGATTCAACATTAGACAGTTGCTAATTTCACGCGACTACAAAAATTTTTCCTATATATTTTATTGACTTCACAAACACACTTTATTTCATTATCATCATCATTACCCATTACTTCTATAGTTATTTTAAAAATAATTGAAAATATTGCATAACAATGAATCAGCATCAAAATGTTTTTTTGCTAAACATTTCTCATTGGAAATTACATACTTATTTCAATCAAGTTTTAATGCTAGACACTCTCATGTTACATTTAATAAAATATCACTCGACTCAGTTTGAAATATGCTCAAGTCATAAACAATGTTTACGATGAATCGCGTTCTCTCAGCCCACGGATTCACAAGTAAAAGCACATACATATATGTATAAATAACTATTCACATACACAGATATGTATATAAAATTTATTAATATACATATATATATACATAAAATGTATACATAGTGGGTGGAGTGAAATACAATCGTAAATTAGTTTGTATATCAAATTTTAATATCATCTTAAGTCATTTAGATTCACAATTGTTCATTGGAAAAATATTTAATCAACTCGAAAAAATAAATTGACATCATTTAAATAAAAAAAAAGTCTCGTATTATGTCTAAAATATAAATAATTTAAAATTTATAAACAGTGAAAAATTTTGTTTAAGATTCTACCCAGAACTTATTTGTTAATTGTTTTTTTAACGCAAATTATTTGTATCAAATTTAATACAAGATGTGTTAAATCCGAAAAATCATTTCGCGTAAAATAAATAATATTTCATGGTAATTTTAATACTAAATTTTTGTTTGTTAAACTCTATACATTTCAAGTTGACATATTTTTGGATATTTTTTGAGTGTTGATTTAACATTATTTTCAGGTTGAATTTTAGTAAAAAAATTTCGAACGCAAACTTCGAGTAGACTTTCACACAAAATTCCTTATTATATACAATATAAAAATAGGTTCAAAAAATCTCGATTAAAAATTGAACCAAGCCTAAAAAAACCGTCGATTAAAATTTTAAGTTTCAATAAAACTTAAAAATAAGACTAAAAAATGTTTCTAACTTATCCTTGACTTAGCTCGTCTTCCAACTGATTTAATTCAACATGCACATCATAATTCGAGTCATGCATATTTTAAATTTGTATCAAAACTATTTATGTCAAATCTACATCACAACTTGATTCAAGATTTCTTTCTCCACAATCAAATATAAAATAAACATAAATTTATTCCAAAGTAAGTATCATCAATGAAATATTATCCTGAATGAAACAAATATACAATCATATAAATTCCATAACAAAAACATGAATGTATTTTTACATGTCTATACGAACATGTATTCGCTATAAGACTCGTCATGCGCGCACGCGAATAGGATTATCAAGAATTGCAAAGTGGAAGAATGAGAAGAAGGCAATGGAGAGCAGCGCGATGGTGGCGTTTGTCTCGATCAGAGGTGATTTCATAAAGGAGACCGCCGTGACGGAAGATATTGTAGGACAAGTTTCCTGCACCAGCTGGGTGGGCCGTCGTGAATACGCGCGACGTGCGCACAAACCTCAATCCCTACCCTATGCCCCCATATTACAATATATAAATATACCTATACACACACATATATACTGTATATGAACACACTTGTATTTATCCATCCATCTATGTATAATACTTATAAATAAAAATAATTCTTTATTATAGTCGAAAGAGCATATTTTTATAAAAAGTACATTCCTTCGGCGGCCATTGCGATTTATTCCCCTCTCTTTGTGCTTACTTCCACCCTAAAAGCAATTGTTTGACGCCACCCTTAGTTCGTCCCCTTAATACAAAATATAAGACTTACTTGATCCAGCCCCTTTTTTGTTTTTTTTTTTTTTTACAGCAAAATGCTATGTATTATTTCTTTATTCGGATCGAAGTTTTTATGCTACTTTGAACTTCATCATTGGCATTTAATGATGAGGTTCTTCAGAAGCAAGAAAGGTAGTTTGAAAATATTTTAATATTTAATAAGACTCCTCCTAAATACCTTTAAGTAGTCCATATTGCTAGATCTTTCATTATAAGGCGTAAAAGAAGATTTAGAAATTCTTGGTGCTAGTTTTTATTAATACAATTTTGCCACACTAATGAGATTATGGCATTGGCATTTTGTTCGGAATAATACTTATTATTTCTAAATTGGTTTAATATCTATATGTACCAGTAAATTGTATGAAAGTTATCGCTTATGTATATTTTCGTGTTTTCTAATCACATAACTCTTAATTATACTCTTAAATTATAATTTCAAATCGCGGAAACGACAAAAGCTGTCAATTATTTGTATCTAAGTTTATTATAAAATAAAATATTATAATTTTGCGTTGAGTGTAAAAATCATTAAAATAAGTTCAATGCTAGATTTATAGAAGCTTTCTAGATTCAATGTAGAATTGCTAAGCCAACGAGAGTAATAGGATGTTTAATCGACTACTAGAAGACTTAGAAAAGCACAAAAATTTTGACTCGAGTGATCGATAGACGTGTTTGATGAAATGATCTTTTTTTTTTTTTTTGTAGATTTAAATATGGGATGAATTGGAAATGAAAGAAAATGGAATGAAAACAAGTTTGGGTTATAAAGAAGTGTCTTAAAGTCACGTACATGCATTGCGATTGATTCAGTATATCGACACGATTTATTTACTAAGCGTTTTTGTTTATGGAATAGTTCTTAGAGGAAAGTGCATGTAGATAAAAATTTATATCAATATATACTTATTTATCTGCAAGCTTGTGTTTGTTTGTATGTGTGGTTGTATGGTGAATTCGCATAAGGACAGGGTTAAGGATTGAGTGGAAAAAAAAGTTGTGTAGCAGTGATTAGCGCCGATCTTAAATGGACCGGTTTGTAAACTTAGAACTGAGCAAAGACAATTCTGTTTAATTAAGCCACAGCTTCTTCTTTTCCATCACTGCTTTGACTTCTTCTTTCTATCTTCTATACCTACATGAACACCACAAACATCCCTTTATATCCTTTATAAGATACTTATCCTACAAGATATTTATCCTATATAAGATACTTACAAGATCTTATACCACGTCATAGTTAATTAAGATGATTAATTTTTTTTTCTTCATATTAAAGAAATGGAATTAAATAATTTTAAAAATGATAATGATAGGGAATAGATCGTTATGTTATAAATAAAATAATTTAATTGAGAACTGGAGGAACATAATAAAGTAGAGATGAAGAAGAAATTCATAAAATAAATCATAGAGAAAAATATGTGAATTATTTAAATTCCTTGACAGAAAATTAATGAAAATTGTTTTAGGGGAATTTTTTTTTTTTTATGTATTTTCATCATCACAACTTGTTGCAATTACTTAATACTAAACTAAACTAACCATACACAAACACATCACCTTATTTCATTGCCAGATAAAAAATCAAAACCGCGATTATTTCATCTTCTTTCAATTCACTTTTCAAAAAAATTATTTCCTCCAATGTTTTAATTATATACCAGTAATTTATTTTCATAGCTTTATATCCACTCATAAATTCGAATAAATTTGCGCTAAAAAATAAATAACCGAATGAACAAACGAATATAATTGCACAACGAAAATAAAAATATTATTTCAAAACTTATCGTATCGTTATCATGAATAATAAATGACGAATAAACTTTGACAACTTCAAATGAGATGTGTAATGTTTCTAGTTTAGTTGAAATTGACGAGTTGATTATTTCACGTCAAGAATCATATCATCGATCATCATTATCGTCTGCATCTACTTCGCCTTTTGATACATGAGCGAGTTATCCACTCGGACAGCAACGATGAAAACATCAATCAAGTGTGTGCATGTTGAAAACTCTGTATAATATCTGTATATAACATTAAATGTCTATATACACACTCATATATATTCATGTACACATTCATACATACATACCCTACATATATATAAGTATATACCAATTGTAAAATTTCAAATTCGTGTCTATGAATCGTGAGAAAGCATCGTCATTTTACACTATAATACGTTTTTGCTTCTCTTTTGTTTTTTCTTATTTATTTATTTATTTATTTATTTATTTTTTTTTAATTTCCATTAGTACATAGACGACAACGACAACTTTGCCTCCTATATGCGATCGCACCGCAATCGACTTACCGTTTTTCCATTTAAGGCCCGTGCGCCCTCGTTAGCCGGAAGTTTACGACGATATCCAGATAATTTCGTATATATCTACCAGCATCCAGCTACTATAAGTGTATATATTCACTTTGATTCTCCCTCTTATTATTTAGAACATAAGGAAAAAAATCCGCATCCTTAACGAGAACATAAGTTCGTCGAGCAAAACCATTTTCCGCCACGAATAAAAAAAAAAAAAAACATCTGTATATAAGATCAAAAGAAAATATCGAAAGAAAAAAAAACTCTCATTGATTGGAAATGGAAAAAAAAATTGTTCAAGTCTTCATCTTCTCGCAAATTACACAAGTCAACAAAAAGAAATATGTTTTTTCGAGGCTTTTATTTAAGGAATATTTTCCTGACTGTTTACATCAAAAAGTAATTAGAAAATATACCATTCATAATAAATAAAATTTGATTTTATATTTTATATAATGATGAATAAATATTTAAAGTTTTGGCAGATTTTATATTTATTGGATTATTTATATCTTCTTTTGTAAATAAAAGTGATGTATGTATACGAATCAGAGTTGGTTTTCTTTTTATAAACAATTGAAATTTAAAAAATAAAGATTTTCTTAAATTTAGAAAAATTCGAAATTGCTACAAAAGCAAACTTTATTTAATAAAATTATTTTTCAGAACTCAGACTCAAAAATCGTGTTGACTTGTGCTATCACAACTCTATTTTTTGTCATGACTACACTAAAGGAAAAAATTAAAGGGTCAAAAAAATTTTCGCCAATTTTTGCGTGTTTTTTGACAGGCTGTATATCAGTGAAAAATGGTCGTATCGAGTTTCCAAAAAAAGGATTTTAAAGCTCTGAGTCTCTAGTTTTCAGACCTTGTATCGAAAAAATTTTGGGACCTACGGTTATTACGTGATCCTAAGAAATAGCGCAAAAAAAAAAAATTTGCAAATTTTGTATCTTATTTTTTTTAATTCCACGAACTTGGGAAAATTTTTTTTAGCTAAACCATCGAATGGGTTGGATAGCTTGTTTATTCAGCTTCAATTTCGTTTTTTTAAAACCTCGATACGCCCATTTTTCACTGAGATACCGCCAGTCAAAAAAAAAAACGTAAAAATTGCGAAAAAATTTTTGACCCTTTAATTTTTTTCTTTAGTGTATTAATTTACAAAGGAATATTTATTATTATTATTATTATTTATTATTCATTTATTTCCATACACAAAATAACATACTATCATTATTGATTCATCAATTAATAAAATATCAACAGCATGTATAATTATCTATACAAGTTTGTCGTTCTATTTTTGCGTATGCAAATCTTGAAAACGCGTGAATGAGTGAAATCAAACCTCGTTTGACATTATACGACACGTCTTATTAACTACATACATATAATAACATACATACATGTATGGTAAATGATTTTATACATAAAGATAAATTTATAGTAAAAAAAAAAAATAAAAAAAAAAAAAAAAAAAAAAAAAAAAAAAAAAAAAAAAAAAAGGCAAACACTCGTCATGTATATTTCAATAAAATAAATTTTATTTGTGCTCATTCTTGTTGAAGAGTATATATTATACATATATGTTTATACATATACAATATACATACATGTATACAGTGAATGAAATGGTCTAATAAACTTTTCCAGGGCGATACACCAAACTCGACAGACCGGTCTCACTGTCTGGTAGATAAGCATATATACATACGTATATACAGAGAGATGAAGTGGAAAAAAAATTAGAGTGAAGATGATGGGGAAAAAAAAAAGATTGGGAAGAAATAACGGAATAAAAAAAATATAGAGCTCGACATAAATCTATAAAATGTAAAGATTATGTCTGTCCATACACGTCAGAATCGAGTTCCTGTCTTGTGCTTGTCTCTGCGATGATACAAAGTTGTTCTCTATCATTATTACTTATATACTTGAATAAACTCGAGTGAAAATTTTTACGTCAGAAAGTATATAATCGCTGATAATTATCAGGAAATATAACTATTAAAAATAGGAGAATAAATAATGAATACAAATCTTTTCAGCACATCATAAATAAAATATTTATCATGGAACTGATTAAATTATTGTTGATATATAAGCAGAGATAAATTATATGTTGTATTTTTTTTTTTTTTTGTTGATAGAATGTAACATGGAATGTGCAATAAGTTTTAAAAATATTCACGTAGAATTATAGATTTTTTGATATATGAAATGGAAAAAGGGGAAAATGAAGAAGAAGACACAGCAGAAGATAAGATGAATAAAAATAAAAAAGATATCTGAAGATCGTGATGAGCAACAGAAAAGCAATTCAAATATATATTGATCGTTATCAGACGATTAAGTTTCGAGTTCCAAAGCTATTCAAAGCTTTAATTTCTTCAGTTAATTCACAGCAATTACACATCGTGTTTCATTCCAAACGCTTTCATTAATTTCCAACTTCACTCAATGAATTAAACTTAATACACGAAAATGAAAATAAAATAAGGAAACAAAAATAAATATACAATTTATTTCTTACATAAATAATCAACTGGAAATTGAATTAAAATAAATTATTATTAAACCAAAACTGAACTTAATAATATACTTCTTTGATAATTTTTAATAAAAAAAATCGAAATATAAATTAAGTTATTTTTTTAGGCTGAGCTTTTTTTTTTGTTTCATGTACTGAAAGAAAACATTTTAGATTTAATTTTCAAAACATTTATTACTATTATTAATAGTTATATTAATAAAAGTGAAGGGGATTAATAATTTGAATAGTAATAATTTTTATGATATAAATATTTATGAATATTAATTGGAATTTTTAATGCAAAGAATGAAAATATAAATCACATTATTTTCTTGGGCTGAGCTTTTTTTTTTTTATTCAATACACTGAGGAAACTATTAGATTCAATTTTCCTTTAATTAATTATTATTATTATCAATAGTTATATTAATAAAATTGAAGAGGATTAATAATTTGCTTAATGAATTTTTTTGTGATATAAATATTTGTGAAAATAATTCAAAATCTTTAAGATAAACAAATGAAAATATAATTTAAATTATTTTACTAACTGAGCTTTTTTTTTTTTTTGTTTAATACACTAAAAGGAAACTATTGAACACAATTTTCAGAACAATCACTATTATTATTAATATTTATATCAATGAAATTAAATTGGATTAATAATTTAAATGGTAAAAATTTTTATTATGTAAATATTTATGAATAATAATTAAAATTTTTAATACAAAGAATAAAATATTAAATTAGATTATTTCATGGACTGAGCTGCTTTTAGTTTTTTTGTTGAATACATTAAGATGAAACAATTAGATTTAATTTTTAAAACATTGTCACAATACCGAACATCGATTGAACTCATTAATTATTTATAAAAATAAAAATACACAATTGATAATCGTGTAACGATTGCTGAGCACACACGTGGAGAGAAAATATCGCATAGTAGTCTCGACCTTGCGACTCTCGGTACCATTTAAATATCCTTCTTCAAGCTCCTTTTTGAGATAAGACCGATTGCCTCAAGGCGATAAGGCCCAGCTGACTCTTTCTCTCTTTCTGTTTCTCGCTACGCCACAGCTGATTTGCCAAAGGGGAAATAAAACGGGGCATTATACATATACATACACATATACATATACATATGTACACGGTAAGATTGCGAGTAGAATGAAGGAGACGAAAAAAAAAAAAAAAAGAGAAGACGAACGAGACGTCGAGCAAGCTAGTGTGTAAGTAGTAGCGGTACGAGTTCGCATCGGCATTCCTACGGGAGTAAACTCTTTACAGTTGCGAGCACACGATTTTACTCCGATAATATGCAAGAAATGAGAAGGAGGAGCACACAAGATTACGAGGGAAAGATGCGCGCGACAGAGACGAAGGAGGCATTTATAATCGACTAATTGGCAATCGCTTATTTAAACGTATTCCAATACGATAAGCATCGACAACCACGTAATTCGCACCGGGTTATATTTTTAGAATAAAAAAAAAATAAGTATATATATTTATGTATGGAATAGATATATACATATATTGAATATGTAGAGTAATATGTGTAGGTATGTGTTATTGTATGACATTTTGATCATTTTTAATACGAAGAATGAAATATTAATCAAATTATTTTCTTGGGCTGAGCTTTTTTTTTTTTTGTTTAATACACTGAGGAAACTATTGGATTTAATTTTTTTTTAATTAATTATTATTATTAATAGTTATATCAGTGAAGTTGAAGTGGGTTAATAGTTTGAATGGTAATAATTTTTATGATATAAATATTTATGAATAATAATTAAAATTTTTAATGCAAAGAATGGAAATTTAAATTAAATTATTTTTTTGGGATGAGCTTTTTGTTTTGTTTAATACACTGAGGAAATTATTTGATTTAATTTCATTTTAATTAATTATTGTTGTTATTAATAGTTATATTAATGAAGTTGAAGTGGATTAATAATTTGAATGGTAATAATTTTTATGATATAAATATTTATTAATAATAATTAAAATTTTTAATGCAAAGAATGGAAATTTAAATTAAATTATTTTTTTGGGCTGAGCTTTTTTTTTTTTGTTTAATACACTGAGGAAATTATTTGATTTAATTTCATTTTAATTAATTATTGTTGTTATTAATAGTTATATTAATGAAGTTGAAGTGGATTAATAGTTTGAATGGTAATAATTTTTATGATATAAATATTTATGAATAATTATTGAAATATATATTCACGAATATTTATATAGATTAACATAAAAAATCGAATTATTAATCAGTTTTGATTGTTTTATTGACAAGATACTTTTAGAATAATTAATTTCTAAATCTTCTAATTAATATCAATATATTTTTGAAAAAAATTATTTGAATATATTTTCAAATTTAACACACTATCTACTGTAATATTACATTAATATAAATAACAATATAAAATTAAAATATGTTAATTCTTTCTTTCATTGTTTGTATATAAAAATTAAATAATTCTCTTCATCAAACAGAATAAAGAAAATATAAACTAGAATAAACAATCATATAATTAAAGAGAGTCACGTACATGTTTAATTCCACACAACCAAGTACATTTTTAAAATCATTTTATATATTAATTATACACACACAATATACAGAATAGCTGTACAATATATCTAATAATTATATCTATCCAAGTCTCGATCACACAAAAATAGGAAGCAGAAAAAGGATGTGTGAGAAAAGAAAATAAAAAACTAAAAAATAAATAAAAGAAGCGCCAATAGAGCAACAAAAAAAAAAATAAACCACACGGCAACTACCAATACACACATTATATAAATACACATACCTACATACATGCAATACATACATACATACCTATATATACATCTGTGTAAAAGAAAAAAAATAATAAAAATAAATATCGATGAGGGGAAAACAAGATGAATCGTGCGAGAAGAGAAATAATAAAAATGTTAGTTATACTCTTACAAGGATCCGCCTTATTAAAGTAACTATCATTAAATCCACCTATCTCACCTATTACCCGTTTTATTTCATTCCCCTTCACCTCATTTACCCTCATCCACCCCCTCTCAATCATTATATTCATTCTGGATATTGACAATTATGATTTTAATCTACCAATACCCAATTACATCAAACAATTCATTTTACATTTTATTTTCAATATTATATATATTTATTTCTTTATTCATATATTCATGTTTATATTTAAACACATATACTCCTGTTTATATAAATTATTTTATACAATAATCCATACAAGTTCATTCAATATTTCATTTCACTTAATTCATTTTAATTTTTAATTTTATTCATATATTTTTTTTTTTATACATTCCCAACACAAATACATAACGTTATACGTATTCTCAATCTCATGAAAGTAATACATATTAAAAGAGGCAATATACACTATATAAAATCAGAATAATCCAATATTATAATTCATGTTGAACATATACGTGATGCGGGGGCGTGAGATATCCATCTCATATATTTTAATATTATTTATAAATTTTTTTTCTGTCTTATAATTTTTTTTTTCATTCACTTTACTTTTATAACAATTTTTCAAACATATCAAATAAACGCTCTAGGCAATATAAATAAATAAACACATACTTATATGTATATCATTTCTCTTTTTTTTTTTTTTTATTTTGATTCATTTATTTTTTTCCTCATTTTCTCTTTCTTTTTCCTCTCTCGTTAATTCTATCTCTACCCTCGGTTATCTCTGTCTTATTTGCTATGTCTTATATACATATACATACATATATATATATATATATATATATATATATTGCAAACTCTTACGCTTCAAGTGAAATACCGTTGCGTATTTCACTCGAGAAGAGACGCTATGAGTAAAATATCGTGGCACGGTCCGTTTTACAGCGACGATAAATTCCAGGGCCTCCACCTTTGCCAACCTCCCACCACAGTTGATATATATACATATGTATATATATACTTAGACGGCATATATGTAGGTATCTATATAGACACTGCTATACTATATATCGACCTAAGACGCCACGTGGATTTATATAAACGATCTCGAGTGTATCTGCATACCAATCCCAAGTGCAATTTTCATCTTTCCAATGTGCAGCACATGCAGATATATACTTTGCCACAAATAAAATAGAGAGAAGATAAAGAAAAGTGTATATGTGTGTGTGTGTGTGTGTGAGAGAGTGAATAAGTGAGAAAGTTAAATTATATATATAAAGATCTGTTCGGATTTGCGCAAAATGGCATCAAGGCGAGAATTACTACGTTATATACAACTATACATGTATATTTATGGTGATATATGTATATGTGTATTGTATGTGTGTGTATGTATATTCGAGAAATTCTTATGGGGAATAAGAAATGGAACAGAGTGAAGTCATGTTATATAGTGTCTCACGGATAATCCTTTTATGAAGGTATATTTTTTATTTTCAACTTTTTCTTTGGACAGCCGCGACGGAGTTTGTCATAATTATTGGCTGTATGAATATATCTATGTGCGAGTGTGACGAATTTAAATGAGCGCAACAACACCCTTGAGGTGTGTATGTATATGTAATAAATGAAAAAAAAAGAAGAAGAGATTGGGATTTTTTTTTTATAATAGTCAACGCAATAAATGACGGGAGAGAATTAAAAATAAAAATAAAAAGTTTTGAGTTTTATTTATTTATGTTATTTATTATTTTGTTATTAAATTGTGTTATTAATTGATTATTTTAATTTTTATGTGTTTAATTGTGCGAGATAGTTTTGTGTAATGTGTTGGGGAATATAGGGTGTGGTCTTTATAAGAACATTTTCAATTATTATGTAGACTAATTACTGCCAATTGACAATTACAAATCTATACAGATTACCATAAACATGTTTAATAGTATATTTCATTTTCTACCTACTGACTATGAATACGCATGTGGTTTATATGTAGATGGAATATGTTTTGTATAGATGTCGCTGAATTTGTTTACAGATGTAGGAATGATTTAATGTGGATAGAAAAATTTAATTCGATGTATGAATTATTTTTTAGAGTATATTGTTAATTGGTGTTTTTTAATTTGAATTTATTTCGAGGAATAGTGTTGGGGAGTTTTAATTATTTAAGTTTGAAATCAAATATGTAAAAATGTGAAAAGTATAAAATTTACTTTGCATTAATTATTGTTGATGTTTTGAATATTTTTTATTTTTTCAAATTTATTTTCTGTTATTTATCAAGTTGATATTTTAATTTTACATTCAAGTGAGAATATATAAATTTTAAATCACTCGTAGGGAAATTTAATTTTTGTTGGACTTTGATAGTGGAATTTTACAAAATAAATAAGCAAAATTTTATTATTAATTTATCAATTTATATAATATATAATTAATAATTTCAACCGATTAATCAAACAACTTTGTCATTGCATCTGACAATCTGTCATGTTATAAGTAATACAAATTAATACATAATTTCCTCACCAGTTTATTGAATTTCTCAACTAAATTTCAAATACCAATTTCACAATTATTAAAAAATGATTTCCATTCATCACCTCATAAACAAAATCCAACAGTAAAATATTCTTGTACAAATTCTCTTTCATAAATATCCATCAAAGAGATAAAATATAACTTGAAGTAATACAAAAAAATCTATAAAGAATATTAGAAAATAAAAAATAAATGAAAAAAATATATAAATAAATGGCATAAAGTAAAGAATAAGAATTGTCGATAAGAGTATAGAGTCAGGAGCGAATTTATGAAGCAGCAAATGTTGGGAATCAATCCAAGCAGCTCGCGTGCAGTTTAGTCAAGATTACACGTTGGCTTCAACGTCCCAGACAAGCCGCAGGAGACAGGAAATTGCATCGAGACACCGCATCTTCAACGTTTTAAAAATGCCATAATTTTTTTTCCCCCTTCTATATTTTTTTTCCTCGTTTCATTATTTATTTGCAAGCAACACTTTTGCCTCTGGGTACACACACACACACACATAGCAAACACACACATAACAACACACACAAACACTGCACTCTCAATATTAACATTAAAAATTATTGAGAAATACTCAACTAAATTGACGCTTTTGAATTATTGCATACATGTAAGTGTATTCATATTCGTATCTACATTAACATTGAAGAAATATTATACGGATGAAAGAGAGTAGAATAAAAATTGTGACAACGAAAAAAGGAATGAAAAAAAAAAAAAAAATTGTAAAGTAAATAAATAAAATAAATGAAAGAAAAATACTATTCTTAGAGTCAGGTAAAGTACTAACTGCGTTAGACAATAGGGACTAGTTTATATATTTTTCTCTGTGGTGTTGCTTTTACATGTTGAAGAGGAAATAACCGCTGCTTCTCGAGTGCTGCACTGTGCGCACCTTTTTCTTATAACCGGGTGGGCCAGTAGCGTGTTCATTAAACTGACATGCGAGAAAACACGGGCGCGAACTCAACATGGAGAATATATGCCCAGGCATTGTTCTAGAAATTGTTGATGGTGTGTACCATATAGTAGAATCCATTGCACCCTCGAACGTCATCGAAAATATATTCAAAAAAAAAAAAAAGAGGAAAAATTGAATGAAATAATACACGCGTTACATTCGAAGCAATTTAAATCTCCACGAAATATATAAATATATATTTAATAATATAAAGTGTGTTTATCCCGAGTGGAAATTTTTCGATAGATTAAACATTCTATTACTCTTGTTGGCTTATCAATTTTACATTGAATCTGGGAAACCTCTATATAAATCTAGCATTGAATTTATTTTGATGATTTTTACACTCAACACGACATTGTAATATTTTATTTTATAATGAACTTAGACACAGACCCTCTAGAGCGTTTTTGAAGCTATTATGTTGAATATCAGTTTCTATTTTTATTATAATTAAATTATAATTTAAGAGTAATTGACAGTTGATAGTGATTAGAAAACACGAAAATATACATAAGTAATAACTTTCATACAATTTATTGGTACATAGATATTCAATGAAGTTAGAAATAATAAGTATTATTCCGAACAAAATGCCAATATGTCAATGCCATAACCTCATTAGTGT
>JAQQBS010000002.1:12413710-12433544 GCA_030347275.1 Microctonus aethiopoides | reverse complement strand
GTGTATAAAATATATTTCTTTTAAAAAATGTTTCGTTCTTAATCTGTGTGATAGATAAGGATGGGAAGAATAAAAGAAGTACGAATAATGCTCTACATAACTATTTTTAAAATAGCATAAAAATCTCAACTTTCGATATATAATTAATTTTGAAAGCTATAAATTATTTATATCCATTTTTAAATACTATATATTAAATGTTTTATTCAATTTCTCATTATTAAACAATTAATGTAATATTATAAATGATTTTTTAATACAAGAAAAGCAGGGGGTTAATTGTGGATCGTTAGTCAGCCCACCTACTGTTGTGTCTCATCAACTATTACAGACATCAATCCTTTCTTCCATCCATCTGTCCATTTATACCTATATGTACAAACATATCCATACACACATACAAATATCCATACAAACCTGTATCTAAAAACTATCTCTATGGTATATTAATACCAACGTTTCATTCATTAATTTTCTTCCACTGAATCTCATTCGAGATTCATCATCTATCATCATATATAAATTAAAATCAATGAGAATATAATCTTATTTATACACTCAAGCACATAAAACACAAATAAATACAGTCGTCATTGTGAAATAATATATTTAAACACTAAGAAAAAAAAAAAAAAAATTTTTTTTTCCTCATCACAAAACATTATTTCATCCACAGTGAATTTTATCTTAGAGTCTCAGTAGTTTATTTTATATTTATACTGCACATATGTATTATACGAACGTATGTATATAAATAAACGTTGCTATATACTGTATTTATAATTATAAATATGGATATATACAGATATATAAATTGACTTTATGTCTGATTATCTTTGTTTGTATGTGTATGATTATTCCATGTCAATGATACGCCATCTCGACAATTGATCATCGCTCGTACGATGGGGACAAGATAGAGGTGGTAGAATATATGTATACTATACAAGTCTTCAGATGGGAATATATAGGTATTTGAAATCATGATGAATAAGAACGAAACATACTCTCAGTGCCACTTTATCAAGTGGCAATAAGAACTGGCTCGCTACTATATTGCTATTTACCGTGTGTGTGCTTAACATAAGAACTGAGTTCCTGAGTAATTGCTTGCTGGTGAGCTCAGTAAATACGTATATAATTCAGACTGAAAAGAAGTGTGTATATATATATATGTATAAGCGGATGTGTAATATAGGTATATGTATGAGTTTTATGAATATTTATTTAGAATCTTTGGAGAGGAAAAAAAGAAAAATAAAAATTTGAGCATGGAAATTAATGAAAAAAATTTATTTGTTGGTCTGAATTAATTTATAAAGTAAAGGAATATTTATTTATTTATTTAGGAATTTTATTTATTTATTTATTGAGGAATATAATATGTATTCGTAATTTGCTAATTGTCTTCTGAGTTTAATTAAACTTGAAATTAATTTATGTGAGAATTTTATTTAGATATTAAAATTTCAATTTTTCATTCGTTATTTATTTTTTTTAGATACTTTTTGATGATTTGAATTATATTTAATGAATAAAAATACTTTGTGATATCATATTTATTATTTATTGATTAATTTTTATATCTTTGGAAAAGAAAGAAAGAAAAATAATTCGAGCATGGAAATTAATGAAAATAAATTTGTTTGTTAGTCTGAATTAATTTATAAAATAAACAAATATTAATTTCAATAAATTTATTGATAAATATAATATATATTTATAATTTGCAAATTATTTTCTAAGTTTAATAAAACTTCCAAATAATTAACATAAGAATTTTATTTAAATATTAAAATTCCAATTTTTCATTCGTTATTTATTTTTTTTCAGACATTTCTTAATGCTTTAAATTAAATTAAATAATTAAAAACACTTCGTAACATGCGACTAATCATTTATCAATCATTAAATAATTAATTTTCACCTCACTTTGATTCTCAATAAAAAAAATCCGATTTTCCAATTTAATTCTCTTCATAAAATTTTTAATTCACAATTAAAAACTAAAATAAAAAATAACAAACAAACAGAACAAAATATAATACAAACATTACTAATAATTATACATGTAATGTGTCCTAATTTGGATGAATATAATAAACAAATATAATATGGGTCGAAGGAGGAAGTACAAATAAATTTTATAAACAATCGTTATCGTCTCATCGAATTTTCTGCGATCCTCGCGCTAATGGCACGCGGAATAGGATTATACAGTGATCTTATCTCGATCACAAGACCCCCATGGAGTATAGCATGTATGTGCACACACATACATACCTAGTGAACCGAGAGCAAAGAGAGAAATAGTCCATTCCACATGATTGGACGCGCGCGCGTCTTGCGCCTTCATTCTCTACAATTTTTTTTCCAAACTTTTTTTATTTATTTATTTTTTTTTTAACATACTACTTATATCTATTCCTCTTTCCTGCATCTTGGTTGTCGTTTGAATCAAGGTGATACTTACACCTCAGAACGCACAACTTCACGCCATTATTTATTCCGCATTGCATCCAACCATTCACAATTTTTCTACCTTTTATTTTTCATTCAATTTCTCCATTCTCATTTTATTCCTTCAGTTTGTTTATATATTTATAAATGTATACTAGTGTGTATATATGTGGGTATATAGTGGACGAATTTGAAATTACAATCGTGGAGAGACTTAAGGAGTTAACCGAATAAGGAACCAGAGAGAAAATTGCGCCGATGTATTCTAACCATTGTCCAATTAAACTCTTTATGGAAAATAGTCTCTTCTCGATCGCGTATATATAATCACATTCACAGTATATATCTATGTATGTATATATATATATATACATTCACATTATTGTTGAAAATAAATTCGATAATTTACTGATTATAATCATCAGTCAATATAAAATATACATTAATAATAAAAACAAAAAAATATTTACATTTTATATTTTATTTTTTTTTTTAAATTAATTCATGAAAAATGTTTAATTCATCAACGAATTTTCTCTCACGATTTTAAATATCATAAGATGCAATTCCTCGATCGTCAGTGATCTAGAACGATCTACATACCACATTGAACATGCGCACAAAGGAATAAATAATAAATAAAAAAAAATACGACCAAAGGAATAGCAAAAGAAAAAGTTTCAGTTATTCCAAATCACGATACTATCGATATTTTATTTATGCGATATGATTTCGCAATATAAATTCTTTCTCCTCAATCTTTCCTCTTCTATCAAACTTTCTTCCTTTACTTTTCTCGGACAGTTTGAAATTTTTCACTTATACTATTCGTTATAGTCTAATTGCTGCAAATAATTTTGCTGCAAGAGAATTATCGAGAGGAGCGCGTGAGAAATTTCCTGATCAATTAATCATGATGCGTCGCAGATACGTGAATGTATAAAGTTATATGTACATATGTGTATATACTCAAATAATATACAGTTGAAATTATCGACGCGCGACGAACGAGCATGTGGATTACTTAGATAACATCACATATACCTATGATAAATAATAAAATTTACAAGCTAAAAAAAAAAAAATGAATAATGAAACAATGATATGAATTTAATTGCAGAGGTATTAAAAATATTTATACTCAATTAATTAATATTTATGAATTAATTTAGTTTATCCATATATTATTAATTAAATAAATTATCCGTTGACAAGTCACTAAGTGAACTTTATAACGCAATTACATTGATATCATGCAATAAATTTATTTAATACTTGTAAAACTACTATCTAGTCTTGCATGTGATATAGATTTTATTCGTAGAAATGTTTTATTTACTGTGAGTGTTGAATAAAAAATTTATTTCTCAGGATAAATTAGAGTTTAAATTTTTGTAGTTATTTAAAGTCTTCTTATGATGATCGTTGACCTATAAATTCTAGAATGAATCTGTGAAACCTCTATAAATCTAGTATTGAATTTGTTTTGTTGCTTTTCACACTCAACGCAAAATTATAATATTTTATTTTATGGTAAACTTAGATACAGATCATTTGATTAAATACAGAATATATCAGTTTCTATTTTCTTTCTAGTCAAGTTTTCAGTGTATTGTTTTATGTTATATTCATTTGGAAATAGTTCCGTGATTATAAATGACAGTTTTTGTCGTTTCCGCGATTTGAAATTATAATTTAAGATTAGTTAAGAGTTAAGTGATTAGAAAACACGAAAATATACATAAATAGTAACTTTCATACAATTTATTGGTACATAAATATTCAATGAAGTTAGAAATAATAAGTATTATTCCGAACAAAATGCCAATATGTCAATGCCATAACCTCATTAGTGTGGTAAAATTGTATTAATAAAACTAACACCAAGAAAAGATGCGAAAATTCTGGCGATTGACAATAAGTATTAAATTAGTACTTAAAATGTATTCAATGTATAATATTATTTTATAGTTGAAGTTATATTATTTTTTTCAGCTGAAGAAAATAAATTGGATAAAATGCTCATAGCTTAATAACGGAAGTGTAGCTAAAAAATCGAGAAAAATATCATCAACTGAAGTAATTAATAAAATAACTGCATTGGCAGAACATTTGAAATTTTTAAAAAATATCCATGAATCAAAATATCAATATAATTTGTGTAAAAAAAATACACTAAATATTTATTACATCATGTGTATAAAATATATTTCTTTTAAAAAACGTGTCGTTCTTAATCTATGTGATAGATAAGGATGGGAAGAATAAAAGAAATACAAATATAGCTCTACTCTAAAATAAGAATATAACAAGATCTATGTAGGTTATTTTTTAAATCTTCTTTTGCGCCTTACAATAAAAGATTTAACATTATGTGAATTGTGGCTACTTGAAAGTGTTGAGGAGGAGTCGTATTCAACATTAGAATATTTTTAAACTACCTGTCTTGTTCTTAAAAAACCTCATCAAATACCAATGATGATTTTTAAAGTACCATAAAAATTTCAACTCGAGAATAACTGCCATTTATCGAATTATTAAATACCAGCAGATTACTCGCGGACATTGATTGTATAATGGCGATATCATACAGCCATACTGTCAGTACAATATGTAACTAATGACATCAGTTAATCAATATACAAAAAAATAAATAAATAAACAAAAAAATGATGATGAGAAAAGTGGAGAAAAAAAAAAGAGCAACAATGTTGCTGTATGTTGACAAGTGGATGAGTAATGGAACGTTCTTTATATATAATAAATAGTGTTTATAACGTTTGTATATTATTTATTTCTATACAGGACAACAATTTTGTTGCAATAGACTTTTATAGCTTGTCGTGAATGAAATAACGCTCAGTGTCATTCAATAATGATGAATGACGTTATCGATCTTGGTAATATTCTTTTATAATTAATTTTTTACTTGTTACTTTTTTATTTTCATGTCACAATCAATAAAATTTGTTGTCATACACAGTGTAAGAATGTCTGTGTCTACATTTTTATATTTATAAAGATGCTTTAATCGCGTGGGTGAAAAGAGGAAGTGACGGGTCAAAGGGTTTACATATGACGTGGGTGTTTTGCACACACTCGTTGTGGCTTGTGTCAAGGATTGGAATGAAATAAGACGACGATTTTCTCTCGATAGCTTTGGTCTCTTGACCCCTATTGCCACTTCCGTCCTCTATCATCCATCCATACATACACACACATAGTTAATACTTCCAGGAAGTGGTTGGAATAGGATTGGAAAAGATGAGATAAAATAAATGAAAATGAAAAAGAAATCACAAAATTTACGTCTTTCCCGTCGCTTTATTTCTTCTCGATATCTTTCCTCGCTTGTCACCAACACTCTTCTTCTCTTTCTTTTGTTTATAAATATATGCATGTACGCTTATTTCAACAACTAAGGTCCAAGGTGTTTATACTCGCAAGATGTAGGACAGATGCAACTAATATTTTTAACGTTGACACGAGTAAGGTATAGAGAAAACCAAGACCAAGAACTTTGTGTGACCATTGTCTCTCTTCCCACGTTCATGCTAATATTCCATACGAAGACACACTCGCGATAAACCACCAGGTCAATTGTGTGAGTCTAGTCAAAATGAAATAGATAAAAAAATTTTCAGAGTGATAGGAAAAAAAAAAAAGAAATAATAAATATCTTATTTTTTCTTTCGTAATTATTATTGTCTGATGATGTGGAATTATATCTGACATTATGGCTGAGATTTTTAATGTATAAATGAAATTATAATATATTTTTATTAATCATATTTTTAATTGCGGTCTTCTTATGTATCTGCATTATATAATTTAAATATAATAGATCTGGTAACTGAATATTCTACGAGTATCAAATGTTTATTATATTGCGTACAACCGCAAATGTTGAGTAATTGAGATGTCAATAATCACAAGCAATCAAGTATTATAAGTCACACTATAATTATTTATAAATATAAATATTGCACAAGTGCACGTTAATGTAGTGACAAATTTTATATCAAAGTCTCGACATTAATTGAAATAAAATTATTATCCTGAATTAAATATTACTAAAATATATTTCCAATCTTTATAATTGATTTTACAATACTTAAAACTTTTTTTTAAATACTTTGAAAGACCTCACACAAATAAAAAAAAATTCCACTGTGTATATGATTTCCTTACAAGTCAGCAAACTAAAATAAATTAGAAAAAATAAATAAATTCCACAAAAGAAAACGAATAAAAAAAAAAACCTGATGATCATAATAAAAATAAATGAAAATATCGATTAAATGCAGGGTTAATGGAAGTCGTGAAGACCTGCAATTGAGCTTCCTGGTGTATTCGCGTTCAGCTTTATTATGGACAGCCGTATGTATAATCATATCGCCGCAAACTTGCTCGTAACTTAAGCACAGCTCTCTTGCACACACTTATCTTTTTTTTTTTCTTTTTCTTCTCATTCAAGAGCTCTCCCATGTTGTTAACTCTCATGATATCCATACAGTACAAACCTTTTTGGCGAACAAAAGATTTTAATATGATATAAATACTCGAAAAAAAAAAAAAAAAAAAAAAAAAAAATCAACAAGCTGAAGAATTTCAAATAAAATATAAATAAATAAATAAATAAATAAATAAATAAACTATAAAATTTATTGACAAACTAGATAAGAAATAAATTAAATCAACATGGTGGGTGAGTTCTAGTTCATTTACTTGGCATTCTTGGTTGATTAAAATGATGCAAAATAAAGCGCACAAAGTATTGGCATACATTTATATACATACTTATATTTATATATACATAGTTATTTATATATACATGTATATGTGAGAGTACAGGGGAGAAACGAGATGCCGCGGTAGCTGGTAAGGAGCCAAGAAGATAAGGTGTAATGAATGCGATAGCTTCTCATGCTTCGTCGGCTCTGGTTCTCTAATTTTTCCTTTTACTTCTTTTTTTTTTTTTTTTTTTTTTTTTTTTTTTTTTTTTTTATTTATTTATTTATTTTCTTTACCTATGTACGAATATATACATGTATACTCAAGCTTCCGCATGTGTCGCATTGTTGACTCCCAGATCCATTAGCCAACTATTTATTGAACGAGTGTTATCAGCGTGAACTTTGAGATAAAGTTTGCTGAAGTAAAAGCGCAAATGAAAGACGAAGGAAAATAATAGACATTGAATATTGCACAGTTGCTAAACAAACTTTATGATAATGTCGTATTATAAACAAAATCATGTGGGTATAATTAAATACAAGAATTGCGAAGAGTATATATTTTATGATATATAATATATATTGTTTAATCCTGGAGGCCAATTAGAATTTAAAGTCGATACTGCGGAAGGAAGAAGAGTCGATCAGGGCAAAGAGTATTGGAATGCATTATTGACGGCTGTCTTGTGGCACGAGGAACAAAATCAATCTCGAGTGAAGTAACACGAGGAGTACATTGGGTATACTCGACAGGAATTAACGACGACATACGACACGCACAAGAGATAATTGGATGTCTGTAGAATGTTGGTGGAAATCTTTGTGGAAGGTTGAAAGGCTGATGAATGTTGTTTATTCAGAAAGAACAAAAATTGTAGGATGTATATATCAGAGTCGAAATTTTTATGCTACTTTAAAAGTCATCATGGGCATTTTATTATAAGTATTAATACTAGATTATTTTTTTAAACAAATGTTAAAGCTGATTTTTGGTTGAATTTTATGGTTTTTTCAATTTTTCTCGAAAACTATCAATTTTATAGCAAAAGTTAATGAGACCTTTTTTGTAGGAAATTAAATTTTCTACAGAATAGTGCTCTTGGGTAAAAACCGTAGAGTTGAAAGTTTTCGAGATAAATTTAATTAAACACAAATTCGAAATTTTCGTGTTTAATTTAGATTTTTTATCGGTAGGGCAGTTTACAGAAAATAATTTAGTGATCAGCAGTTTTAAAGGTTATATATTGCTGTAGAATTTCTGCTGAGAAACAATTGAATAGCATAAAATGCCACAGAGCTATGCATGAATGAAAAAAAAAAATTGAGATTTAGGTGTTAATTAAATTAGAAAATTTCAAATTGATGGCAGCAGTAATTAATATTAAAATTAAGAGCTCATCTTTGGTGAGAATTTTTTTTGGAATGTTTAGAGTAATATTTCGTCCATCTCGCGAGAAAAGAACAATAATTGTTTAGCATGGAATTTTTTATTCAGGAATTATTTAAAAAAATATATTTTTCATTTTATTTATTCACATTTATTAATTATTGCGGTTTACTAAATAACGATGATTATATTTGTTTTATTGAAATTAAATTTTAGAGCCTAATAAATTTATTATTTCCCAACTCATAAGTATTTTATATAGGTTCACAATTTTTCCTGTTGATATTTTTTATTTATAAATTAAATTAAATTATTAATGATTTCTCTCGGATTATATTTTGTTTCTTAAATACTTGTGCAGGTATCGTCTGAACATGTCAATAGTCCATATGTAATTCTCAATAAAATTATCATGTATGTCATCATCGTACCCAATATCTAAAACAATTAAATTTCACAAAAAAAATATATAATTAAATATATAATTATTTCTTTTCTATAAATTACACAAAAATTCTTATAGTAAAAATAAATATATAAAACAATATAAAATTATGATAATCATTATAAAATCATCTGATTATTATATAATTAATTAAAACACAAAATTAAAAGTTTTAGTAACAAATATAAAATATATCAAAGTTTTAACAAATTTAAATTTAAATTAACATCTATTTGAAATTAATTTCTTCATTATCTACATAAATAAAAATCTGTCCCACATTAATAAATTTATTACCCTCTCACGATGATTTTTACAATAAAAATTATTACTAAATATTATATAAAGTTCCTCATTAAACAAAATGCTACTCACTGATTTTAAAAGAGTATTATCGAGTGAAAGTACTCCATAAGCAGTAAAAAGAACATTTCTATGCAGCAACTCGACGCAAAATTCCTCAAACTAAAAAAAGAAAACGTGATAATATTTCAAAACTTCTCCAAAATTAATATTCATAAATAATAACATATATAATTAAAAAATTAATTAATTTAATGCAACATATACTTCATATCTCATTTCCCTTTGTCCAAATGTTTCAATATTTTTGTAAATAATTTTGCTCGTTCGTTTCATCTAAAACAATTGTCCCAACATTAAAATTCAACTGTCAATAAACAGAAAATTTATTTATACATTAATAAATAAATATTAATTTATACAAACTTCAGCAACAGTTTGAGTAATGCTTATTGTTAATACCACAATTGGAGAAATGTCTATCATTATCCATGAAGTGGCATCAAGAAAATTTGCTGTTTGCAGTGTGAATGATTCAGGAAATGTAAATAAGAAGACAAAATTGAACGAACTATAAACTAAATCTACTGACACTGCTGATATTGCTAATAAAACAGGCAATGACATAATATTTATAAAACTAAATGAAATTTCACAAAGTTCACGATGAGCATTTCTCATAATTATAAAATCCTCAAATGAATCTTGATGATTAGCAGAAGATACTATAATAAAAATAGAATCAACACGATTATCTTCCACTGGATTTGCAATTAAAGAACATAATTTATTGATATAATAAAAATTTTGTTTAAGAAAAATCACAACAATTGTGTATTGAAAAATAAAAAATCCAGAAATAAGATTAGGAATAATCATTGTTACAATATAATAGTAATCATCATCACTCTTTAAATAAGTAGTAATAAGAATAGTATTAGCAATAATATACATTATAAACATTAATATTTGTGGATATTCTCGAATATTTGATTTATTTAAGTGATATGAATTATATAATTTATCTTTTAATTTATTATTCACATTTAATAATTGATTGAGAATTATTATTAATGATTGTTGTTTGAAGCAATGGAACAATATTATAATTATAGCAACAATACTCATAAATGTTGCGAGAAATGTTTCGTATAATATTTCGAGGAATAATATATCTAAATAATCATGCATGTGTGGTATCCATAAAAAAATAACAAGAAAAAAAAGTAATGATATAAAAAAATTGTACACTGATCCTGCAAAAGAATTAACGAAATTCAAAGTAATTTTTCTGTTATTTCTTTCATCAGTTGGTAAATTATTAATACTAAATGGCGCAAGACCAATTAATTTAAAAATTAACAAAATCCGACGAATTAAACAACCGTCACTGAATATAAATTTTAATATAAAACTTTTGTTTTTTTTCATAATTCAAGAATTATTTTATATTGACTAAACACTTGTTCATCTGACCTCACAATGAATTCTCTAGAGGGAATAAAAGATATAAAAGAGGGTGATAATTTTGCTGAATCAGTTGTATCAATATGTTAAATTTGTATAATTATATTATAAATATTTAATATGACGATATGTATCAATTTAGTATCAATATTCATTAAAAAGAGTGTCATATGAATAATTCCACTTTGAATATAAATAGAATATTTAATAATAAATTATGTATAATTGGTGAAAATATTTAATTAATTATATTTTTATTAATTTTTATTAAAGTGAATTAGGTACTTCTGTGCTATTGAAATTCGAAGATACATCAGATGAGTGTTCAACTTGTAATAAAATCACCATATACGTCAGCATAGTTCCAAATATCTATGTGAAAATCAAAAATTCAAGGAATTAATTAGTATCATAATTAAATTCTTCCAATCGAATTAAATATTAAAAAAAAAATCATTGTAAAAAATAGTTAAGCTGAGAGACAATTTTTAAATTATTATAACTATTATACAAATAGTTTTTTGCATTCGTTAACTGTACTATTAAACAAAAAAATTAATTTATAAATTTAAGAAATTTATTTTAAAATACAATTATTATTTAATTAATTTAATTAATTAATATTCATAGTTGAATAATTTTTTTATTTTCTAACAACTTGTTAAATTATTTTAGTATACATTTCTTGTTGTTATCTCACAATTAATTTTTACAATAATTTTAAAAATTGAAACTAATTTCAAAATTTTTAAATTACTCACTGATTTCAAAAGACTATTATCAAGTGAAAATAATCCACATGCATTAAAGAAAATATCTCTATGCAATAATTCAACAGAAAACTGTTCAAACTGAAAAACAAAAATTAATAATTAATTATACATAACATAATAATAAATTGTTTAAAAAAACATACTTCATATTTTATTCCCATTTGTAAAGCAGATGTAGCCATGATTTTATAAATAATCTGACACGTTCTCTGCATCTAAAAAAAAAAAAAAAATATGAACAAAAATAAAATTCAATAAAAAAAAATATAATAAAAATAAATTAATTTTCATTCATATACAATTAATAATTAATAAACAAACCTCAATAATAAACTGTGAAATAGTAGTAGTCAAAACAACAATTGGAAACACATCTTTCATTATCCACATAATATCGTTAATAATTATCACTGCTGCTGGTAATTTTGATAATTTAATTAACGGTGAAACAAAAAAATAACAATGATATACCAATTGAATAAATGCAATTGCAATTGCTAATAAAGTAGGTAGAGAATAAAATTCAATCAAGTCCCATGACACTTCATAAAGAGCTCGCTGAGTTTTTCTAATAATTTTAAATTCATTAAGTAATTTATTTTCTAATGAAGCTCGAATATTATTGACATTTGAATCAACTTGACGTTGCTTCATTGGATTTTCCAAGTATAAAAGTAATTCATTTAAATAATGAAATTTATTTTTTATAAATATTACTATGAGAGTGTATTGAATAATCATGGACCCTATGAAAAATCCTGGGAAAGCCAATCGTACAACATACAAAATTTGATGAGCATTGTATCTTATAAGTTCACTAATTAAAAGGACAATATTAATAATAATATAAATTGATATTGTTATTGTTTGATGACACTTTCCATTTAGTGATTGTTGTTGCACTTGATGTGAATTATTAAATTCATTAATTAAAATAGTTTCCAAGTGAACCAATCGATTGAAAACCATTATTAATATTTCTTGATTATAATTGTAAATTAAAATTATAATCATTGCACCACTATTTGCAAAAAATGATAAACCAATTTCGTATGATATTTGTATCTTTGAAATACTCAAAATATTTTGATCATATAAATTTGGTAAATATAAACACATTATTAAGAAGAAATAAATTGATAAAAAATAATTATATATTAATCCAATAATGGATTTAACAAAATTTATTTCCATTGATCGATTTTTATTTGAACACACTGGTAAAATAATAATATTAAATGGTGCAAGTCCAATTAATTTAAAAAATATAACAATTAAACGAAGTAAACGTTTGTCCCATAATGAAAATTCTCTCATAAAATTTATATTTTCCTTCACCATTACAAAAAAAAATTTTTCTCTAACTCATCAAACAATAAAATCACCTCATCAACTAACGTCCATGTAATAATATTTCAAAACAGAAAAATGGAATAAAAAAAATAATAATTCTGATGAATCATCAAATATGTCAATGTGTAATTTGCCACTGTCACTAATGAGTCCTTTCATAAATATCAAAGTCAACATATTAAAGTTATTAGAAAATTACTTGATAATCTCCATTCTATCAGGAAATTAATGAAATTATTTTCATACATAATATATAAATCCTATTCAATGTATAATATTATTTTTTAGTTGAAATTATATTATTTTTTTCAGCTGAAGAAAATAAATTGGATAAAATGCTCATAGCTTAATAACGGAAGTGTAGCTAAAAAATTGAGAAAAATATCATCAACTGAAGTATTTAATAAAATAACTGCATTGACAGAACATTTGAAATTATTAAAAAATATAAAAATATATTTTATCAGAATGAAAAACAAAAAAATTCTTCATCAATTAAATTCACCCCTAAAATAATTCATAATTCTCATTAATAAAAAAAAAAAAGCTTCAATGTTAAATAAAATCAGTCAACATTATAAAATACACGAAGAAAAAAAAAAAAAAGAGAACATGAAAAAAATACACAATAAAATGTATTTCTCATACAAAAATTACTAGTAACATTACGTCGTATTTTGTATCATCGCGCCCCTGTACTTCATAAATACAGTCAACACTGTGTCAATGATTTCCCCTGAGAAGATAAACGAGAGTAAAAACGAATAAAAATACTGACCGTTATCGGTAAATTTATATATCGACAAGAAAAATAAGAAAGCCAACATCACCATTATTGTATAGGTACCAGAGAAAATCTCAAGGGAGTCGCGCCATTGAACATCCTAGGAACCATTTGCCGACTCCTTTTTTATTTATTTATTTATTTATTTATTTATATATACTGTATCTATCTTGCAATCGTCTGCAGTGATATGGTCTTGATGAATCAAGTAAATATTACAAGAGACAGTCTCACGTGAAGATGTCAGCGGATACTCTGATGATTTTTCCCATTTAATAATTAATATCCAACCGTGTACGATTGGTCAGGTCAACATTACTAAGAGCCACCAACACCCATCAATGCATCTTGCCATGAATAGCAACGAGATTGTACATATGTCGAACCGGTAGCTTGCATGAATAACCTGCAGTAGCAAGGTGAGGAAAAACCGGACTTCTGACAACCCCAGTCATATAAATAAGAAGGAGGAGTTAAGAAAGAGAATGAACGAGTTGAGGAAAAAAATTCAATTCTTAGCAATAAGACATCAGAAAGATTCTTCTTTTCCATAAATTATTATAAAATAATAACTGGAATGAGAAAAAGAAAACAATGAGGGTTTTTGAATCAGGAGAATTTTATTTCATGATTTTAATAATGAAAATTTATTTTTAATTAAAGTGAAATAAATTTAGAAAATTGGATAATTTTTATTGTTAAATGAAATGATATGGAAATTTTTAATAATCAATTGGTAATTGATATTATATTGTATAGTGATATTTTATTGTTTGGTTTTGTGCAAGGTAATGAATGGAAATAATTTTTTAATAATTGTGAAATTGGTATTTGAAATTTAGTTGAGAAATTCAATAAACTGGTGAGGAAATTATGTATTAATTTGTATTACTTATAACATGACAGATTGTCAGATGCAATGACAAAGTTGTTTGATTAATCGGTTGAAATTATTAATTATATATTATATAAATTGATAAATTAATAATAAAATTTTGCTTATTTATTTTGTAAAATTCCACTATCAAAGTCCAACAAAAATTAAATTTCCCTACGAGTGATTTAAAATTTATATATTCTCACTTGAATATAAAATTAAAATATCAACTTGATAAATAACAGAAAATAAATTTGAAAAAATAAAAAATATTCAAAACATCAACAATAATTAATGCAAAGTAAATTTTATACTTTTCACATTTTTACATATTCGATTTCAAACTTAAATAATTAAAACTCCCCAACACTATTCCTCGAAATAAATTCAAATTAAAAAACACCAATTAACAATATACTCTAAAAAATAATTCATACATCGAATTAAATTTTTCTATCCACATTAAATCATTCCTACATCTGTAAACAAATTCAGCGACATCTATACAAAACATATTTTATCTACATAAAACGTATCTGATACATACATATAAAACCAAAGATTATATAGAAGCAAGTTCATTCACTCTCCCTATATGTACATGTACAATATATATGTACAACCACCGAAGAAGCCAAGTGCGCTCACCTCGACCCACACACTGACTTACGACCTCGAACGATATTGCATTATTATTTATTAATTCGGACTATCCACCATAAGATATACATCTAGATATTGCAAGAAAGAGAAAGAGAGTAGTAGCATTAACTCACGACTCTTCTTATCTCACAGAATAAACCACCAATGCATAAACATACATATGGATATATATTATTTATATATACATTGCAAAAACCATATACATTTATGTATACATAACCTCATAGTGGGAGTTAAAGTTGCAATTCTTTCCTTCAATAATACTCAACAATTGTAAATATTTTAATTAATTATCCACATTTCAATCTCAATAAAAAAAAAAATATCCTTAATTTATTTTTCTTTCTTTAATTTATGTATAAAATATCTACTTGTTTATTCTACTTGTATTCTTCACTCGTTCAATTATATATATATATATATATATATATGTTTATATGTATATAAAAAAAATTTTTTCTACAGTTTGTTTAAAGTGCTTTGAATAATACAAGTTTAAACTTAATGGTCTGATTCCTGTCCTTACAATTCTACTCTCAAGTCACTTTGGCATCGTTGGCTTTATTTTTTTTTCTCATCTCATTTCACCTCACATGGACTTTAATTCCTTAAATTTTCTCAACTTCAAAAACACTGCACATAATTTCCCATACATAGCCGTACATGTCACGCAATCTTTAACTCGTAAAATAAATTGTAAATCAATTCGCAAAGATAAATCTTTTATTTATTACACACAAAAGTTTGATATTAAATTTTCAACAATCATTTCCTGCTTCTCTTTTATCTCATCCATTCCTTTAATATATATACTTACATATATATAAAATATATATTTATTTTCATCGTGTCTTGTTTGTTTAATTTTTTTTTTTATTTATTTTTTTCTATTTTTTATTTTGATATACACGCGTCACTTGGAGACTTTTGCTCGCGTATCCTCTCGTTACCGTCGTATCAATTTTCCTCAGCATTGCACTTCGTTACTCGCGTCACTTCGAAATGAAAGGAGGAAACGGAGCAAGTATAAAGTGAGTATAAGTGAGAGAAATATATATTTATATTTATATATATATATATATATATATAAAGAAGAGGCGACGTAGAATAAATCGGATCGCAGCTCCTCTTGCAATTCCGACAGGCGCGCAAGTCAACTCTCAAGAAAGAGAAAACAAGAATGATAAAGAAAGAAAGAGAAAGAGCCACCCATGAGCCTCCGATCGCTAAATCACCTGAGGACGACGTCTCCTCTCTGCCCACTTTTCTTCCTCTCGCCATTTACGGATCAACCGTCTTGCCCTCTCTCAACTTTATATATGTATGTATGAATGTATGTATATAATACGAGTACATATGTAGTTGATCAGCTCTATATAATACCTACACTTATTTTACTCTACGCTCTTTTCAAGTGTAATTGCGATCGTTGTGGATTGTCATTTTGATGTGAATTGTTTATAGTATACATATATGTATATAATTTATTTTTGTTGTATGTCTGCATGAGAGAATATGCCACACCTTGAATTATTGTAGGAAAATATTATTTTAAGAGTTTAGTTGGTTGGTTTTTTAATGGCACGATCGGAAAGTCAATTTGGAATTTTTTTTTTTTTTTTTAAGAAAATGAAAAAAGATTTTTTTTTAATTATAGAAATTTTTCTCAAGCATGACTTGGTGTATTATATAGTTTTTTAGGGAGGATTATGTGGTTGAAGTTTAGAGTCGGTTGTGAAAAAAATATAAGTTCTTTGTTGGAATAAAAAATTGTTGTGTGAAATAAAATTTTTCGTTTGAATTTTTGAGGAAATTTTTTTTTTTTATCTTGAGATTATGGTGTTTATTTAAGTATTTTTGTTATTTGTATAGGGAAATTATTCTGTTGGCTTACTAATTATTAAATCTATTATGAAATTCCCATTGGAAGTGTGAAAAAAAATAATTTTTATTCACTGTTTTAAATAAAAATAATCGATAAAAATTGTAAATGACAAAAAAAAAATTCTACGTGTTATAATATACAATAATTAATATTAATTACTTGGTTGTCAATCATTTAGAGATAAAAAAAAGTTGTATATTACCCTAGTTTATATTACAAAATATTAAATTTTTTTATCATTTCATATAAACTTTAATTTACTGTGATTAAAAAAATTTTTCATTTATAAAATTCATACGTGGAAAAATATACAGTATATTTAATGACAAAGTCATGACTAGTAACTTTTTCCCTATACCATTATCTATAAAAATGATTTCCCTCATTAACAAACAAAATAAAAAAATAAAAAATGAAAAGTAAAAGAAAATAAAAAATATTCATACATTCTTATACAGTCATGAAGATATTTTCTTTTATGGTGTCTATAATTGCTTCATCGTCGCGGCTGAACTACTGTTTGTTCTTGTTTCACCAAGAGAAAACTAAAGAAAGAAACACAAGAGAAAAGAGAGAAATGAATCTGAGCGAAGAAAGATTGAAACTGACTTGACAAGTTTATTTGTAGTCGGATGCTGCCAAGTGTGGTTGCATCGCGTGAGGTGAAGACTAATTGTCTCGTGTGAATTCGGCAAGGAAATTCAGCTATACATAACTTATACCCATCACCACATACATATATACTACATACTACATACTATACATTCATTCATATACACAAATAATATAAGCATACGTTTACATACATACATACATACATTGAAATAGAATTCAACCGGTTTATATTCAACATCAACTGGAGCAAACGAATAATTGATGTCATTTAATGAAAACGATGCCATGACAAATCACCGAAACAAATTAATAAACAAACAAGAATAAAATTTAATAAACAAACTACATAAATAAACAAATAAAATAAAAAGAAACAATAATTTATTTCAAATAAAAATTAAATACAAAATAAAAAATTTTCGACAGTGAATTTAAAAATAAAAATAATGTGGTTAAAATATTTTTTTTTCTTCTCTATTTTCAATCTTTATTTTCTCCCTGGTGTTCTAACGTAAATATGACTCATCCCTTAAACTTATATACCCGCCTTTCGTTCACCCTTAACAATTGGCAATTATGTTCCAACCCACTTTGGAATTTGATGCTCGCCATTGCCATCGCTTCACGAAACTTCTCACGAATCTCATAGGTTGTTGCTGAGGGGTGTTTGCTAAGGGTGTGGCCCAACATCGAGGGATGAAAATGCTAATGTATAAATATATAAAAAAAAATAGTTGCCACGAGCGATTCAGAACTGAGCTTCATTGATTTTTTTCTCTCTCCATATTATTTTCTCCCTTCTCTCGTCTCTGTTATTTTATTTTTTTTTTTTTACTGTCAAACTCTCAACCCCCTACTCACTCACTTATCCACACACATATACACACAGGCAGACATGTACACACATTAGCACGAAATATCCTATAGGTTTCATTTCATCGTAAGAGTGCAGCGTTAAAAAATGTCAACGCAGTGGTTAAAGTTTACAAATTTATTGAAAAAAAAAAAATCAAGTGTAATAATTAATTTATACATACAATTTTAATATTTATTTATTATTTGTGAGAATATATGCAATGTTTATACTGTATAAACTACAATAATTTACGGTTACAATGGGAATGAAGAGCACCAAAAATTAAACCGCGTTAGATCGGCACAAAAAAATATTGTAAAAGTCCGTGAGTATATTTATTTTTAAAGGGTGAAATTTTACATATGCGCGATTCGAATTAAGGATGCGCTTGCGTGATAGTTATTAAATATCGAGAAAAATTTAGATATAACAATTGATGAATTAAAAATTATTACTTATATTTAATACAAATAAATTTTTCTTCTATTTATTTTCTTTTCAATAAAGTTATAACTTATATGTATATTCATGCAATATACAGTTAAATTTATTTAAAAAGGATATTGAAGAACATTCAAAAACACTTTTGCACGTAATGATTCGTGCTATTAAATAAATAACAGTAACTTTGAGATAAATATTAAGTTGAAATCCATACTGGTCTGTTGCCTATAGGCATTTAGACGTATCAATGTTTATTTTCATTGCGTCTAGTTGGACGACGATTATCATAAGTAAGACGATAGCACGCCTGGATCTTGAAAGTAGCATACGTGTAATTGAATGTAATAAGCATAATAAGAGTTAGGTAGTAGTGGCTCGTGAATGTATCTACATATAAACCCTGAATGAAAGTATGTAGTTACTTTAACGATATCCTCTATATCTTTTCAACATTTAATACTTTTTCATTTTTCTATTTTTTTTTCTTTTTTTTATATATATTCGTTTATTCATTTTTCAATTTATTATTAGTTGTTTTTTTGTAAATACACTCAATATGAGGTTCTTCAAGAGGAAGAAAAGTAAAAACACGACTAAGTAGTCGCATATTGTCAAATCTTTCAATGTCAGACGGTAAGGAAGATCTAGAAATTAACTTATATAGATCCTAATTTTTATTGTGATTTTATAGTAGAGCTATATTTGTATTTCTTTTATTCTTCCCATCCTTATCTATCACACAGATTAAGAACGAAACATTTTTTAAAAGAAATATATTTTATACAC
>JAQQBS010000002.1:12380586-12413399 GCA_030347275.1 Microctonus aethiopoides | reverse complement strand
CTAACTTCATTAAATATCTATGTACCAATAAATTGTATGAAAGTTATATCGCTTATGTAAATTTTCGTGTTTTCTAATCACTTAACTTTTAATTACTCTTAAATTATTATTTCAAATCGCGGAAACGACAAAAATTATCAATTAATCACGGAACTATTTCCAAATAAACATGACATGAAGCAATACACTGCTGTAAAAAAATCATACAATTGCACAAGATCTTAAGACTCAAAACTTTAGTAGGAAAAAAATAAAAATTGATATTCTGTATTTAATCAAATGATCTGCATTTAAGTTTATTATTAAATAAAATTTCACAATGTTGTGCTGAATGTAAAAAGCATCAAAATAAGTTCAATGCTAGATTTATAGAAGTTTCCCAGATTCAACATAAAATTAATAGGCCAACGATAATAATAAAATTATTTATTCAATTTGTAACTCTAAAAATTCACTAATTCAATCGACTACTAAAAAGACTTAAAGAAATACAAAATTTTTATCACTTCTGCACATATATACATGATATATATTCTTTAAAATAAAAATTTCCACATCACAAAAAAAAAATAACGTAACGATTCAAAAGTCTGCCAATCAAAAAATGTAAATAATATTCATTAACTATAAATAAAATCGTAAAAAATTAAATAGTTATACCAATATTTGTATTTATATATTACATATAATTTATTCACCTAACATAAAATATATAAAATGCATTTTAAAGTTAACGAGACAATTTTACATTTCACTTCTTAAACATTTAAATTTATATATTCTTTATAATAAAATTATCAGTTGCAATTTGTTTCACATTCTCACTTTGTTTCTCATTCATTTTTCCGTTTTATTTCCATGCTTATATTATTTTTCCAGTTAACTATTCTCAATACAGTTTCGAATATAACGTCAACTCTCACTTTATATAGATATCTCTTTTGTGCCATACAATATTCTCGTATTCCATGGCATAGAGTTCCATTTCAAAGATTATCCCCCAAGTTATCGTGTCCCTCGTGTCTGTAAAATAAACCTGTAACCTCTTTATTACTAGCCACGTTATCGCCCATGCAATATGGTATACAAGAATAAGAAAAATAAATATTAAAAAAAAAAAAAATAAAAGATACCATTTAGGTTTATTTCATTGAATTTCACTTCACGTTAACCATTGGATAAAATCCCTATTTATGTATACAAATATGTATATACATAAGATACATAAATAGTGATATATAAAATCCTCTATTTCTCTGTCGCCATAATGCTCTTTCAGGTCTATAAGTGCGTCGTGTCACGCGCAATAAATAGTAACCGCATGGAATCCTGAATCCTGATAATCGCCAACGATACCGCACAAGGAATAATCGTGCCATGCAAGACTGTAAGATCAGTGCACTATATTCCCTTTACCCGTTATAGTCACTATCTCAAGTAAATCGAAAGACTCTCCCTGGGTCATATCCACATATAAACTTGATTTATCTCAACATTGATTATATTTTATTTATTTATTTTATTTATTTTTTTATCTTGTTCTTATTCTTCTTTATTTTTCAGTGAACAATTTGACCCTTCTTTGAATTACAATCGAGGTAGAAGAAACGAATGAAGAATGGAGGGTGATGGAAAAAAATTAATAAATAAAAATAAACGCAGGAAAAATGGAAAAAAATGGAAAATATGAAAACTAAAATTTAACTAGAGTTGATTTGGGCCTTAGTGGTCCTGTGGCAGCTGATATTTGAATCCTACTGGCCTGCTAAGTCCCAAGTTATCTTTAGTAATTGTCATCTAATAATAAATATATTTTAATTTGAAATTCAATAATAAATAACTTCAATGAAATTATGAAGAATAAATCAAAACAGTTGATAGATTTTTACCTCTATTTATTATTCTTCAGGTATTTGTAAATGTTTAATAATTATTAATAATGCTTTAATTAATTTGTTATGAGACAGAGAATGGAAATAAATGTGGATCTGAATTTATATTCAATTAATTTAATCATGAATAGCAATTATATATGTAAATTAATTAAATGAAATATTATTTTCATTATATTTCATTTAATATCTAAATATTTTACAGTACAATGAAATTCACCCGCTGTGCAAGCAATGTCGAGGACACTAAAAAACATTGCCCAGGTGCACCTGAGACATTACAAACGACTGTGTATACACACAAGAGATGGTAAAAGCGCGGCCCGTAAAAGGACAACTGAATTTAAATAAGAGAAAATAAAAATGAAATGAAGAAAAAAAATTCAACTTAAACAAACATGGAATAAAATATCATATAATCCAATGTGCATCATCTATATACATTATTAATAAAATCAAAAATTACAATATAAACCAAGTATATATAAACATTTAAATAATATTATTCATTTACGTCGTAATAAAAATGTTTATTCTGTATCATCATTAAATTATTTTTTAATTTCAGATATACACTGCAGGATGATCATAAATGTTACTTTTTCAGCATGACAATTACGAGGCGTTGTTAACGAGCAATGTACGTATATATACATGTGCATGTGTGTGTAAAATAATTCGCAATGAATGCAATAAGCGTGAAAGAAAATATAAGATAAGTCGTTAAGCATTACCACCTCTTTTTACATTCTTCTCCATCTTTAATCGCTTTATTTATTTTTTATTTATTTCATTTTTTTTTTTCATGTCTTTTAAATGCGTTTAAATTCTTGAATTTTTAAACTCATTAAGCTACTGCAGGACATTCTGAATACATAATTTGCAATTAAGAATATACACCATCCAACAACATCGCAAAATATCTATAAATAATTCAAAATTTATTTCAGCATTATCGATTACAATTTTATTTTCGATTATATACCAAGACCAAGTACGTGAAGATACTGATGGGTAAAAAAAAATAAATAGCGGTGAAGAAATAAAGAAAATTATAAATAAAATAAAAATATCCAAAGCCAGATCGAATTGTCGAAGAAATTCGCGAGTCATCGCCAATGCAATTCGATTTAATTGAGTTCCCCAGGTCTATCGATAAATTCATGTGGTCTTTTTTTTTTTTCTTTCTTTCTTGCTCGTCACTATCTATTTTATTTCTTCCTTTTTCACTCATCACTCTTTCTCTCTCTCTCTCTCTCTCTCTCTCTATATCCCTTGTGCCTTTTACTATATCTTATCGGCAATGCATCGATTATATTCAACACACGAAGCACATGTTGCACAGAGTAAAGCTACTATCGCGTTAAACAGTAATTCATCGGTATTAATCTGCTTGAACGCCTGGACGTTCCAACTTGGCGAAGGCAATTATGAAATCTCATAGGCATTATAATGCAAAAGCAAAATGAGAAAGAAAAAATTTTAAATATCGGCCCATACGATAGAGTCTATTACATCAAATTCCATTTGTCCATTTTTATTTTTTTTTATTTTTCAATCTTGACTTTTGCCTCGCCCTACCTTGAGCTATCACGAATAATAACGACCGTTAATCCATCCATGCAATCAATATGTATACTTCATACATGTGCTTACATATATTATATTTTAATATAAATAATATAAAAAGAATAGACGTTTGTGAAAAAGATATAAAAATAAATGTTAATAAATTTATTCGTGATGTATTCATGAATAAAAAAAATTATTAAATACGTTTATGAATAGTTAAATGAACTAACACTTTTATGATGTCGTGACAACAGTTGGTGTTCAATAGCTTTGTTGTAATTGACGGTTAAATAATCAACCAACAGAAGTAATTGAGTGAACGAAAGACTCCAGCGATATATACTTTATAGTTTAACTATTGTATAGAAAGCCATTGAATCACCAACCAACAAGCTTATCTATCGACTATACATGTACATTCTTTGTTATTATTTATTACAGCATTCGATTTGTATCATTATTGACTATTGAAACGAGAAAATAGTGCACTAGTGTGTTGCAGTAAATGCAGCAAACGAATGAATATGAAAAAAGATTATTGTAAGAGCACTACAAATATAAGCAATATTTATTAGCTGTAAGATATTTTTTTTTTCTTCGCTTCATCACCCACTTATAGATTTTCTTTGTATTTCCTTTATAAATATCTAATAAATAGCTAAATTGCGGAATAAAATTCTACAGAGAGTGATAAAATTTTTTTAAAAGATTAAATTGTTGAGAAAATAAAATTTGTTTCTTATATTAAATACAGTTTTTAATTTTTTAGTGGATGTTATTAAATGTTTTATAGTGTATGAGTATTTATATCATATATTTGTTGCGACAGAGGTGGGGTTTCCATGCGGCATGTGCCTTGTAATATTTAATAAACGCAATGCCCTTAGAAATCCCAAAAATGTCCAACGTTAATCATCAATTATATTAATCAAAATAATAAAACTCACAGATGTCATTTGTTTATCTATTAAACGTGTAGGATTTAATCCACTCCAATGACTTCGTAATGGTGTACTTTGCGAATCACTTAATGCAGCTTCAGCAGCTGCACCTTGACGTTCCAAAACTCTACGTAACATCTTTAAATATTTCTTTAATGAATTGATAAAATTTACAATATTCACTGTTTTTTTTTTTCTTTTAATTTTATAATAATAAATGAAACGTTATATTATGTAAAATTCAAATGCAACTTGATATAAACGTATCGTGCTGTAGATGCAACTGAACTGAATACTTTTAGTCATAATATTTACTGATAGAATTTTCGTCAACAAAAGACGAAATACAAATTCAAAGCACACAATTTGATTGAAATTCTTCAAGTTGATTATAATATTTATTGGAATTTACAAAAGTCAAACAATTTACTGATTTGTATTTAATTGAAGAAGGAAAAAATATATTTACAATACATTCATGAATGTATATTAATCAATCACGTTAATGAATTATTAATATTTTCCTCCCTTTTGTCTTGTAATAATTATTGATTTAATCACTTTAATTCCAACTTGTTTCAGTGAAGGTCTTCTGTTTCTCAGTTTTCACTTCAACTTTGTCATTCACCATCGATGCTGCACCTCCATGTTTTCGCCGTCGCTTACCTGAACAAAATAACGATAGCGTAATTTATCATTCATAAAAAAAATTATATATTCAATTAACTCGACAATAAATCAACGAAAAAAAAATAAATAAAAATACAATATTAAAAACACTGTGTAATCTAAATAAATAAATTTACAAAAAAGAGAATCATCAAATTGGAAAAAATAATTATAAGAAATACATAATGAAAAAAATGTATCTTTTTTTTTCCTTTTTTTTTTTTCACAATGTATAAAAAATATAAATATATTACATTCATTATGTGTGTTGTTAGTCTTAAACTACTACACCATCACCATTATTTTAAATGTCGCCACAAAGTCGTTTTCTAATTGTTACAAATTAATAATTATCATTAAAAAAAAAAATAAAAAATAAAATCAGTACATCTACGACTAAGTAAAACGCATAAAAATAAATATATAAGCCATGGATAATATATTTAAATGAAACAAGACAACTATAAACGTATACAAAATACCACATCAACTTGTGGCAAACATTTTCCCTATATAAATTCGCTGTCGTTTGCAGATCTTCATCTATCACAATTTCTAATCACTGCAATTAATCGGTCGCTTCGTCGCCGTGAAAAATAAAAACAACTGATACATGAAGAAAAAAAACTTCAGAAATACAGAAACAGAATATGTGTATGTGTATTTATACACAAAAACGATTTCTTCATTTTCTTTAATCTCTTTCTGTAAGTCTACACAGGATATAACAGGATAAATAGCCATCGTTTTCTTAATTAACCTCTCTCCCTTACTCGCACTTAATTATCATTCCTATCTCTATAAGTTTTTATTCAATAAATACACAGTCGATGACGCGGTTGTTGGCTTTACAAGTCCAAGGAACACTGAGAGACATAACTATATCTCTATTTATATAGAGTATTTATTTATATGTAAAGTAAAAGAATAAAAAAATTAAAAAAGGACATTGGTTTTATCAAATGATTAGTTTTCTTGCGCTGTACGACGTGACAAGAACGTGTGTGTATTACTAATCCATTCTATATTCAACTTATTAATGTATTATTAAATGCAGTTTACTGTTTAATAATTGTTTTAGTATTATTTATAAATAGCATTAGTCGGATGTACTTTTTGTTAAAAAAATATTTATATATCATAATGCAAATATTAATTTTATATTAATAAATGTTGAAGTTGAATATATTTATTTGTAGAATATTAAAATACCGTTTGTTCATTTATTATAAAATGAATAAAAATCATTTCACGAAATTGATTCACGTAGTCACATAAATAAAATTATCCAACGTAATTTTTAATATTTCTCTTTGATAAAAAACGAAATCATTAAATGACTTATTACTAAAGTCACAACGAGTATAAATTTATCATCAATCCACATTGACGGTATAAGCCATACCATCAAAAAAATAAATACTTTTAATAATTTCATTATCCCAAATTGTTTTTTAATCCCTTCTATCATCTCGGTATTAATATTACCTGATGCTAATTCCCAGCCATCACTTGTGCCATCATTATCCTCATTAGTATTTTTAGAATCCAATTGGCATGATTCCTTCGTCACTCTGCAACAAAAATTCAATTACATTACAACACCAATAATATTATCATTAAAATAAATGTAAATATCAATTAATAAAATATTTATTATCTACTATTTGGCGCAATCAATTGAATATTTCCGCATTCTAATAAATCGTATATACCAAATGGCGTTAAGCGTATAAAAGCTCACGGTTCAGCAACTTAACAAGCTGGTCCAACAACCATCGGGTCGTGTAAGCCATTTTACATTACATGAAAAAAATTGTAGCGTGCTCGCCCATCGTACTTCAACTATACGGCGCTTTCAGTTTATATTTACTCTCTCCTTTTTCTCTCGTAATCATTGCTCGATAAATATACATATAAATAAATAAATAAATAAATAAATAAATAAATAAATATATGTATATTTATTAAGAGCATCAAGAGAATACTGGCGTGCTCTTTACGAATATGTTACAGCGAGCAACAGCAACAGCAGCAGCCAAAGAGTAACAGAAGCAGTTTGAAACGTAAACCGACAAGCTAGCGCGCGCGCGCGCATTTACTTTATGAATATTCAAGAGCCGCTGCCCAGGATTCGCACGCATATAAAAAGCACCACGCATCAGGAGAATGTGCCGTGGCCACGCACGAATACACCAGCAACGACGACGTCTGACAGGATCTCCATGAGCGATCGTTACATGTAAAATTGAATTTCCGTTTATATTCTGTTTTTCTTCCTCTCTCTCTCTCTCTATACCTCTCTTTTATGCGTTCCCTGTCGAAACTCCTTTTTAATACCGCCTTCGATGGAAAATAAAAAAACTTACACGTCAAACAACTATATAATTTCACAACTAAAAATAAATATCTTTATATGTGAATATGGCATGTATGAATAAAAAATAAAATAAAAACTTGGATATTAATATCAAGTTCACTTACAGAAGGTTAATAAACTTTGAATTAGTAGAAAAATAAATAAATAATAAAATAAAAGTGACAAGAAATAATAAAATTAGTGGCATTAATTGTGTAGTTTTTTTTTTTTTCTTTTTTAGTTGTGATCATTTAAAATGACATTTTCATCTACATGCAAGACACGAGTGCGAAGGTGGACGGTAAATTAGCAGCTTTTTACCTCCAGCCATTCTCAGCGAAACGCGAAGCGAATGGAGTAGGTGGAAACGATGAGTAAAAAAGATAAAGAAGCTCAAGGATGGCAATGGAGAAACCATCAGAAGCCATCGGCCGCCGTTGCCAACATTAATTTCTCGTCACACTTCTCTTCTCACAGTGTCATCAACCGTCTACCATCACCACATCCCTGTTTTATATACCTACACATACAATATTTACACATATCAGTTCTCATTCCAGCATACCCTCTCGCTTCACACTTCACTGAATCAACTTCTGACACATAATTATACATATTTTTTACCCAAGAACTTCACGGGTATTTTTATTTTGTTACTTCAAATAATATCAAAGTGACAAAGCCAATAAAAAAAACTGTTCAATAAATTTTTCAAGCATTTAAAAGCAAGATAAAAATTTATTTATTTATGTATAAGTATATATCTCAGTTGTCTAAAATAAAATGCACGAAATTTATTCGTGTACTTGGCTTTAACGAGTCTCGACCCAACATCACCTATGCAATCAGTGTCTTACTCTCCTTTCCTCTCATTTTATTTTCATTCTTTCCACACAGTGTTATATGTGAGATTGCAATTGCCATAGTTGTCTTCAGTGGTTGTTAGTGTCTAGGCGTTACTTTTCGTTAACGAGCGACGAGTTGCGCGTGGCTCGTGTCTTGCAAGACGTGTCTTTGTACATATAAATATATAAATGTAAACTTTTATAACAGAAAAAGAGAAAGATCCATGATGTAAGAATGAAAATTCTTTATTGTTGTCCTGTTATTTATCTGATTGTTCGTTGGTTACTAATCCTCAGTGACTAAGAGAAAATACGACTGAGAGATCAACAAGAGTTAATGACACGCCCACGATAGAACAACTTGCAATTATAAATATTTCAAACATTGTATGTTTTACTAATTCCTTTCAGTATTGTCCTATTCTTCATTACCTTCATTTGTACAATCCTCATAATTTTTATAATAATACCAATTTAATTTACATGACTGTATATATTATACATTCATTTATTTATATATTTTTATCTCAATTCAATGCAGATTAGCATATAAAATGAGGAAATAGTTTCGCCTACTGTTTAATTCCATTATATTTCTCTTTGATTTATTTATTTAATTTTTCTTCCTGTTATTTTGAATTCTTCCTTTTTATCCTCCATTTCTAAATGCCACTTCACATTACGGCATTTTTTTTTTTTCTGTATTCCTTACACTCTCACACAATCATTATGAATAATGTTTCATCGACTTTTAGCGATAAAAGGAAACACACGCCCCTCGTGTGTTGTAAAAGTGAGCCAAAGCCTTTTGAGTCTGTCTACCCATATCGAATGCAAAGCAGCCATGCAAGAGATGAAACTAAAAAATAAGCACACGTATTTATATACATATATAAAAAAATATAAACAACGAAAGAAAAAAAGAATGGAAAAATATTCAAAGCGTGTAGAACTCATTACGCGCAATCCCGAGGGCGTAGCCTGCAATGCTGCTTCAGCATCAGCAGCAGCAGCAGCAGCTGCATGTGCTGTTCATCCTCAATCGTTCTTCTTTCTTCATCTCCCTTTATTTATTTATTTGTTTATTTATTTGTTCATTCATTTTTTTTTTTTATCTCTATCTCTCATTCTGTTTTATAACTCTTCAACGTGGCTTAATTCCTATTCGCATTATGCATGGAAATCTCTGCCACCGCACCTTCTGCATTTACCTCCACAATTGTACCCTTCTTATCGCCGATGCTTGATAATAACCCTACAATCATTGGCAATTGATGAATTGAAATAAAACATAGGAAATAAAATAATAAAAAGAAATTACTAGAGAATGTATATACTTAAAACATACATTAAGATGTAATGAGGAATAAATTTGAGCTTTATTAAAAGCCACTGTGATAATAAATGTCTTGTGCTTATTAATTTTTTTTTTATTTATTATCGATTAGAGAGAAAATAATTTTTCTTTTATTTTTTTTATTAAGAAATGATTCATGTTTGTGTTTATATTTGTATGATGAGAGCAATCAAAGCTTTGCATAATAACGATGTATGAACTGGTTTACGAATTAGTATTATGACTATTTTGTGTGTTTCAATTTGATTTCTTGTTCATCGTTTTTTCCTCTTTAGTTTTACTACTTATATTTATATGTGTTTTATACCAAGTGAAGGCGTTTCACGCGTGAGATAAGACACCAAATAAACGTGAGGACGTTGCAACTCATGGGGCACATGCAATAAAACTGAGACTACCAGTGCTACGCGGTGTTAACGAGTTCGATAGCCAAACCCTCGTCGAGATAATCGGGTATGTATAATGCTCAAGAAATAAATTTACTCGTTTTCTCATCTCTCTTCTTTCTGTTTTATTCTCATTGGTTTATTTCACCAATGTCAAACAAAATCCAAACGATTCGTGCGTGTATAAATAAACATGCATATAAATCTCGTTGAATGTTTCCGCGTACCAACGATAGGACATAAAAGTAAAATAAAAATAAATTAATCAATAAATTTTATTTATTGAAAGATATCGATTTTTTTTTTTAGCTTTTAATTTAAAGTTTGGAGTTTAAATAATTAATTATGATAATTAATAACATATTATATTGATTTGTGGAATATATAAATACTTTTATATTGATTAAAATTATGAAGAGTAAAGAGAAATCAATATTATTATTGAATTATGCTTTGATACTCATTGCAATTATTTATTATTATTATTATGAGGATTATTATTTTGTTTGATAATTATTGTATTGTTATTGGAAAGCTCGGGCGATTGCCTATCGATTTTATAAACACACAATTGTCCTCAGATCACATTAAATGAGTGAAAAAAATTGGAAAAGAAAAAAAAAAGAAAAATAAAAATATTAATTAAACCAAATTTTATACTCTATTATTATAATTTCGTATTTTCATAACTAAGATTTTATTTATCGATAATAATTCTGTCACCGTTGGAAAGCTGATGCTATTTCCTATCGATTCGATGTCTTTACGATATTATTTGTTTTTTAAAAAAAGAGGAAAAAAAAATCTACAAAAAAAAAAAAAAAAGTTTTACTTTAACCATCAAACGACATCCTATTATTTAAATACATAAACAAATATAATTTTTTATTATTTCTATACTTGTATACTATCACAATTTTCTCTCAATTGAGCGTAGAAAGCGAAAAGAATTGTTTAAATTCAGTCAGCCATCGAAATTGTGATTTATTATTTAAAATATTTACATAGCCTGTTACTAATTTTTTCATTTCAAATCTCACTGACAATTCTAAAATTCCCAAAGTTTCACTATAGTTGAATCTTTACTTCCTTTCCAGTGACTCAATTTCAACTAACAAAAACCAGCAACATTCAAATAATAACAACAATAAACTGTTTAATAAATTGAATTTCCACAAAATAAATTTTACAAAAAAAATCAATAAAAAGAAATCTAATATCATTCAACAAAAACTATTTATAATCAATATTTTTAAAAATAATTCTAAATGATAAATAAAATAAATACCACACATCATTTGTTTACCTCAATAAATAAAAGAAAATAAATGTACAAGACCAAGCAGAAAGTTATCTCCTAGACTAATTACAACACTCCAAGTTTTTGCTACATACATAAATTATTTTTAATAATAAATTAAGAACGTGATAAAATTTAATACTGAATATATTCAAGTTTTTAACTTCGCTATCATTGTCACAACTCGGGCATGTGTGTCCAATCGCGTGTGACTCATACATGTACATGTGAAACTCGTCTGCATTTGCATTCCAATGCTGCGAAGCGCACACAACGCGCCACGCCACGTTATCCAAGGCATGTTGCATTATTCTAATCAAGCCCTAATACTCCGCCGTGCACTGTTGGTTTTATATTCGCACGTGGGCAACCGCGGCTCGTTTGTACCGTAATGAGCGCGATAATTGGGCGCGCCTATATAACATCTCAGCTTCCTCAGTCGCTATCTCTTCTACACTTCTTCTTTTCTCTTCACTCTCTGCCTTTTTTTTTTACCTCTATCTCTCATTTTTCTTTGACTTTTTTCTTAACCTTGTCACCAACAAATTCCATGGCTATGTTTTGGCCAACTTGTCTCGAAGAATACAGCATCACACATTGCACTTTACGTATGTGCATGTAGAAAAAAAGAAAGGAAAAAAAAAAAGAAATTTAATTTTAGTAATGCATCTGGAAAACGCATTGCAAATGAATAAGTAAAAGAATACACTTTAAAGATAGAAGGTGCGAGTCAACTTTGTTGTATATCTAAATAAGAGATCTAACATACCGTGTTGGTGGGACCATAAAGTCTTGGAATGTAATTCCAGCGTGTGGACGGTTCAATTTGTGTAAACTAGAATAGTCAAGGTGGTCAAGCAGCATTTAAATCTCATGATGAAATTCAATTCCTTCAGTTAAACTTTAATCTTAAGTGCGAGACTGCCCGCAAATACTCACAACTTTTTGTATTACCCTGTTTTGCTTTTGTATAGTGAGAAAAAATCTGAGCAAAACACAGTTTGGAAGGTGAGAATGATCTTTGGGGCAAACAACAGAGACGAGAAACGCAAATGGAAATGTAAAAATAAAAGAAAAATCATGAATATAGGGCTGCGAGGATGTACAGCGCATTAAAAACACGTGTAACGAGCCACGCGATGGCCATTAATTCAGGTTCATAGTCTATGGCACTATGCAAATAGTAACCGTGTACAGGAAACTCTTGCAAGGGTACATTGAGAAAAAGAGAAAGGGTTAATACACTTGAGAATAGAGAAATGAAAAGACATCGATAGCGAATTTCAACGAGTTCAGAGAGAAGTTAACTGAAAGAGTGAGACGAGAAGATAAGGAAGACAAAGCGTATAATATTATTATCGTATTCCAAGCCATGCCTGATTAATGTTTCCGATTTTTATCCTAATAAACAAATAATTTAATTTAGAATATTAGTATTAAAATAATAAATACTTTGAATCTAATCAAGTGAATCATGTGTAAATTTTTATGTTCAGAAAATTAATTAAAGATATTGACTTACTCAGTTGATGGATGTTTGCGTTTACGATCGCCCTCAATAGGTTTTATCGGTTTCTGTTGGTGTTGTTCAAGTGATAATTGATAACTAGCATACGGTTGAATTTTTATTTTATTCAAGGCTCCACTTTTTTTCAATTTTTTAATGAGACCTAATGATTGCTCACGACGATTCAATCCAACGTACGCTGATGTATCGTTTAACCATGACACAAGAACACCGCCTGAAAATAAATTGTAATTTCGAAAAAAATTATATTAATTCATGATTATAATTCCCAATAATTTTAAGAGATAATGAAAATTATTATTACCAAATGGACTGAACAAATGTGTGATATCAGAAGTTTTCCAAGCACTCGGAAATGTTATATGAAACACATGATCTCTATTAGGATTAGCTGAAAGAAAAAAAAATAAAGAATAAATAATAAATTAATTTTTCATACAGAATCAATTAATAAAATTTATTGATCAAAACTCACGATCATTTTCGACTAAATGAATGTATGGATAATCTCGTAATCGAACTATTATTAACCTAACAAGATACATAGATGAAATTAATAGATATAATAAATAAATAAATAAATAAATAAATGTATAAACAAAATTATTCAGATTATTTTTACTCACTTATTTAAAAATGGATTTAATAGTGGCGAGGATGGATCCACCAGAGAAATTTTCTCAGACTGTAATGAACCTGAGAATTGTAAGCGAATGGCTATAATATTTGCACACAATGTAGTTGAGATAGAATTGCAGAATGACTATTACCAAGATAATTGGACATTGCTATGAAACAAAGTCCTGTAATGTAAGCATCGTAACCGGCTTCGTGATAATTTTTTTGTAAAGTACTATAACTTCGATTTTCCACCGGTATTACATCTGGCATTGTGAATGGTGATTTGTTGATCGTATCGAACATATAGCCCAGTATTGATGACGGTATAAGCTCTTTAAATGATTCCGATTGAGCGATAATTTTTGTATCCAATAATTTAGGAAATAAACCGTGAATAAGTGATTTAAATTCAGCATAGCTATCTGGCAGTGGACCAAAAAATTGATGAACAATATGACATAAATCTAGCAGCATATTATGACCTACGATTAATTTCCCCTATAAATTTTATGAAAAATTAATATTTAAATATTTTATTTTATTTGAATTATGTAGAATAAATTTTATATTTTTAATAAAAAATAACTTACTGATTCTGCAATTTTTCGTAACAATGCACTGAGTCCCACTGCTTCCTTCAATTCCATTATCTCTTTCTCACGACGCTCAGCTTTTCTTTTTTCTTCTTCTTCTTTTGTTCCCATTTTATATACAATCAGACCTCGAGTATCATCATTACACTCAAATCGTATTTTATTTTGCCATCGCATTCGTGCTTCTTGATAAATTATTCGTCTGATGTAAGAATTACATCTATCAATCATTAATTCTTCAGCATCGGTTTGAAGGAATTCATCAATTTTAGCGCTGTGATATTTTATAAATTTTATGAATTAGAAATTAGAAAAATTAATTGTAGGAATTTTTTCTTTTTTTAATTATATATATCTACCAAATTTCTTCTATTTGAGGTTTGTTGTCACTTGAGATTGGAATTAATTCCAAACCATCTTCTCGTATTTTATGCATCTCCTCCATTTTTTTACTTATTTTTTCTTCGTCATGTGCAGTTAAATAAGGTATCCCATATTTGAATAATTTATTGAAATTAAATCCGTTGCTTGCTAAAAAAACTATTGATGAAGCTTGACACAAGAATCGACAATCTGGTCCTGATCTATTAAAAGGTCGAGGAAAAACGTAAAAATTATACGTTCTATTATTGTATCTGAAAAATAAATTAAGCATCAACACGCATATCTATAAATATAAAAATAATAATTATACTCATTTTGAATAATTATCAAACTTACTTTTCAATTTTTTCATCATATGTAAAAACTGAGAGACCAAATTGTACAAAAAGAAAATCCATTGAACCGTATTTTAATTTATTATAATACTGGGCTGGTGTGTCAAATGGTTTTGCATCAGGTCCCGAATTCAGTCCAGTAAATTCACCATCAATACTGAGGAATGTGGCATTTATCAATACTTCGTCAAGCTCCTTCAAAACTTCTTGAAAGTCTATAAAATAAAAAAAATTCATCAACAAGCTTAATCAACAAATATTCAAATAATCAAATGACTACAATGATCACAACTCAATAATTAAATTCAATTGTTTTATTTTATTCATATTCCCTCCAAAATTTATTTAAAAATAATTCAAAACCAAATTATTTTCCAAACTCCATTTGAAAAATATTATTATTAACCTCAAAATAATACAATAACTTACTTGTACGCGTAACCTCCATAATATTTTCAACTCAAGTATTTTTTATAATGAATTTTGCATTAAATTCCTAAACAAATATCTCGTTTGCCAAGAACTTTTCATAAATTCACTCAACTAAAATTAAGATATTATTTTGTGTACACATACATCTCATGTTGCATTCGATTTAAATGAAAAAAAAAAAAAAAACAATTCGCAAAATTATCTTTTTCTCACACTTTTCTTTTATACCTTCATAACCTCAAAACATGCGCGCGCGAGCATCGTTCAATCGGTAATGTAGATTTACCAACATAAAATATGTAATCTGAGGGTGGGACGAATCCTGCTGTGTCAGTGGTTGTCGGCGGTCTTTTTATATACAACCAGAAGAGAAAAAGCAGTTGAAATTGGCCACTTGAATGCAACGTATCGTTCGCATTTAATTTATTCACTTCTCATTGCTTGCTAACGACTTGTGATTGAAATCACAATATGACGTCACGCATCACATTGCTTCTCGTGATTGCATTAAGCATCACTGCTGCTCACGGTAAGTTCTTATCAATCATAATGTATCTATATGCGCGTTAAATAATTATTTGAGATAAAAAAAAAATTGAAGATCCTGATTTACAAAGGAATCAAACATGTGACCATTGTTTGGCAAATTCGAAGAAGACAAATATCATTATGCATTCACATTTATGAACCACATCCATAGGTATTATTATCATACCTAAAACCTCATATATATACATATATATATGACCTCAAAAAAATAAAAACCTAAAATAAATAATATTAACCATGATATCATTCCGGAAACCCCAAGATTGAATTATAATTATCTTTCATTTATTGTTATCTTCATTTTTCCTCTTGATATTAATTTAATAAAGCCTTCCATTTTTTTTTATTCGGAATTCCGTTTTAATTTTTTAATTATCAACGCTTGTATATTTTCCATTAATTTTTGTATGTTAAATTTCTAGGCATGGAATGTTCATTTAAGCCCAGCAGTAATATTTTAGAGAAATTCGTAAAGTCTTGTCCTAGAATATTTGATTCAAGTGACAAAGAATATTGCTGCCTCAACGTCTCAGATGAATCATTTTATTGTTGTAATGCACAAGAATGGGCACTGGAAACCGGGTATGTGAAATTAAACATCTAAAACCCTAAGTAAAATATAAATCAAAGACATAAATATAAAATATGTTGTATTAATTTGTGGAATAATTTTATCTCTTCCAGACTAGGAATTATCGTTCCTGCTATCATCGGTGTTCTCGTTGTTGTAACTCTCTTTGTTCTCTGTATCTCATGCTTATGCTGCACTTGCTGCCCATGGTATAGACGTCGTCATCGTGGAACTGTTTATGGAAGTAAATAAATTCATCTTCTTTTAATTTAATATATAAAACAAAAAAAATAATATATTTCTTAAAGCTTTTCTCTACTGAAATATATGTGGGCAATCTATTCAGTCGATTATGATATTAATAAACTGCTACGTGAATATTCAAATGCTTCAGCAGTTGATATTATAGATAGAAAAAAAAAAGGGTGGGATATGGGGGTGAAGGTTTTAAATTAAAATAATTGACTAATCATTTTTTTCAGGACCCGGTTCCGTTTAGATGCTACCTAATCGTGCATTACCTCAAAAGCTGGAATAATATACATAAAAATGATGTTAAAAATAATACATCATACGCTTTTTTATAAAAATATATACACAAAAACGACGTTCATATAACTCGTCGATATAATATAATAGCAGCTAATTTTTTTTTTATTTTTTCAATATGCATTCCAGCGTAATGTAGCAATCAAAAGTTTCATATTAATTTTTACGAGCTTTAAAAATTACGAATATACATGTATAAAATTATTTCTTCCATGTTATATTATCAATGTGCAGGATGAAGACTTATATTCTTATGTTAAGCCTTATCGCGCAAACAAACAATTTTTTTATACTACACTTTTTTCAAATTTAAACATTCCAAATACTAAATACATTCCATTGTCTGTTGATTCAGAGTTAATAATTTATCATATGCTTAATATCGTACTTAGTAAAACAAAAAGTATTGCTTATAACAGCTGACAAACACTATTCAATATTTTTTATAGATTATTTGTACCAAATTATACATATATATAAATATATATATATGATATTATTGACCATGGACATTTTAATAATAAAAATAAATCATTTTGATGATAATTGATGACATAAAATTAACCCAATTGCATATTTCCACTTCCCAATTTATTTTTTTTTATCCAGTCCATTATCTCGACAAAATAAATCGATTATCCTTGCTTTCAGCAGTTCATACAATAGGGGGAGTTCAACAAGTACCAGGAATTAATCCACCTTCAAGTCATATTGTTAACAATATTCATCCTTCATATCCAGTTAATCAACCCGGTAAAAATATATATTAAATTATTTTTATAATTTATTTTATATTCTCTTTATCAAAATGAAAATTGATAAATAAATGAATGATTATTAATTCGTAAACGAATTAAAAAGATTATGGTATATTTGTTTTGAGTATGTTAATTTGTTCTATTATTTCAGTATCAACAGCAACATTCCCAAGCCAACCACCACCTTACACTGCAGAACCGTATGCTAAACAAGCACCATACAATCCAAATTATCAACAATAACGTCATCAACGCCGACTGCTGCTGCAGCTATTCGTATATTTATCTTTTAGTATGCGTCATTGAGTTTCATATTCGTGGTTGCAGACCATAACAGTATATAAACTCACTTATGTAGCAGTATGAACTCGTAATCAATACTGCACAAGACTCAATTTCCATTTGTATTTGTTTAAAAACATATTATTTTTTTTTTTGTCTGCCATCAATAATATATGGATACATTGATTCCATTTCATTTTCATCGCTCGAATTATACGTATTTATCATCTTTAAGCAGCGTGATAATATCAAGTCATCATTGAAATTCATTGATGCTTGCTAATTTTGTCTTCCTTTACTTTTTATCTATTATTGATAATTCACTGCCGTCGACCGGACAGATTTCTAAAGTTAAAAAATGTTTCTTTTTATTTTCAATTTGTTTGTACAACAAATTTCATTATTATTACGTTATTTTCGTGAATTAATCTACATGTAATTAATGCCAGTGATTTTGTACGCATAAAGGTACGAGGAGAAATAATGTCTTCGAACAAAATTCTGAGAAAATATCATTAAATATATTTTGCAATTAAATGACTCAATTGTTTGAGTGTTTATTTTTTTTATCTTAAAATAATAAATAAACCTAACTTACATTAATCAGAGTGACTTACGGAGAATTCTAGGTAATTGGAGGTACATTTGTGAGATTTACAATATTTCATCAACACTTTTTTTTTTCGTTTTCGTTTGCTTTTGATTTATTATCGCCATCATTAATATTTGGTAAAACTAGTATGGTGAGCAACATGAGATATGGATGATAAAAAATGCATAGCAATTTGTATCACTTAAAATATTGCTCCGAATATTGTTTAATATCAAATTAATTTCTTCAATGGCTAATGCCAATAATGTCAGGGAATTTCTAAATTAATAGTCATTAAATATATGTATAATATTTGACAATTATTCCCTGTATATATAAATACTCTCAACCCTGTATCGGTTAAAATAGTTATTTGCATCTGGCGAAAAGTACAAAATAAAGTTCATCCATTTGTCGATGAAAAAAATTTTTATTATAAATACATTGATCCACGTCGTCCCTGACCCGCACAAAAAGACAATGCGAATCTTGAAATGTCGAACTGAGTCGCGTGCGGTTCATTATTGCTATAATACAAAGTCACGGTCACTTATACAACATTTTCACTCTCTTCTCTTTATACCAATCATCAACAATAATACACATAAACTTATTAATCATAAATCCAAGTCGTGAAAATTGTACTAATTATAAGCTCGATATAAAAAATTGAGCAACGACCGTTTATATTTAATCTTTTAAATAAAGATAATGCCTCATAATAAAAAAAATATTATGAAATTGAACATCCATTTTGTTGTTTATCATTCTCAATATTTGTAGAATTGTTGTAAATACCACGAAAACTTGTATCTTCAGCGTCCACATAAGTATCGCTCGTGATTTCTTGCTCTAAAGTTGCAGTTGTGGAGGTATGACTGGCCGATGAACGTCGCGAACGTGAAATATTTCCTCGTTGGTTGTTTGTAAATATAGGAGCTGGACTTGGCGAAGGATTTTCAAGAATTTCTTGCTCCTGTGAATGATGACTATGATTGTGATGATGCTGTTGCTGTTGTTTCATGATAATTAAACGATTTAACAGTGATGTTTGGCTTTGAATGCCGGACAAAAATGCCCTGTAACCGAGACATTCTGATTGCGACCACTTGGTCAAGGTTAAAAGTCCATCTCTGAGGTTTACAATTGAGTCCAAAGTTTGCATGGGCGCGTGAGCTGCACGTACTGTGCGTGCCATTGCCGAGATGTCACGTAAAATTGTCGTGAGCACAGCAGCCCATCCAATACATCCAGCCTCCAGAAATAATTGTAGAAGATAACGTAATTGCACTTCAGCGCGACTACTTGCGCCGCATAATGACGTTGATTGAGCATCAGTTGGTTCTATTTGATCATTAGAAACCCAACAAACAGTTCCCACAATTGATTCTACATCGTCGCGCCAACATGTGCTGGCATCGCTCATAACACTTGTAGCATCTTGAAGCATGCGCGGTGTTAATTTTGCCTCGGCAATTGAAAATTGTGTTTCCAAACTCGCAACAGGTGATACAAGACTTGCATAAAGTGGACGGGTACTTGGTAAACTTGTATAACCACTATCTGACGGTAAATCTGCAACAAGATTTGAATTTGATGCAATTGAAGTGGATATCATTTCATTATCTGGACTATCAAGACTTATTGATCTTGAACGTCCAGACATTTGACTTGTTTTTCGAAATTTTTGAAGATTTGATAATGATACAGTTGGATAGGGAAAACAAAAATCCTCATGGACAGCTTTTAACGCAACGACAAAATCATCAATTTTAGCAGCTCGTTCTCGTTCACGCCCAAGCCATGTAACTAAATGAAAATCTAAACGTGCAGCAAATCGTCCAAGATCAGCCAATCGTCGAGCTGATAATAAACGTCTTGCATGCCGCTGTAATATAACGTCAATAAAAAATTCCTCTGCTGATGATTCTTTGCTATCATTTTTTTCAGTCTTAATACTTGGCACTGATTTTTTCCGTCTCATTACGGCATTCCGGGTTTTTTCCAACATTGACGATGGTGGATCTTTGCCAGTTGCATCATACTGAACTTTAGGTGTAGCAGTTGTGCTGTAACTTCGACTGCGTGATACCTGCATTGTACCTAACACTAAAGACAAATCTTCTTCGTGTGGTGACACTGATGGAGTCGGTGGCGATCCAGCTAATTTAGATGTACCACCCCATGAAGTTCTTGGCGATTCAACATCATTTGGATCAATTGCACGAAGAAAACGTACTAAATCACGCGATAATTCCCATCTGCCTTGCTCCAACGCCGCATCAAGTAAAAGTGTTGCATGTTGTCGACTCACCGCTGATGGTTCTAAATTTTGCAATATTATTAAATAACTTGCAGCTGTATCTAATTGTTGACGTTGTAAACAATCTTGTAGAAGTTTTTTCGGCGATCCAGCAACTGAGAAAAGATAAGGCCACAATGCTATTTCAGTTTTTCTCGCACATTGAACGACTGCTCTTGCCCAAACACCCGGGAATTCACGAATAAATTCAATTACCGACGGTAATTGAGCATCGGGAAGTGGTTCTTTACTTGTTGCCTCCTCCTCTAACACTTCATGAAGAAGAAGCTCAAGTGAATGAGAAAAATATGGTAATGCAACGCATGATCGAGCAATTTCCCATGCGTGATATCCAAGATTTCGATGAATTAATTGACGTAATATTTGATGAAGATATACTTGACTCGTTAATTCAAGTAAACTGAATGGCAATGAAAATGGTGAATCTGTATCTGACGTATAGAGAACAGTGTCATTGTCAGCACCAAGTAATATTGCATCTTCAAATAAAATTGCTAATGGATATATTCTCAAATGGAATGGCAGCATTATTCTTTTGCTCATAAATGTATGAGCACTTTCCTGATGATTACGCGGAAATAATGGAAGCCACACTCGCATACCGTGAGCACCACAAAATAGCCAAAGTGCCTCAGTCAAATGTGGTTTGTCTTTTCGGATACGTGACGGTACCCAAACATTTTCAACGCATGACGCCAATACATTAGGCGCACCGCAAGTGAATAGCTGACAAATTAATATGAAATATAAATATTATTTTAAATAATTAAATCAAAAAATAATTAATTTGAAATAAATTATGCAACTTACAACTTCTGAATTATCAGTAGAGTGTTCACGTTGAACCATCAGAAGTCTTCCCGATACATTTAACAGTAAACTCTCTGGATGCGGATGACTTCCTGCTGTTTCAGCACGAATTGTTGTTAATGTAGCACTTACAACACATGCAGGATGCACGCAAAGACCGCTGATATCAATAGTTTGCGTTCTTGTAAGCTCAAGACTACCAGAACCTATACAATTATTATATTACTTTGATTGTTAATTTGAAGAAAAATAAATTTAACTTGCCTTCAATGCCCTCCATTTTCATATCAAAAATACCAACTTGGGCATTGGCACAAAACGTTAAGAGTTTATCCTTCATTGTGTTCAATAAAAGGACTTGTGATGGCATTCTTACACTGCGCACATAATTATTATCCAATCTTGTATCGCGTGGATAAATTCTAATTTCATCTTTATCCTCCAGGAGTGAATAACTGCTTGCAATCATAAATCCACAATGCCATAATAATCCACCAGTTACAATAAAATCACGCTCCTGCGTTTCATTACCAAAAAGTTTCCATTTTCTCGATGATAAGGAATAATGTGCCAAACCCGTTCGTCCTGCCACGGCAATGCTTTGTCCCTCATTATCTATTGCAGTATACTATATTTGCGTTTAACAAATGAAAAAATTTTTAAATACTTTTATTAATTGAATATACCGCGTTTGTATTTTCATATTATTGAAATGAAAACAAATTGCAATGATTTTTGTTTTGTTATTAATTTTATTTTCAATATTTACTTACTCGAATTGGCCAATTTGAACCACTGTAAGCGCTGGGAATCGGAACTACTAACCATTGCTTAGATCCAGCAAGACTTTGTGAACTCGTGTCACTTGATATTTCATTGTTCAAATGAAATCCTGAATTATCAGTTGAAACACCGCCTAAATTCAAATATAAACGATCTTCACCTTGGAGATACAAGTGGCCATGATGTCCCTGTAATTAAAAAAAAAAACACAAAATAGATGGGTAAGATATTTCGCATTCTCCTTCAAATATTCCAGAATAATTCAGTAATTATTTACCATACACGGATTTACAGTCAATGGACTTTTTGCAAAGTCCAATTGTACCAATGAACGAGTATTGTAAGAAATTTCGTTTCCATTCTCTTCGTTTGATGAAGAACAGCATGGTGATTCACGTAACATCCACAATTGATAACCCTCAGCTGACCATTCCTACGAATTAATAATAATCTCATTAACTAATCAAAAAAAAAAACTGAATAATTAAATAAATAATAATCAAACTCTATAAATAATTCTAATTAATTTAATTAATACACTCTTACCATAGTATGAATATGTAGTGGATTGTCACGTGTGATATCAACACGTAAACCATAATCCCACTTAAAAGTGCAAAGTAAAAGTGCTCCAAACGTACTCCAAATAGCAAGACCGCCACTTTCCCATGCTAATGCTATTGCACAACTGTCAGGTGTCCATCTAAGACACTTGACACGACCTGGTTTACCCGGATAATCCTTTGATGATAAGCTCAATGTATGAGACACCTCCAAACTGCCTGTCGTTTCGTCAACATAATAAACAACACCTTCTGAATTTTCTCGACCAAATGCAATCAATCGATACTTATGATTTACAGCTGCACACGTTGCATCATCTAAATATCTTGCCCAAATTCCTTGCACTTGATTTGGATCAAATTTCAAAGATTGTGCTGTTAAAAATGCTGCTTTTCCATTACTAAGAACTATCGCAAAACCACCAACTAATGGTGAATATTCAATTTCCGTAACATAAATATTTTTTTCTGTTATTGGCACAGCGACAGTAGATATCTGTTGATCAATACTAAATGGAATTCTTTGAAGATCTAAAGAATAATCACGATTTGGAGTTCCTTCCCAACGTTGTCTAACAATATGACTCGTTTTTGTGGCAACCATAAGTTCATCTCTGATACAAACAAGAGAACTTATTCCACCGTCAATCCACACTGGTATAACAAATGTCACAACCAATGACGGAATAATTTCTTTGATAAATAACTCAGCACTGTCTCGCCGAAGACTCGTGACTGGCGAATCTTTTTGCTCATACAAACCACGTCCATCAGTGCTACTATCCGTTACTCGATAGAATAGCAAATAACTATCTGAAGTCTGTAATTATTAATAAAATTAATATTTCCTGCTTCATTTTCTTGGTTTCATAAATTTCCAAATTAAATAATAGATATTTTCTTACTGCAATTGTCAGCATACTCGAATCTGGCTTCCATTGAACCAAAATATTTTTTCCATATCGTTCAACAGAATCTTTGCTACGTCTACTGAATACAATTGGTACACAAGGCTGAAATGTCAAAATATAAATTTAATTCTACCTAATAAAATAAGAACTTAAATAATAAAGTATAAAATTATTTCTTCTTACCTTGCAATACCATATTGCCAAAGAATCATAAGTTAAAATAGCAAATAAAATTTTATCTCTATTACAAACAATTGCATTAATTGCTTGAGGATCTGTGGGATTTAATACCCGTGGCCAACCAATTGGAAAGAACATGATATTTCTTTGGAATAACTTTTTGATTATAAATTAACTATGTATAATTCATGATTATTTATCACACTAATAATGTATATTAACATTTTAATTACAGCTAATATTTTTGATATTGAATTCAAACATGTCAGTGTGATATTTAAATATAGCAAATTGATGAATGAGGTTATGCACGGTAAACATTAATTATTGTGTATTACTGCTCTCATTATCACCATTGAAGTTATCATATTTAGATTTTTTGACATGTTTTATTCTTTGATAACACACATGATTCCAAAATGGCGAACGACGGTGCTGCCATCATATATATACACATTCCACGTTGACCCACACCCACACACACAGGCACATACTGAATATAAATTATTTTTTTTTAATAATTTATACTATTAGGTCAAACAATTTCTAATGTATATAAACATTTAGATAATTTTTCTGAATTATTATTCCCCACAGATGTATATAAAATCGAAATAATTTATAGATAAAATGTATAATAAAAACAAAATTCAGTAACTCAATTTTTTATATTTTTTTATTGAGATTAGGTAAAGACACGAGACCAGCTTGCATAAATGATATTGATGTATCAGCGACGTATGCGAATATAATTGTCATACAATCACCATCTTGTTGTAACCTATTTAAATCGACTGGTTGTAAGAAATTTTTCGTTCGCCTGGAAGATAAAAAAATGGAGGGAATTAAAGAAATAAATTAACAAAGTTTGCAGATATTAATTGAATAATGTTTGAAATGATAATAATTTTTAATTGATTACCTTGTTACTACTAAATGAAACATTGGAGTTCCAGGATCAGACTTTCTATAACGTTGTATACTAGAATAAACTTTATAAGAAATTTTATATTCTCCTTTTTTACGTCGAACAGTCTTTGGTTGTGCAGGCTTGATTATTCTTAATCTTTCAAAAATTTCAGAAATATTTCCTACATTTTTTGCATTTACTAATGGTAAAACATTACGTTGCACAACTTCCACCTCACTGCAATCCATTTTATCATCTTCATCTTCAATCGTAATTGTTTTTGATTCTTTCCATTTTCTTTTCAATTCTGACCATGATTCTGATGGTATTTTCACAAATGACGCTTGATAATGTACATCATCATTCATTTTCATTGATTTATTTTCAGATTCTTTGCATTCACTTGCTTTTTTATTTAATAAAAATCTTTGTGAATATCCAGATGATGAATCGCGTCGTCTAAAGTCTTGTTCTTGATAATTATGTTGTGTAGTGTACATCATTTGATGAAAATTCATATTATTCTGCATTACTGAAGAGCGCATTGCAAATCCCACCATTGCGATATTTCGGAAGACATTTATTTGAAATGAAGACCAAGAATTTGAGACGAAGTGATTTTGATATGAACCCATCATATAATTTTGAAAATAATTATTTATTATTGGTCCTCGATGTCTCTGATGATTGTGAAAAGTATCAGAAAAATTATGAGGACTTCTACCACGGCCACGTCTTAGATTACGTCCACGTTGATGATCATATCGCGACATATTATTTTGCATTAATGATGATGAATTTTGTGAACGAGACAAACTTTGATAAGGTACTAGAGATTCATTATCTCTAGATGCAGACGCATTTGATGAGGGTACATGAACATTTCTATTGCACTCTCTGATACGTGATATTCGCGCACGATCGTATTCATAAATACTTTTTTGCGGTTTTATACTATGTGGAATGTATCCTCGTGATATTACTTGTGTGATGCAATTTTTAGAAGCAATATTGGGAATGTAATTCAACATCTCCATTCTCGTCATTACTCGTGGAATTTCTTCAATATCATCATCAGACAATTCAATTATTTCTTGTTTTGATTTTTTAGATGACATCGATGAGATTAATTCTGATTTTCGTTTGTCAACTGTTGATGTTCCATTATTAGAATTAATAGAGGGTTGTGATGTAGTCGGTACTTTTGATGTATCTCCAGCCAATGAAGATGAAACTTTCTTGTCCAGACGCTTTGGTAATAGTTTAACATTACGTTGAATTCGTGCGCCGCTCCATTTAATCATTTTATTATCCAATGTACTACTTGGATCTTTAACTGGATTTACAACTAATTTCACTGGATCCAATACAGTTTCTTCAGAAACTATTTCCACTCGTGGTTTTACTCTTGAATCCGAATGTTTTTTATCATTGGAATTTTCAATAATTTCCATATCATTCTTCTGTGTTTCTAATGAATCAACAATATTATTCATAACGTCTTCGACTTCCTTTTGAACTTTTTCGGGTTTATCTTTATCCGAAATACGACTGGCAGTGGTTGGTGATATATCACTAACTTTACTCATCCATCCTCCATTATCTGGATTGATTATAACTTTTTTTTTGTGCTGCATGACTTCATCTGTCTGTCTACCATTTGTTGATTTTTCATATTGATATCGTTTCAAACGATATCCTAATCTAGCCAATTGACTAAACACTCTGTATTCGCTTAATGTACAATCAGAATTCGATGAATTGAGCAGTAATTCATAAGCTTGCTGAATAGATAATGGTAAATCATTATACAATAATTCAATGCAATTCTAAAACAAAAAAATAAATAAATCAATATCAGTGAATTAATTATAAGTAAACGTTTATAGTTTGAGTATAATACAAACCAGTTCTAATAATAATAAAGCTTCTTCAGGAATCAAATAAAGAATGCCACGAATTTCATTGCCATAATTATTCCATTCAACGCCAGATCTTTTAGTTACTTTTGCTTTATTCTCATGTGGTAACCATTCGGCTATTGCCAATGTTGACAATCTATTAACTCTTTCAACTTTAATAAGATCCTTTCTTGTGTCTAGACATGTATCAATTTGTTTATTTTGAAGCCAAGATCCATTTGGGTCGAATAATTTTTCACCGGTTTTTGGTAAAACTCTCGTTACTTGGTTATGTTCTTCAATAAGTCGAGAACATATTCCTTTGGTAGATAAAAGTTCCTTTGCCCTGTTTTAAAATAATATTACAATATTATGAATTAGTGAAAACTATTTTTCATCATTTATTATTATTGTTAAAACCACTACCGGCATATCATTTAATTTTTATTGAGGTTAGGGTGGATAAAATTTGTTTAAAACTTACGTCAAATGTTGACCTAATGATTGTTCATTATTGTCATTCATTGTAGTTGTACTTTGACAATAATATTTGGAAAAAACAATTTCCTATTATTACGAAATCCATCCAAATTTCGATTAAATAAATATTCAGAGCATAATTTTAGACTTGATTTATTAATTAAAATTAATGAAACTAAATAGTGAACAGTGAACACCGTAGTACAAAATACAATTAATACAGTCAAATTTCCCCAATGTTCTTGAAAAACATAAGAACAGTATCGCAAAAACACAAATTTACGATACCAATTGTAGATAAAAATTTTAAACGAAAATTGTTCCAACAAAATTCAAAAGTGAGGTTATGTATCCCACGCATGAATATAAAACTATTAATTTAATGAAATATAAGCAATTTTCCATAGAAATAATGGATATTATAACTTGTTTTCGTCAGGTTTTGTTCTATTATACAATTTTTTTACGATTAAAATATTATTACCCCATTAGCCAAGTGCGCGCACCGATCGTGCACCGTGCGTGCACCTAGTGCATTTTCATGTAAATTCCTGTATAGCCTTCGGTGGAGTGCACCAAATGCTATTGGGGTACATATACCCCAATAGCATTTGGTGCACCTCCACCAAAGGCTATATAGGGATTTACATGAAAATGCACTAGGTGCACGCACGGTGCACGATCGGTGCGCGCACTTGGCTAATGGGGTACTAAATTACGTATCATTTACATTTCGTCGATAAAATAAATTTCTTGCAGAATTTTTCCTTATCAACATCACTTTTAATACATATATATATCGTAGTCTCGTGCATTCATTTCATATGGAGTAGGACAAAAATTGAAACTAATTCATTTTGTCTTATTCAAAACCCACATGTCCATCATTGATGTTCTCTTCACTGATCTCTATATAATATAAATATTACAATAAACACCATCAATGGGTAGGAAAATACCTGGTGCAAAGCACAGAGGAATCAAAGATCCTGCTAAACAACATGCACAACGATGGGCTGAGTACAGATTGATATTTATATAATATTTAATTTATTTATTAATTATAGGTTATTTGTGTTATTGGTTATTGATGATATTAATAATGAATTTCATTTTAGATTAAAGACAAAAATAAATAATCCACCGAAGAATATAGATGACCAGGCAATACCTAAAAGTTTAGAGCGTGTTATGAATTTAAAAAATGCTGTTAAATCTGGAAAAATACCATTAGTAAAGAAAAGAAGTAGAAATAAAGCAAAGAATAAATTGATAAAATTAGGATCACAAAATTATACAAATATAACATCTAAATCTAAGCCAGAAAAATCTGTTCCTGTATTTAATCAAAAACCTGGTGAGAATAAACGAGTATTTTGGAATCGTGTTAATAGAGAAACACAACATTTTATTAACGAAACGACGTTTGAAAAGAAATACGATGTACAAATTAAAAGAGATCCAGAGTCTGGTGAAGTGATGGGCGTTGAGAAAAGAGCAAAAGATGAAATTGATGAATTGATGAAGCTCAAAATGAAACATAAAAATGTTGGTAAGAAAAAGAAAAAAATAATCGAACCAAAATTATCAAAAGCTCAAAAAAAGAAGCAAAAATTAGACATAAAAAAAGCGAAAAAATCACAAAATGATGTTGATGAATTTAAACCAGTTCGAGAACGAGTAGAATTTGGTGATATTGTTCATGCACCACCTGAGCTCAATGTAAAACCATCAAAAGCTGATAAAATAATTAACAAGGTAAAATAATATTTAAATAATTATTTCTATTTAAGATTTATATAATCATTAGCTCATTAAAAAAATTTATTTTTTACAGCCAGCTAATAAGAATTTACTTCTATACTCATTATTGCAAAAAGATGGAAATCATAATTCAAAACCAATAGATAAAACAGGTAAACGTAAACATTTACCTGCAGCAGAAAGACGAATATTGGACCAACAACAAAATGATGTAATAGAAGCATATAAATTGTTAAAAGCGCGAAAATCACATGAAAATTAATAAATTATTATTATTTTCACAATTAAGATAACATTTTTATTACATACAGGCACAAGAAATACAAGAAAATACGTATAATACATTTGTAGGTACGATTAAAAAAATGACAATAACATTTATTAAATAATTTTATCCCGTTGTCCAAACAAAAGGCTCCAAACGATCATTTATTGGTAACATATTATTCAATGTCTCAAGACTCTCAAGCGTTTTATTGAGTTGCATATGGCATTTTGTTAATAATCGACTGAGTTCATGAACTTTATTCATATGCTCAGCAAATTTAGCAAATTTTTTTTGTTTCTCCACAGCTTGTGCCAATAATTTATTAACATCTGCATCAATATTTACACAAAGTGCTAATTGCTCATTGGCAATCATTTGTGCATTAGTATTAAGATGATGTTGATATCTTGCGCATAAATTAAATAAACCAATAGGATCAAGTCTTTCGAGAATTTCTGGATCACGAACACCCGGTGGAAGATTCAATGTTCCACGCATTATTGGTAAAAACATCGGTATACTTTGAAGTTTAACTAAATCAGAATCTTTATCAGTAGTAGGATCAGAAATTGCTGGCTTTACAACAACAATATTGTGCGCTTTATTTGACGTTGGTTTTCTTATTCCCAAACTTGATTTTCTTCTAGTCATTTCTGAACCACCAAAACTTTTTCCTCTATTTAATTGCAATTGTTTATTAGTCATTTTTGGCGAATCACCTATTGGTTGATTTACAGTGTATGATATATATGGTAAATCAGAGTCAGAACAAATACTTGGACCAGGACTCGTTGATCTTGGTGGAGTATCATCGGGTAATATTTCACGATTTGGTACACTTTTTCCTCGTCTCAATTGACCAACTCTTGATGATCCTCCTTGCGAATTACTTTGATTCCCACCACTTTGTGAACTCTGTTCTGATCCCATTTTATCAATATATTTATTATTGACTGATATGTATTTATTGTAGTTGAATAATTTAATTATTCCAAACAAATATAAATGTTTTATTATGAATTTTTTATCATTTTCTTTTTATATTTTTTGATTCAATAACTTTGACGTAATTCTGACGAATATTTATTACAAATTCATGAATAATATCACAATACAAAATTTAATAATCATATTTAAGATTAACAAAATGATTGATTAATTATTTAACAAGTATTATATGAAATACAAATTAATAATTTTAATTAATTTTCATTTTTTTTGTATTTTATTTCATTTCACTCGTCTTGTAGAGTTGAAGATGAATATTATTAATTCCAAGTAAATAAATATACAATTTGTCAAATTTATTTATCAAGTTGGATTGACGTTTAATAGTGCGATATATATATAAAATAAATTAAACAGCTGATACACTGTATTATCTTCAATTCGTCTTGTTATGTACTGGTAATGTAATAAATAATTACAGGATAAAATACATGAATGTATGTCAATTCTTTGCTTCAGTTACTAGTGACACCTGGTTTTCCTTGATAAAACCTGTTCAAAACAACAATTCACAAATGTTATCATCAGTAAACAAAACTTTTTCTTTAAATTTTCTCTCACACATAATAAATAAATTGGAAAAATCATTCAAATGATTTCTCTAAAACATTTTTTTTCTCCTACATCGAAAAAACTTTTATATATTTCATACACAAAGATTCAAAAATATCTTATCAAAATTTTGATACAATGATATTAATCATTGATAACATTATCAATACATATATAACAATTAATTTCATCATACACATTTTTTAAATAATAATTAAATTTTTTTATTATAAATATTCAAACTATTTAATAACATACATAAAAAATATTTGAATAATAATATTTATTAGTATTTTTTTACACATATAATAATTATTAAATATACATATAAATCACACTTATAACAAACAATTTAAACTTATTTAATAAACCTCAAAGTAAAACAAAAAGCAATAAATATAGTATATATATATATATAATTACAGTATTAATTTACTCGTTCACTAAGAAGCACTTTGAAAATAATTGCAGCATTTTGTATAATACATCTCATCATATCTTCATTCTCCAAGTATTTTATTGTGCGAGTATTTCAACGAGAATAATGTGCACATCTACGTATATATAAGTATACATATTTAGGTATTACATACACATAAACTGCGTAAATACAGTTGTAAAATATAAATAACTGTGTGGCCAACAACTGATATAATAATTGTTAACAGAACAAAATAATTAATTAAACAACACAAAAAATAAATAAAAATTTTTAGATTTATAATTCATCCTGATAATTATATCTCATAATTTAAATTTATATTTTATTTATAAAAATAAAAATATCATTGCTATAAAAATATAAATATTTATTTCAAATAAAAATAATGTCTATTTAATATACAAAAAAAAAATTAATAAACAAATATTAATGTGCAAATAAATAATTAATATTTAATATTGTAATTTTTTGAATTATTGCACCAGAATATTTTATAAATGTAATGTTAGTTAAAAATTTAAATAATTATGTATATTAATTTTTACAGTTGAATTTTATAATTTGTTCATAATTATTATTACACTTTAATTTTTATTTTTATTATTATGTTGTTATTGTTGTTATTAAATTTTTATTATTATTATTTTATGATCAAAGACTTTTTTTTTTGATTAACAGTTGTATTTTGGTGTATGTGTGTGTACTGGATAAACAATTTAGAAAGGCAAAGAGGAAATATATATCTGACGAGATAAATCTCTCGTGGTAATAAGTCCCTTGAGCTATGCAAATATGAATAAATATATATGTATTTATGGGTATGTATCTACATTAAACTTATGGAGAAGACTTCACTGAAAATTGGGAAAAAGCATATATGTATAAATATATATATATATATGTATGGAATGTACTGGTATGTATTTCATTGCTGCTTCATTTCTAATATTTCAATTCTCTCTATCTACACATGATATAACTTTGAATATTTTTTCAAAGTATATTCCACTGTAGAATATTTAATTGAAGTAAAATATTTATTTCGTTGATTGTAAATTTTTGTTTAGAAATTATAAAATAAGATTTAGTTTATAATTTATATAGGTGAATAATGTTGATAGTTGGATAGTATAAAGTGAAAAGATTGAATGAGTATTGTTAATTTATTTAGTGGTTATAAATTAATTAAATGGAATCGATGAATAATATTTAAGATAAAATATTTTTTTCTTTGATTGTAAATTTTTGTTTAGAAATTATAAAATAACATTCAATTTATAATTTGTGTTAATTAATAATGTTGAAAATTGATTATTATAAATTTTAAAAAATGAGTATTGTTAATTTATTTAATTGTTATGATTTATTAATTACAATTGATAAATAATATTTAAAATAAAATA
>JAQQBS010000002.1:12341709-12371051 GCA_030347275.1 Microctonus aethiopoides | reverse complement strand
AGAAATAAAGAAATGAAAGATGTTAAAGGGGAACAAAAAAAAAATATGAAATTCGTAGGAATAGTCAGGAAAATAAAAATTCTGAGCTTTTCCCAGTGTAGTGTGTGTATGAAAGAAAAAATAAAAAAAAAGCTATATGCATGGGTATCAGTGTTATATATTTGTTATAGTATGAGCTTTTGCTATTTTTTTTTTTTTTTTTTTGCTTCATCGTTGTTAATATCCCATGGGCAAACAGTACACGACCCTTTTTCATTGTTTGTCAAAAAGAAAAATATACAAATATATAAAAAATGATGTGCACGAAATGTCAGACATTCATTTATATATTGAAGAAAGTCTCTTTGTGATAAAGTATTTTGTAATATATTTATTTGCATTGTAGATATGATTTTTTTGATTGATAAAAAAATATGCAAGCTTGCAAAATGGTTATTGATAATTATTGTATTTTTTGTTATTGAATTATCAATTGGTTGAATTGAAAATACAAATTATTTAGAAGATGGCACGATAAAAAAATTATAATTAATGATATTATTTTTGTGTTTGAAGATATTACTTCGAATTAGATTCAAATTATAAATATTCAAATTTGATTCTATGGAAATATTTTTGATTACTATAAAATATTTGATAATTTCGTTGACTTGATACGAAAAAATATAAAAAATAAAAATCATTGAATCGTAATAAAAATAACAATAAAAAATTCCAAATAAATTAAATATCTCCAAAAAAATATTTTAATATTCAAAAACCAAAATTTCATTCAACAATTCTCATTATCAGATAAATAATACACAAACATATTATCAATTTGCATTATAATTGTTCATCGAAAATAAATCATTAAATTGTAATAAAAATATCAATAAAAAAAAATCCAAATAAATTAAACATTTCCAAAAAAAATATTTTAATATTCAAAAACCAAAATTTCATTCAACAATCCTCATTATCAGATAAATAATACACAAACATATTATCAATTTGCATTATAATTGTTCATCGAAAATAAATCATTAAATTGTAATAAAAATATCAATAAAAAAAAATCCAAATAAATTAAACATTTCCAAAAAAAATATTTTAATATTCAAAAACCAAAATTTCATTCAACAATCCTCATTATCAGATAAATAATACACAAACATATTATCAATTTGCATTATAATTGTTCATCGAAAATAAATCATTAAATTGTAATAAAAATATCAATAAAAAAAAATCCAAATAAATTAAACATTTCCAAAAAAAATATTTTAATATTCAAAAACCAAAATTTCATTCAACAATCCTCATTATCAGATAAATAATACACAAACATATTATCAATTTGCATAATTGTTCATCAAAAATAAATCACCGAATTGTAATAAAAATATCAACTAAAAAAAACCAAATAAATTAAACATTTCCCAAAAAATATTCCAACATTCAAAAACCAAAATTCAATTCAACAATCCTCATTACCAATGGGTTAAATTTCGACTTAAAAATCTAAAAACATCAAATTAAACACATCAATTCCTAATTTTCCATGAATATAATAAAATAAAACAATTGCAAGGAATAAAAAGCTGAAAACAAAGAAAAATTTGGATAATAAGATATGTCACAAGACAAAATCATCATAGTCTTCGCGTCGGTATAAGTCTCAAAGCTCTCTACACTCATACACAATTTTATAGATATACATAATATGGAGTTAGTCATGTGGGTGGTGGGTGTCTTTTGGTGATGCTGTAGTAGATGGGAGACTAGCGATACGCCTCAAACCACCCCCTAGAGCCATATGGGGTTGCATACTAACCACTTCACGGAACGCCACTAAATCTTTGCGAATTATCCGTCGCGGTCGGGACCGCAGCTTCAACGAAAAAGCTATCACCGCCAACCCAGCCACATGACACCCTCTCTTTTACCACCATCTCACTTAAACTCGCCAGATAATATGTATATATACACATACATTATACTCTGGTTCGAGAGCTTTTTCTCATGCCACAAGCGTGTTGCACAAACTTCACTTAACCTAAAAAAAAAAAAAATTTTTTTTTTTTTTCATATGTCAGATTTTTAAATTATAAATAAATTTGAAAAAGAATCAATTTGATATTTATATTTAATAAAGTTATTATTTATTATTTATTAAATTCCAAAGATTCCAAAGATGGATAATTCAATATTAAAAATCATACATATTGATCAAAATTATAATTTTTTTAAAAAGAAGTTGATTTCTTTTTTCTTTTGTGATTTTATAATCGAATAATAATTTTCATGCAAACTTTTATATTATAAATATATATTTTTATTTTAGTATGTACAGTGAACACTCTGTACTTAAATTATTATCTCGTTAAATAATATGTAGATAACATTTATTAATATGTATACAGTACATTTTGTAAAATAGATTTTTGATGAGAGGTTTAGAGGATATGTTTATGAATATATTTAACACAAAAGTGATGTTGCCTTTTCACATAATATATATTTAATTCAAACTCAAGGATATTGAAAATCACCAACACTCAGAAAATAAATATCATTGAAAACATTATTATTTAGTTTATGCAAAGCTTTGACAATATTTATTTTTCCACACTGCTGTGTAATTTTTGCATGTGCCGGTTTTTATTTTATTTAATTTGATATCAGAGAATATTGAAGAAAAAATTTAATTACAGCGATAAAAATATATTATTGGAAGAAGATATTATGAAGATAAGACCAAAGTTATAAAAAGATACTTCATGTATACAAAGAAATAATATTTTTATAAAAATAAATATATTATACTTGTAATATTTTATTTTACTAAATATTAAAATAAATACTACTTGTAATATTTTATTTTGCTAAAATGTGAAATAAATACTACTTATAAAATTTTATTTTACTAAATAATTGCTTTGCAACACTGAAACAAAATAAAAAAAAAATTTTGCTTCAAGTTAATCTGCTCAACCATAAAATTATTTCTTCGAACAATTTTTTTTTTTTGGACCTTGAAAGCAGCATCATTTGTAATCTCATCTCTATTAGTATATTTCCGTTCAGTTAATAACTCCTCAGGTAACTTCAACACTTGGATTACTTGTTTCAATGTTAATAATTGAAGAGAACAAAAGAAAAAGAAAAAAAAAAAAAATTATAAGTCTTTTTACTCAGTAACGAATTAATGAAGTACCGTATTAAACTGACATTACACCTTGAATCAAATTGAGCAAACTTTGCGTAGAGAAATAATTGGTAAATGGAGCTGAAATGGTTACGATCCAAAAGCGATTTAATAATAATCGATTCAATAATAGTGACCACCACTAACACTACTTCAGCTTGAAAAAAATACTGCTGATATCACATTTTAAACTACTTTTCAACGCCATTGTTATACATATAGTAGGTCAAAAAAAAATCTATATTGTATATTTTTCTTTTAATCACTCATTGTTTTTCTTTAATAATTTCACTCTTTCTTTCTTTTATTTATTTATTCAGTTTTTTTTTTCTTCTTTCTTTTGATTTTATGTATTTGTGTTTGATATTGCACACAGTTGTGCACACGTCAATGCAACACATTTAAATACTTATATGGTTTACTATGTAGGTTAAAGGGTATCGCATTGCTGTAAAGAAAAAAAGCTGCAATAAGTCTGGAGATTTTTAACATGTGCGTAATATAATTTATGCAAATGTAGTCGAGTTAAGTTGATTATAAATTCTGGTGTTTAATGGTTGAATAGTAATTCAGAATTAATGACATTCAACTCTATCATATGCAGTGATAAATATTTTAAAAATATATTGCAGAATGATGAATTATTTTATACGCAGTAGGAAAATTTGTAAAATTAATATTTTGAGATTGAAGAATATTTTTAAAAATAAAAAAAAATATATTATAGTGAGAATAAAAAATAATGTTTAATTGAAGTAGAAATATTTATTTTATTGAATTAAATATTTATTTTAGATTAATATAATAATTAATTGAGATTCATTTTGATACTGGGTACAATTTTTATTTTATGAATTGAAAATAAATTATTGATTGATTTTTATTGTTTGATTGGTTATGATATTTTTTTTAACGATAGTTTATTGTACAAACTATTTCAAGAATAAGAAATATCTATGAAATATATGTACGATAAGCTGATTAATAAAATATAAACTCGTGTATTAATAGAATATTTTTTTTTTACAACTTCAATATTAAAATGTGAAATGGATCAATGTGTCTGTCTGGCTGGTTTTTTTTTCATCAAACTTTTTCTAATATTACATACATATTTCTTCCATACGTTGTCTATACGATGTATAGAAGTAGATATAAAGATGAAAAATTAAAACAGAAATACATTTGGCCTTTCTTGATTCTATTTCCATCTAACATTCAAATATTAATTCATATCAAGAATTTTAAATTATTTGTTCTACAAATAATTTTCAAAGATATTGATTTTAGTTAAAGTGGCATCTCTAGTCTTTTCTAAATTTTTTCAAAAAAAAATTTTTTTGCAGTAAAATTTATTGAAACATACTGGTTTTTTTAAAACATAATAAAGTACATGTCTAATTATATAAAAAAAATTTTTTTGAATTTTTATATATCAATATGGCTGAGATATGGCACCCCCAAAAAAACCATTTTTTTTTTTTTTTTTTTTTTGGTTGACATGATTTCGTAATTTAGGGATATCTGAAATAAAAATTTCAAAAAGGATATTAAAATATAAGTGAGCTGCTACAATCCGTGCTAGAATCAAGTGTTTTGAGTGAAAAATAACAAAATGACGGACTTTGAAATTTTTCGAAATTTTTTTTGAGGTTATGTCATCTAAAAAAATAGGTTAAATAATTTCGAATATTGACAATTATAATCCAGACTATAGCGGCTCACTCATATTTTAATATCCTTTTTGAAATTTTCATCTCAGATATCTCTAAATCGCGAAATCATGTCAACCAAAAAAAAAAAAAATGGTTTTTTTGAGACTGCTATATCTCAACCATATTGGTATAAAAAAATTCCAAAAAATTTTTTTTCTATAATCTGACATGTACTTTTTGATATAAAAAAAAATCAGAATGTTTCAATAAATTTTACTGCAAAAAAAAAATTCTTAAAAAAAAAAATGTGCAAAAGACAAAAAAATCCCCTTTAATTACGAAACATGGGTTTGATATTTAAACAAAAATATTCTCGAATTTATTTGAACACTTTGCTTATATATATTATTCATAGATATTCTCCATTAGTTATTCTAGTCTTCATAACGAAAATCTCTCGTGTACTCGCAGTGCTTTCTCATGGTATACATACACATTATACATCCATATATTCTCTCTTTACTTCTCATTTCCTATTCCTGCATTTCATCTCATCGTTTCTCTTCTCATTGTCGAATTCTTGAGAAGAGCACAAACTACAAACCGAATCTTCTGTCGTAGATTGAGTTCGCGACTTGAACTAATCTACCTCGTCTGCTTCACCATCCTCCTTACCAATCTATACAAACACCCACACACACACACACGCCTATATATCTATCTATTTATCTATTTACATACGTATACATGTCTCTACCTTCCTGCTATTTGCTCTGCTCAATTTCTGTTATGCAAAAACCCCCTCATGTGTCACATCATTGAGTATCAAGTGACAACTTTAATATTGCAACAAAAAATATAACCACCTGTGTCAACAATTATTATAAATAACACAAAGTTGCTTCACATATACATATGTATATATATAAATATATATACATGCTGTTGATATAAATTATTTATTTTTCATTAGTTTATAAGTATTGATTAATATTTATAAAAATGAATAAAAATATTTTTCATCTGTGTTGAAGTTATTAATTGTTATAAATTATTTGTTGTGGATTTTTATGTGACATTAAATTTATTTTTTAAAGTAGAACAATTAGCACAGTGTGATGTAATAAAAATTCCAACGTCATTAAATAATTATTAATATAAATTTAATGTAAAAATTTTTTTATTTATTGTGATGATTAATTTCTTCTAATTTTTGTGTTATTCATAAAATTATTTATTTAATCCGAATTTCTATATAATTATTCATAAGTACACTGACATATTTCTAATCATTTTCACAATATTTTATTTAATAAACTGCAATAAATAAATTCCAAGCATTTATACACCATCCTACATATTTATATTTATATTTATATTCGTATTTATAAATACGAAGATATATAATCGTGCATCAATCTATGTCGAGAAGTAATCATTATTGCAAGTGAATTAGTATTGACCAAGCAAACTTCCGTAGTCAAGAGGTAATAATAACCGCACAATGGTAATAGCAATGCATTTGATATATGCATCAAGTACCGTTAAATGTCTCGACTATTCCAACGTGTATATGCGTGCGAAATCCCGAGAATTTCTGATGCTGCGCTTATGTAAATATTGGCGGCATTTTGCATAGACAAGTAAGTTGTAAATGTGTAGAAACACAGTGGGAGATGAATTAATGACATGTATGGATTGCTGTTAGAGACAAGAGAGAAATATAGATAAAAGACATGTAAGAGATAGAATCTCAGATGATGATATACCTATGTGTGTATCTGTGTGTGTGTGTGTGTATAAAATGTACATATATGTTGCAATTTTGGTATCAGGAAGGTGAGTACTATCAGGCGTGTACGATTCACCACCTCGTTGTTTGTAAGCCCTTATACTCTAACAAACATTTCCACGCTTGAAATCATGATGGAATTACAAACAATCCAACCATCGTTGATTGTTAGTATGGCTTCGTTAATTCATTTTCTCATGTTGATTTTTTAGATTAATTTATTTTATTACATTCAAGTGCAGAATTTTTTTATTTATTATTAATGATCAATTTGGATTATTTAAAGGTTTTGTTATGTGCTTAGTTAATTTATTTTTTTGCTTTGATTTTTTAGATTAATTTATTTTATTACATTCAAGTGCAGAATTTTTTTATTTATTATTAATGATCAATTTGGATTATTTAAAGGTTTTGTTATGTGCTTAGTTAATTTATTTTTTTGTTTTGATTTTTTAGATTAATTTATTTTATTACATTCAAGTGCAGAATTTTTTTTATTTATTATTAATTATTTATTTGGATTATTTATAGGTTTTGTTATGTGCTTAGTTAATTAATTTATTTGTTTTGATTTTTTAGATTAATTTATTTTATTACATTCAAGTGCAGAATTTTTTTATTTATTATTAATTATTTATTTGGATTATTTATAGGTTTTGTTATGTGCTTAGTTAATTTATTTTTTTGCTTTGATTTTTTAGATTAATTTATTTTATTACATTCAAGTACAGAATTTTTTTATTTATTATTAATTATTGATTTGGATTATTTGTAGATTCTACTGGGCGAATGTTTAAAATTTGATGTGAATGAGTAATTAAATTTATTAAATTGAATCGAACATTTGTGTTAAATAATTAATAATTATTCAGAATGAATATTATTCATTCACTGTCTGTAATCTTTTTTTAACCCCAATTTTTCGATATTTCTAATAATTAATATAATCATGCCTCAAATAAATTTATAAAATAAATTAAGAAAAAAAACAATTGTCGATTTTCATTATAGAAATTTTTATTTCTACTTTCATCAAGTGCACAGATAGCTTATGAATAATCAAAAAGATCACTCTGTTAAAATATCTTCCAATTCTTTTAAAAATAATCTCCCACCCATCTTTCTTACAAATTTATTTTTATAGTCTCTAATAAATTCACACTGATCGATTTCAGTATACAATATATTAAAATTCTAATAAAATATACACTTTGATTAATAAATTTTCATATGGATATAAATAATAATTTAGTTTTTTTTATCATGACACAATTTCATATCAAGAAATATTACTCTCAATGAGAATATTTGACCTTTTATTAAATTTGTATTTTTCTTTCATTTCATTTTTTTCTTTTCTCTTTAACAAATGTTTATAAATTTTATTTCCATTTATTTTATACATTCAAGAACGAATATGGAGAACATCGTTGACTTTTAGAGCATTTCATGTTATTGTCATTGCTGTTGTTGTCGTCGTTTTTGCTCTCGACTATTTGGATGGTGAATGTTATCTCTCGCAGTGAAAGAGGCGCATTGTCGTGAGAAAGATGACGTTACATTTACGAATATATGTTTAAATATACATACACATACACGTATGTAATATATATTTGTTTATTATACTGCATTATCACACTTTAAAACATGAATACAATTCACAAATCTATATATAAGAAAAAAAATGTTGGAAATTTGCAACAATTTTTAATTTTAAAAATGAAAAAATTTTTTAAGTTTGTCAATAATTTTTCAAGTGCATTATATAAATAAACAATTGAAGAAAGATAAATAAAATAAAATACTATTGTTTGTATGAATGTATTTTTATATATTTATTAATTATATATATTTTTTTATATTTATTTATTTATTTATTTAATATATATTTATTTATATTTACGATTTTTTATATTTATATTACGATAATTTATATTTAAATATATATACGAATATATATTTAAATATAAATTAACTTTTGATTTAGTTTAAAAAAAAAATATTTTAAATTATATTCAGTTGTTTACTTTTGATTTAGAATTTAGTTTAATGAGGGATGTACAAAATAATTGTGGTAAAATTTACGATTTAGATGTTGTTTATAATTGTTGTAGATATTTTGAATAATAATTTTAGTACGTGCTATCGTGAAACGACGATCTACGATAAATTGTGGTAAATAAAATCGCAATTGCTTGTAAATGTCACTTTACTCGTCCGGGAACGATAACCAGGACAATAAAGTACAGAAGGTCACGTGTTATACGTGAATGTAACACTTTTAGATAATATATAGTGTTAAAATAAGTTGTAAATATTATTTTTTAATACTTTTCATAATTAATGTAATTTTGTGTTGAAGAATTTTATAAAATATATTGAGGAAAAAAATTAAATGCAGTAATTAAATTTAATTTTATTTAATACTTTTGTGTTGAATATAATAATTATTAATTTTTTGATATTTTTCATAAATAATTTCATTAATTTAATTTTATTATAATTTATATTAAATAATAAATAAATATTTAAAATCAAAGTTATTTATTTATTGTCTGCAATTTTTTTCAACTATAATTTTTTGATATTTTTCATAATTAATATAATTGATCCTTAAAAAATATTGTAAAATACATTAAGAAAAAAAATTCAAATGCAGTAACTGAATTTATTAAATTGAACTAAAAATTTTAATTAAATAATTACTAATTATTTCAAATCAATGTTATTTATTCATTGTCTGCAATTTATTTCATCATATTGTATACATTTATCCAAGAGCCAATTACGTCAAAAATTCCCCTCAATTATTTCATAAAAAAATCTTCAGAATTTTTTTTTCTATAAAAATTATAAAAATCTCCTTTATATCCACTAATTTTATACTGCATATAAATTAATTTTTATTCCTGTTGGAATTCAAAGCTTGAATCATATTCATTTCCCCTACAATTCCACACAGAATTACTCAATTAATTAAATCCAATTATCATAATCGATAATTAATCATCATCAATTTATTACATATGAAAAATAAAATTCGCATAACTCACTTTTACCTACAGATTTTTTATAAAACATAATAAAACAAATTTATATCTGCAACTGAGCTAGATAATTCAACAAAGACTAATATAACAGATAGTAAACAAATATAACTAATAAAATATATTATAAAAATAAAAAAGATATAATTATATATCTTTATAATGATTTTATTTTTCTACATGAATAATCAAAAAAAAAAAAAAAATCTATTCTATTTATTCAATATAAATACGTATATATGTAAATTGTAAAGCACGGTTAATTCCACCATTGTGTTTTGCTTTATGACACGTATAGTTATTTTTTTTTATTGCTTTCAATACAATCGTTTGATAATTCGTCAGCCTACACCTCAAGGTGACGAATGATAACGATTTGCTTATTGCAAATCGTTCATTGTACAAATTTACTTCACTTCAAGCTACGCTCATGATAAACAAATAAATGCAAATGCATTTTTATATCCCTATATACATTCATATACATTCATACATGAAGAAAAGACATACACAACGCATTTAAAACTAAAATTATAATTATAATCACAGCAATAATTATCCTGCTAAAAAAATAATAATTAAAATTGTCTAAATATTTATCAACTCCTCAAAAAACATTTTAATTCCATCAGAATTTTTATATTCACAAAAAAATACATTCCTTGTCTATATTTATAAAATATTTCACACATATATATTCACGAATAAAATAAATTTACATTTATTTTATAAAAGTATTTGCGTTAGATTGATATTCTTTTGAATCAGTCAAGTCTTTCAAATCCAACTCACGTGAGAAAATCTACAGCGTGTGCATTATGTATTTTTGTAACTTTTGGTTTGGTCCACAATTCCACAGAAAATATAACAATATAAAACCATAAAGAAGTGTATTTTAAGCACAAAAAAAAATAAATTAAATAACTAAAACTCTTCATAATATTCCAAAGAAAAAAAAAACAAATCAAATAAGATATAATTATTTCACATATAGACAATAATAAATATTTAAATTACACTTCTACAATATTTTTCAAAGTACACACATGTACATATATGTATTATACATCTATGTGAGACTACAAGTATATAATACACAAGACAATATGAGTGCATAACGGTAAATATAAAAAGAAAAATGTGTGAGCAGTGAGAAACATTCACGTAGTGGAGAATTATTCATTGAATTTTCCATCGTGCAATTTTATCGAACATGTTTCGCTGCGCTTTGGAAAAATGTGAACTCTCATATTATTTTATGTATAGGTATGTGTGTATGTATATGTGTTTATCGTGTATAGATTGTGTAAATGTATGATGTCCTGCACGTGTAAAAGCTGTGATGGCATTCTGTGCGCGAAATGCTCGTCAATTTCCGGGATGAGAAGGACCACCGTCGTGTGTAATGAACAAGCGTCGATTATAATTATATTTTTGTTGACACATACGAAGCAGGAAGAGTGGATTACCATGGAGACATGACGATAATACGTCAATCATTCAATTTTCCTTTTTATTTTATTTTATTTTTTTTTTTTTTTTTGATGTCAACTCTATGTCAATTTGTCATGTTTTATTGTAATGATGAATACGCTGTGTATGTGTATAAATATATTTTTGTTTAAATATATTGAATACAGAGTATGAGTGAAATGACAACGCAGTAGGAAAAAAAAAAAAATTAATGAGTGAACGATAATAATAATGAGCTAATGAATAAATGTAATGTAAATATTAAAATCAATAAAATAAATTAATTTAATTATTTATATTTAATTTAATTTTTATATTATTATCTATTATTTATATTTTATGTATATATCATTTATATATTATTACTTGTATATATACATTATTTATTTGTATTATTTATATGTATTATTAATTTAATTTTATATTATTAAAATTCTGAAAAATTGATAATCCTGTCAAGGAGGATATTTATAATATTGTTTAACTTTCAAATATGTACAAGTATCTATGTTTATGTTCATGAACTTGAATAGATGATGAAATAATTTTCAGAATAGTTCCCAAACTTGTTTTGGTACTTGCAATTAATTTAATGCAAGCAATTATACTTATTCATGGTTTGTTTCATGATATTTATTTTTATTTGAGACTTTAGCGTTTAGAATTGGCGAAAACTTATTCGCTATAAATATTAATGATAGGGATAATTATAATTATAGGGAGAATTGAGAGCGTCAGATATATTGCCAATTGTTTAGTGAACATTAAGAAGACAAAAATAATATATAATAATTAAGAGTAAATATTATGATGAATTATATTTATATGGTAAAAATAAAATTTTTTTAAATGCAGAAACTGAATTTTTTTAATTGAATTAAATATTTGTGTTTAATAATTAATAATTGTTTAGAATAAATGTTATTTATTTACTGTCTGCAATTTTTTTTTAACCACAATTATTCAATATTTTTTATAAATAATATAATCGCTTCTTGAAGAATTTTATAAAATACATTGAGAAAAAAAATTAAATGCAGTAACTAAATTTATTAAATTGAACTAAAAATTTATTTTAAATAATTACTAATTATTTAAAATCAATATTATTTATTCATCGACTGCAATTCTTTTCATCATATAATATACATTCATCAAAGGGCCAATTACGCCATTAATTTGCCTCAATTATTTCATAAAAAAATCTTCAGAATTTTTTTTCTATAGAAAAGATTAAACATTTCTTTTATATATTCACTAATTTTATACTATACATATAAACTAATATTTATTTCTTTTGGAATTTAAAGCTTGAATCATATTCATTTCCCTTATACAATTCCACACAGAATCATCGATCAATTAAATCCAAAGATCATAATCCATAATTAATCATCATAAATTTATTACGTATGAAAAATAAAATTTCATATAATTTTTTTTTCCCTTTTATATTTTCAGTTGGTTGCAAGGTTATTTTTTTCTTTTTCTTATTTTTTCACCTATACATGTATTTATATTCCTACCTATATATTAATGCTCTCTGAACAGACTTAATAGCCCGGAAAAATTGGCGTACCGTAGAGTCGTAATAAAGAGATAGTTTGACGCTATGACGATCGAAAATTCGATTATCATTATTCAAGTTATTTATCTTGTGGTATATGTATAATAATAATAATAAGGTACATGGTCTTTGCTTTCCCGTATTTATAGAAATTATTAGCACGCGGCGAGTGTCAGTCAACCATGTCAATTTTCATGACTATAAATGACTAAATATTTTAGTCTTGAAGTAAAATACATTAGACCGAATTATAACTTAAATTGGTATTTTACAAGGTTGAGTTGAAGTATCTATATCATTTTATTTCATTTATCTGACGGTAAAGTTACATATGACACGATGATATTTATATTTGATATAAATAAATGAATTCAAAATTTAAAATGGGTAAAAATACAATTCAATTAATTTTTGATAATAATTGATAATAATTAAATTATAAATTACAGTTCATTTCCGACAGTTGAACAGTGATTTTAATTCATTGAGAATTTTTTAGAGAATGGAGTTAAAATTGAATGAGAATTAGAATATTATTTGCGTTAAATTTATATTCAATAAAAAATATATATATATATATATATATTTATAATATAAATATTGAATTAAGGAAGATGAGATAATTTATAAGTCAGTGAATAAAATTTGGATAAATTTGAAATTAATATCATTAAGTATTTTTATTGTTGAAAAAAAAAATCCATTACTTCAATATCAATTTTTTTGAATTTTAATTATATTTAAAAAAAATTGAACACTGAAAGATGAATATTTTTTCATCACTATAAAATACGATGAAATAACAATTGATAATAATAATTAAATTAATAAATTATTTCTCACATTTTTCAATTGATTTTTATCAAATATTGGAATTAATTCGTAGCGTTTTTTTCATGATAAATAACAATAAAAACGCTACGAATTAATTCCAATATTTCATATCTATAAAATGAATTCTATTAAATTATAAAAAATATTGAATTAAATACATCAAATGAAAAACTCTAATGTAAAAAATACAGTTTTATTCACATATAAAATCAATCGATAAATCTGAAAAATAAATATAAAATATTGAATAAAATTTTTTTTTATAGTTATAAAACAACAGATGCAAATATCAATTTCTAGATCTCTATATGTAAATATTGTATTTTCTCCTTACTACGTTGATATCTACGATGCATTTTGTATAAACATCGACAGCATAAGCATCACCATATATCAGCCACTTCGGGTTTATATATTTAGATATGTATATACATATAAGGTCTGTATTATATATCTGAATATAGATATTCCAGACATTGCTTTTCTATATAATACTCTTGATGCTGCTCATCGACATCAAGTATATGAATAATAATTTTGAATCCAGAATAGACGTTTCTCAGATATTCCTTCACTCACCCTGTCTCCATATACATATTTCATTTGAAATAATATTCACTGCATATCTCTGCATGTGTTTCATAAAAATCAATGATGATACTTAGAGTGCGCTTGGTGATAACTTTATTATAAATTCACCATAAAGACAAAAAAAAAAAAAAAAAAAAAAAAAAAAAAAAAAACAGAAAAACTAAATAATAAAAATAAAGACGACATTAAAAAAAATACAGGAAATATTTTTACATTTGTATTAAGTTTTGTATCAATATTAAGTAATATTTATGTTAATTCAAAAATTAACACAAATATTGTTTAATATTAATATAAAAATAATACAAATATTACTTAATATTAATACAAATATCGCTTAATATTAGTACAAAAATTAACACAAATATTACTCTTAATATTGATACAAAACTTAACACAAATATTGATTAATATTAATACAAAAAATTAATACAAATATTGCTTAATATTAATACAAAAATTAATACAACTATTGTTTAATATTAATATAAAAATAATACAAATATTACTTAATATTAATACAAATATCGCTTAATATTAGTACAAATATTAACACAAATATTACTCTTAATATTGATACAAAACTTAACACAGATATTGATTAATATTAATACAAAAAATTAATACAAATATTGCTTAATATTAATACAAAAATTAATACAACTATTGTTTAATATTAATAAAAAAATAATACAAATATTACTTAATATTAATACAAATATCGCTTAATATTAGTACAAAAATTAAAACAAATATTACTCTTAATATTGATACAAAACTTAATACAAATATTGCTTAATATTAATACAAAAAATTAATACAAATATTGCTTAATATTAATACAAAAATTAATATAACTATTGTTTAATATCAATATAAAAATAATACAAATATTACTTAATATTAATACAAATATCGCTTAATATTAGTACAAAAATTAAAACAAATATTACTCTTAATATTGATACAAAACTTAATACAAATATTGCTTAATATTAATACAAAAAATTAATACAAATATTGCTTAATATTAATACAAAAATTAATACAACTATTGTTTAATATCAATATAAAAATAATACAAATATTACTTAATATTAATACAAATATCGCTTAATATTAGTACAAAAATTAAAACAAATATTACTCTTAATATTGATGCAAAACTTAATGCAAATATTGCTTAATATTAATACAAAAAATTAATACAAATATTGCTTAATATTAATACAAAAATTAATACAATTATTGTTTAATATCAATATAAAAATAATACAAATATTACTTAATATTAATTCAAATATCGCTTAATATTAGTACAAAAATTAACACAAATATTACTCTTAATATTGATACAAAACTTAATACAAATATTGCTTAATATTAATACAAAAAATTAATACAAATATTGCTTAATATTAATACAAAAATAATACAAATATATTATTTAATATTAATACAAACATCGCTTAATATTTGTATAAATTTACGAATTATTTTGATCTTTTTGCAATATTTTTTAGAGCCACCGAAACTAAATCTTGAAAGGTGGTTTTTAATAAATTAGTCTGCGAAATAAAAATTAAGATAAATATTCAAAAATAAATAAAATAAAAATTTATGAAGTACACGACAAGTTGTGTAAAAAGGTTGGAGTGCCTTGCAAATGTAAAATGTACTCGAGTTTTTTTTTTAATTTTTTTTTTGGCGAGACAAGTGCAGAAGAGTGACGCGGGACTTTTTTTTCTTTTTTTTATCATCCCTCACAGCACGTGAAAGTCTTTAGAGACACTCAGGTTCAGTCAACTCTTTCTTGGAGGTTAGAGATAGTATACACATACCCATGGAAAATAAAAAAAAAGAAAATGATACAGCTTGAATCTCAAATATTTGACGAAAGGGTGGTTTAGATAGCCATCTTCAAAATTTAGTATCTTCGTAACATGCACAGGTATCTTAGAAATTTTTGTTCTCCGTTATAAAAAAGTAATTTGTGTTATTATCATTAATAATATTCATACAATATTTATATTATTCTATTGTTCATAGTTGTAGATAGTTAATTATTGTATTTATCAATACAATTCTCTATAAATATTTTCCCAATAGACAACGCAAAGGATTTGGATCATTTTGTCGACAACGAGTCATTAAAAATCTCTCACGCTCTCTAAAGATCGTCGTTTCCGCATTACGTTATCGTCTCTCATGGATTGTAAGTTAAAAAAGGAAGGAAAAAAAAAATATATAACAAAGTCGAACGGGAATTCGAATGATCGAGCGTTCGCACGTGACGAAATCTGTTGAGAATTATCAAACTATCAAAACAATAAGCGTGATAATTTTTATTTTCGGCGCGTGACAATCGTGAGAGAATAAATTGAAGTACACCTACATTTTCAATCTAACATTCTATTCAAGATACTATTTCATTATTATCAGTAATGTCTTTAAAATGAATGGAATAAAACGTAACAATTATAAATTTAACAATAGACTATTCAAATATTAACAGTCATTTTCTCAAAGATTTTATTAATTATCTCATATAAATATTGTAATGCTATATTTATCGATATCATGTCTTTAATTATTATCTACATATAAAGGAGAAAGTGGCGTAAAATGGGTATACTAGGGTAAAATGGCATATTAGCGATTTTAAAATTCCTACTCAAATGGAATTTTTCAGTAACCTCTTACAAAATTTGTAACATTATACTTGCAATTATATGCGAGCCACCATTATTGCATATTGCCCTTCGTGAAATATTTTGTTTATGCGTAATTAAAGTTGAAATATTACTAACAAGTGAAGGGAATCAACAAAACTATAGTTAATTACTTAGAATTAGGTTATATTTCATTTGTTTTACTAGTTAGAAAATTATGATTTTGTTTTTAAGTACAAAAATTAATTATATTTTGTAAAATAGTAGCATGGGCCCAAAATGGCATATGTAGCCGTGGACTAAGACTACATCTATGCCATTTTAGGCTGGCTCATATTCAATGTGTTTTCTTTTAACTGTACCATTTTACCCATAGCAGTGAGGGTAAAATGGTTAATGACAGTTTTTATATTTTTTTGCAATAAAATAAATTGTTAAAATAAACGGTATTCTAAGTGTGTCAATTGTTTATAGTATGCCATTTTAGGCCACATTTTACTATATATAAATGTATAATTGTATAATTATATAGTTCTAAATTTTCAACATGAAAATTACCTGTCTCTAAAATATTTCTTATACCAAATCAAATGACGCGAAATTCACTCAAAAATTAAATACCATCATGGCAATAATTCTTTATATGTTGTATATAATTAATGGTGAATGTACAATATATTTATATATATATGTAGTTTCATAATGTAATTCTAATTCTCATTGCGACGTAATTGTATATATAACGGAGTGTTGCGTGTACATACATATGTACATTACATATATATTTTTATTTATAATGTTTGCAACACAATGAATGTAATAATATAACGTATATGGTACCCCATAATATGTGTCACTCACATATTAAATTAATTTCAATTCAGTTTGTGATATGTAAAGAAAATTATATACAATTGTTTGTATAATTTTTTTTTCTTTGTATTCTTGGCTAATTATTTTTTCCTTCTTTTTTTTTTTAAATTTTTGTTCTACTTTATAGAGTTGTTTGTGTAGAGAACTAATTGGAGGAATTAAATATTTATTTTTTTATTGTAATTTTTACTGATTATTTATGGATGGGAATAAATTTTTTATTATCTAATTAAATTATTTGTTTAGAAAATGTGCGATTATTTTAGTTAATTGGTAATTGGGATTGTATTATTATTAGTTATGGTGTGAAAATTTATGAATTGAATTAATAAAAAAATTTGATATTATTTGATAAATTTAATAGAATTATTGTGAATATTTTGCTTACTTTGCATGTGGATTTGGGAATGTTTTTATGGGTCGACGAAGCGATTTTTCCTTGTGAATATTGCAAATATTTCATTGAAAATTTCAATAAAGATTTTATTACATACTAGAAAAAATATTGAGATAAATTTCATAACATTTATGTTGTAATGAAATCGAAATAGTTAACTTAATTTGATATTAGATTGTATCGAAACTTTATCGTATCGATTCGAGACTCGTTAAATTAAAATCTAAGATTAAAGATTGATTATTTTAATAGTATAATTTCAATAAAACAATTAACACACTGATTAATAATTTAGTCTATAAACTTGCAAATAAAGAAAAAAATATCAATCTAATAATAAATTAATTCATCTCAAATATAATACAATATTTTTCTCAATATACACAATTATAAATATTAACATTGCAAAATATTTTTGATTCCTTTTCTCATAAACAAACCCAATGCCAAAAAAAAAAAACTACAACATTTCCAACTAAACAAAATCCAATTCAATCAAATATATTTAAATACAATTAACCATTAATATTAATATCACCAATTAATATATTTAATAAACATCAAATATACTCTACAACCCATCAACAAAGCCCATTAAAATCAAACAAAATCCTCATTTAATTAAATCTATCAACCTTATTAAAAAAAACTAAACAAATATAAAATTATCAATAATTGGAATAAATTCGTAGCGTTTTTTGAATAACAAATAACGATAAAACCGCTACGAATTAATTCCAATATCAAATACAATTCCTTAAAATCTCAAATTCCACTTATCTACACACTCAAATTTTCCTCTAAACACACCCCTACATCCCATTCTACAATTGAAATACTTCCCCTACATAAAACACACACTTTCCATGATGAATTAACACCATAAAATCACGCTGAGAAAGGAATTTGAAATTATAAAATACAAACATACACAAATATCTGCATATACATATTTAATAATTATATATACACCTATACATATATGTATACAAAAGGAAGAGAAGCAATAGGTTTCGCAGGTGGCACAACCAATCACATAAACCACTACAATACATACATATATATAAATGCGATGACAACATGGAGAATATCAAAATCTGTATGTTGGATCTAGCCAGTGGGTAATTGTAAATTGTACGTAGACTAAACCTCCCTCTAACCTCCCTTTATTATATAATACTTCGTCTCTATCTCACATTCCTCGTGTGTGTGTGTATATGTGTATAAACCGAAGGATACATATACACACAGTGCATCCACTATACTTCATTTTATGTAAATCTAGTGGAAATTCAAATTTACATTTGTACGCCTCGAATAACGGTCTTTTCGAGCACACTCACTCACTCATTCATTTTCTCTCCCTCATTTATTGGTTACATATAATATATCTCTGTGAACGAGATATATAAATACGTCATACGAGTCATTACTTGATTTTACAGTGTATTAATTCTTTGTTTCATGTTCGTATTATAATTGTTTGTCGATCAAAATTGATTTATTTAATTTAATTATTTTAGTTTGATGTTAATATGATATAGAATTTATTGGGAATTTTAATTTGTTGTTTAGTATTGTATTTACTTGATATTATTTCATTTTATTTTATTGTTTTCAAAGTATGCTTTTGATAAATGTGATGAAGACAAATTAATAATTTGGTTTTTTAAATGTTAATTTTGATATTGAAAGGTTATCAACTAAATTATTATTGTCTAGTTGGAATTATATGCTTGTAAAATAATTAATTACAAAATAATTGGGTTTATTATTGTAAATACAATATTTAATATAATATTGAGTTAATTTAATTTTTTTTTTCAATGAATAAATTTTTTTTTGTATAGTTTTTTTTTAAATTCAATTGATTCGAATTAATTAGTTGTTAATTAATATATTTAAAATTCAGATTTACAGGAGTTTTTATGTAAACAATTTCGTTTTATCGTCCAAATAATTTTCTCTGCTCAAACAAAATATTTTCTAAATTAAATCACAAATAAATTGTGTCATGGTAATCAGGTCATTATTTATAAATATAAACTCTTTCCTCTTTTCACACGCCATTCATTTCACTTCATGTATGTGTACATATGTACATACATGTGTATATAATCATGTATGTAATTGTTTCCCTAGGAAAAATTCTAATCCATTGTATTTTACACCTTTACAAGTGTTTCATTTTAAATATTCACATACACATAATATAACACGATAAAATATTTGATAGATTCATTTCGCCAAGGTGTATTTACAAGGTATATAAACAATATTATATATACTTGTCAATTTACATTAAGACCATTTTGTTTTCTATTCATATGTGAAAATTGTATAAAATTTTTTAATTGCAAATACAAACTGAATGCTTTTATTGTAGTTGAATAATTATTTTTCAATAGATTTTCATTAAAAACACTTCACGTTTATTTATATATTTGCAATCTAGACATGTGAGATATTCAATGACGTCTAGATAAGTCTAGACATAATATTTATAAAATTCTAATTGAATTAATATGATCTATATAAACTCAAAAATAAAATATGAAATTCTCGTTATGAATAATTAAAAATTGCAAATTTTGTTTTGATTATTAAAATACAAAATTAAATTATCAATAAAGTTTTCTGAAAATTATTCCATTGAATGCGAAGTACTAAAGATAGATTTATTATTTTTGTCCGAAATAAATATTAAATAACTAAATTATTTTACGATTTTAATTCATTTCAATTCTATCAAAGTTGATGGAAAATTTTTGTTATATTTGTATATTCTCATTCAAGGAGAATTATTCACATTGAACGAACTGAAATTAATGATGAACTGTAACATAAATAATAAGTTGTTGAACGTTATGCCATGAGTAAATAATTATTGTAAAAATTATTGAGGTAAATAATCGTGAATAATATTTATTTAACTTTAGTTTGGAAAATGCATGAGTGCAGAATGCAGAAAAGCTCGAGAGATCCATTGCTGTTTTCTAACACCCAGTGAATGGAAAGCTCCACATCAGTTTGTTCTCCATGATCGTCCAAGCAAACTTGGCCCCTTGAGATTTATTTACTCACATTAGGTATTATATATGCAATCGATCATTTTCAATTGTGTGCGAATGAAAAATTTCTCAGAGTCATACCTACGTTAAAGAGGCATCTCTAGTCGTTTGCATATTTTTTTAAGAATTTTTTTTTACAGTAAAATTTATTGAAACATTCTGATTTTTTTTTAACATAAAAAATTACATAAATAAAATATATAAAAAATTTTTTTTGATTCGTTTAGGTATTAATATGGCTGAAGGAAAGAACCTCCTTTTTGAAATTTTTGTTTCAGATGTCCTGCACTCGAGAAATCATCTCAACAAAAAAAAAAAAAAAAAAAAAAAAAAAAAAAAAAAAGAGGTTCCTTTAAAGCTTTCATATTTCAGTCATATTATTATATAAAAATTCAAAAAAAATTTTTTTACATAATTAGACATGTTCCTTTTTATGTATAAAAAAAATCAGAATGTTTGAATAAATTTAACTGCAAAAAAAAAATTCTTGAAAAAATATGCAAAAGACCAGAGAGCCTCTTCAAAAACAAAATGCATAGTAGAAATAAAATTTTTAATTGTACATAATATATTATCATTAATATTCCCACATTTTAAATTAAATAACTATTAAAAAAAAAATATATAAAAAATTTTATCGAATAAATATTGTAAAAGTGAAGTTTATTTTATTATTTTCTTTCTTTTAATAGGATTAAAAATATATATATATCATGTATGAGACTTTATTAGAATATAAAAGCAACAAAATAATCGTCGAGTTTCGTATTCATGCCCGAATGCATTTTAAAAAACCGGAATCTTGGAATGTGCAAAATAATTTGCATCCTATCTCAAATGCAAATTAACACAAATGCCATCAGACAACTTTAATTCTATTTTATTTATCATTCACACTATTAAAAAAAAAAAAAAAAAAATCAATTCTCAATTGAATATTATCCTGCAGAAAGTTCATTTATTTTTTCTATCATCAACAAAATTTTTATTCCCCAAAACAAAAATATATAACTCCTATAAATAAATTAATAAATTATTTCACAGTATGCAGATATCAAGTCCAGTTGTTCATTAATAAATTAGAGTATACCTACATAATTCACTTAATTATAAACACAGCAAGTCAACGGATATATTTCCCGACTGCACCTATCAAGACTCGTTTATATACACCTTCCCAACTGCAGTTTGAGGTAACATATAAACAAGTTGGTCGCGTGAAAAATATTCTGATACTATATGTATACGTATATATATAAGCACATAGACATGGTGTAATACGAGCACCAAGTAAAAAGTCCATAAGCAATATGTGACTTTTACCTTTTGGAAATTATAAACTCGCATTACATCAACTTTATTACAAACTATAAAAAAAAAAAAAAAAACGAGTTAGAATTCGCAAACTCGCAGCACATATAAACATATGTATATCAATCTACACATAAATATTCATAAATAAATGTACGTACATTAATATTTTCATAGTATGCATAATAAATAAATTAAATACCCCCAAAGAGAAAAAAGAAAATAATAAAACTTGTGTAGAATAAAAAAAAAAAATATTAATTAACGTAAATAATTCCACGTTGATAATGACAATCTATTCAAATAGATGTACTAAACATCCATGTAGATTTTGAATTGCGAGATCATCTGACAGTGTATATATACATGTGTATGAATGTATATATATGTAAGCATCAGGAGCTGTCAGTTGGAGTTTACCTGACCTGGACGCGACCAAGTCTCGTGAATTATTTCCGAGCAAACATTATACGATGTGGAGTTTGGTCTCATGAACCCACGCATACACACACATTGAGAGCAAATGCTCGTTCACTTTATATGTATATATGTGTACGTTGCTTTATCTGCTTCACTACTTGCTCATCCCTTCACCTAAACTCCCCTTATATTCATGATACTCCTTTGCGAAAATGGATGTATCATTGCATTGTTGTTAAGTCCGAGTGTATTTCATAACAATATGTAATGTCATCGCGTTTATAAATTCAATTGAAATGTTTATCAATTTGTAAACAACATTTCGTTGATGAATTTGCTTGCATTGGAATTTAATTATTTATTTGAAATATTTGAGAAAGCTGTTTAATTTTTTGATGAAAAATTGGGGGTTTTTTTTATCAAAGTAAATTTATTTGAGATTTTTTTATTTATTATTGATTTAGTGTTTAGTTTGATTTGATGTTGTATGTTTGGATAGAGATGAAAATTTATTGAGAATATTGCTACGTGATTTTATTTCTATTGTGTAGAATTTTTGATTCTGTTTTTGATAATTATAAACCAGAACAAACGGATGAATAAAATTGTATTGCTAGAATACACATATTTTTTATTCTATTGTATAATTTATTTATTTTTATTTGCGTGATACTTTTGTTGAAAATAAAAACGAATATATACAATGGAAAAATATTCCATTCAATTAACATCAAATAACGTATGAATGTTTATGAAGTGAATTTTTATTTTTAGAATAATTTTGTCGTCTATTATATTTGGATTAGTGAATGGACATTAATTATTTGATGAAATGCTTCTCTTATATTCAACTGGATATAACAATGATCGTAATGTTAATTTATATAACGAGTAATTATCTGCCCTTTCATAATCCAGAAGATCAATTTCGTGTAATTCAATGAATAAAATTAATTATAAATTTAATGATGAAAGTTTTAGTTCTTTCTTTTTATTTTTCTTTCAGCTTAATTATTTTTCTCATTCACGCTTTTGCTACAAACGAGCTTTTGCCAATTGTAATTAGGCATTATAAAACGTTAGACCCCATTAAATATATATAAAATATATTTAATATATAATATATAATTTATAATATTTATAATATATAATTTAAATTTATATAATATATAATTTATAATATTTAATATATAATATATAATATTTAATATATTATTATAATATATATTATATAGTGGCCTTAATTCACAAAAAGAATTATAACATAGTGATGAAATTAAATAAATAAATGTCATAATCGAAGAATTGAATTTAAATTAATTTATTATACAAAACTTGTATTTATTTAAATATTTTTTTAATATTCCTAAACATGTATGTGGGTTTAAATTTATCTTGTTATTTTATTTACTTGGATATTATAGCAGACGGATTATTAAACAATTTGTAATAACATTATAAGTCACATTGAGTTTTATTAACAGATGTTTGGCCTCGACGACAGAAGTTGTTAAAATAATGTATCAAATATTGTTTCGGTATACATGAGAATATTTTAAGTACATTTGACAGCACATAAATTGTGGATAAAATAAAGAGTTTAGATTGTTAAAAATATTCCTACGTGTGATGATACTTTTGCTTTGTTAACACAAAGACACATGATAATAATGTAACATTATCACTTGCATATTGTTTTTTTTTTTTTTTAGTTATGACATGGTATTTTTACGTCAGTTGCACAATATAATGTCACATTTTTTTATCAATTTATTTCATTTATTTATCCAAGCAAAGGCATATGGATAAATATAAATATAATAATTCAAATTGATAACGTGTGCAAATAAGTAGAATATTTTTCTTTGCGGTAAATAAATTAAAAACCAAACGATAATCACCAGCTGTTAATGTATTATTTAACAATCGTTAAAAAGTAATATAAAATCGTGTTCTATTCTGAATTAAAGTATCCTCTTAATGGGTTGAAGAAATAATAAATGAAAAATATTGATTGCTAAATTTTAAAACAAAATACATACAAGAATACAAATGAAATTAAATAAAAACTTTTAAAATGTAGAATAATTTTTGTATAAGATGCATTCATTACTAACCTGAGATGCAGACCTCGACGATCAGCGACAGTTGGGTTATCTGTATAATCCTCATTTCTGATCCTGACAACCCCAGTCTCCATGTCAAGCCCATCACCATTCACCACAATATCCATAAGATCACTAAATTTATCGACTTGATGTTGTGTAGATTCAATATTATTATTCACTTTTACATTTGAATTTTCACCAATTTTATTATCACGACTAGTCTGACTGGATAAATTATCAGTAACAGTTAATTCCTTACTTGTATTTAGTCGCTGAAGAAATTTACGACGAAAGTTGTTATATACTGTATCACGACCTGGTTCGTCGCCCATTCTAACTTTACCATGACTTGGTACTAAATGGTGACCACTATAACCCAAATCCATTTGTAAATCCATCACAAGCAAAAATGTAAAGAGAATAGCAAAAGCACTAAATATAAAAATGATTTTTTCCTTAACACGCATCATCTTGGTAATAAGTTTCATTATTGAATGACACTTGGAACGAATTTTATTCTTTGAAGACTTGTGAAAATTTCGTTTCTTTTGATGAAATTTCCTTAATTCCTTTTCCGTATTATCATCCTTCTTCTGCAATGAACTCTCGATTCCTTTCATAGAAGATAAGCATTCATTCACCGTTAAATTACTTTCACTACTTGACCGCATAGGCGATACTAAGCACTCGCGCACCATTGACCAACAACGCGAGTCTTCATCGACGTTATTTAAACAATAATCAATAAAATTATTTGCTTTACAATGTATCACCTGGCGTTCTGCTTCAATTGATAGAATATCTCGATATAGACACAAACCCGGAAGATAATTTTCCTTTTTATCTTCTTTTACTATCGCAAGTTGATTTTCCAAATCCACCTGTGTCTCAGTCGTACACTGGACTTCAGTTGAAACCAAAGTGTGCCCCACTTTTGCTAAGCTTGTCGATGTTTTCTCACTGTCTCCCACTACTTTATGCTTAAAAGTATTTGCAAAATCGACAATTTTACATGTTGCATTATCGACATTGCTGATATTGTCGACGACACATTCGTCGTCACGTTGTTTCGACACTAACCGTTGTGAATTAGTTGTCGCCTCTGTTACTCTATCGCTTATACACAAGTCGTGAGTCAAGTCAATGTTATCGCGTGACCTATAGTTGCTATCAACAGTGTGAAATGATTTTAAGGACCTCGCAATTGAAGTACTCGTCGTGTCTTCTGGTGGTGGTGAATTTTTTAATTTTTTATTTATTATATCACGATAACCAGCTGATTCACGTAAGCTCTGTTTGATTTTCCAAAATAAATCTAAGCTTGTTTTACTTCTTACTGCTCGACGAGGTGTCCTTGGAGAATTATCAGCAGTTTCTAAATGGACTTTAAACGCATTACGGCAGCTTTGTGAACGTTTTCGACTTTTATTATTTATCTTTGAATTATCATTTAAACTTTCTTCGCTGTCCGATGTTTTTATTGTAGCATTAAAATTATTTCTTAGCTTTCGGCGAATTCTACTTTGTTCTTGAAGCAGTCGAAAATTGTCTTCGGATCTTATTAACTCATCAACATCCTCAACAGATATGCTTCGTGAACTTGATCGACGTTTTGTTTCTTCCTCTTTCTCCACTCTCACCCGTTCATTCGACTCGATATACTCATCTATACGTAAACTTGAGTAGACTTTGCACCTTGGGGAGAAGGTATCGTCAAGATTATTCGACAAAGATTCATCTCCCTCGGGGGCAAATGAGTAACTTGTGCTGATAAATAGAAAACCGTCTTCAATCAGCGTGTCTGTTTCCTCCTCTTTGTATTCGATTTCCTTTTCTTTTTGTTTTTCTAATTCATTTGGCAATTGTAAACAATGATCAGAAAATTCGGTAGCTTCTAAAGACTGTCGTTTTTCATATTTCTTTAATCTCACTGGTGCTATTGGATGATTTTCATTTGAAAGAATTTTTTTTCTTAACACACGTGGACTTTTTTGAATATTTTTCACTAATTTCTCACAACCCACACTCAAATTATCTTTTGAAGACTTTACAAGACGCTTTAAAAATGAATCGCTGCGTTTAACTTTTACATTTGACTTTTTATCAATAGTATTATTTACTTCTAATAATTTTTTACTATCATTATTAGATTTATTATCGTTGGTATTATCATTTTTACTGCTGTATAAACTTGAAGAAATATCTTTAGCTTTTCGACCGGGTCTTATCCGATCGCTCCAACTGAGTTTAAGTTTACGTGTGATCTTGGTAGGTCGAGTATTCCAATTGGTCCCATTCTCTGGCAAATCAATAAATGACTTTGATCGATGACAAATATTCTGGAATGTTTGGTTGTCGTTATCTTTCAATGTCCGGTGGTTTATATCTGCTTCGTTGTGGTTCCAACTTGTCAATTGACATTTCACCTCGTCCAGAGTTCCTTTCACGGAAATAAATTCTCTATTTTATTTACTTGTCACAGCTGTATTTTTATCGCAATATTGTCTTCAATATGGAATGTTGATTTTCAAACAAATAGTCTAAGACACCGATCCTTATTCTGAAACAAACATGAAGTAAAAAACATATAATTATTTAATTCCTATAAATTCAACAATCTTCTCAGATATTACAAAATCTATTTGCTATTGAAAATTTATTGAAAAAAAAAAAATTTTTCGAGATAAAAACAGTTTCAAAATTTTGTTGAAAATTCAAATTTTTCTTATAAAATATTTGGAAGCGTGAATTTTTAGTTTTTTAATTTTTTTTTTAGGTTCATCTAGAAACTATAACATTAATAAACACTCGGAATTTTGGTTTTTTCATTTCAAACAAATACAACCGGAGCTACAAGCCACGCCAATTAACAACTCTTGTTACGACCTTCTCAAAAAACTGGATTGTATATCGGTCATTTTAAAACTAAAAAAATAAATAAAAATTGTTAATAATAGCTTAAGATGTAAAGAACCAATATACCAAACTTCAAAAACATCGAACAAGTTATTCAATAAAAAAAAAAATAATAAAAATTAATTAAAATTCACGAGTTTATATGTACCTATATCTTTCCCCTTTATAAAACACACAAAATCAAAGCATTTTTATTTACAACCACCTGAATACATACCAATATATCTCAAATATTTATCTATCTATCAATAATTCTCATAATAAAAATGTAAAGAAAGAATCCTGCTTTATTGAACTATTCAAAGTAATATTGAATAATCAGGATCAACTTTAAAAATTGTAATATAAACATCAATATATTTATATACATAACTAATATCTGCATCACTAACTTCATGAATATTTCATGGATATGTATATTTATATACCTACCATCTACAAAATATTTTATCGATATTTCAATTTAATTCGTAATTCAATAATGTATAATATTTCTATATAAAATGTGCAGAAAGCATTCATCCATCAATTTAATCATTTATCACCAGTCAATTGTTTACATTTAACAAAATTTTTCTTCTACACAATTGAATAACTTTCAAAGAAAATATTGAAATTGATTATATTTATTTAAACAAATATTAAATAGAACAAAAACAAAAATGTAAATGACATAATAAAGAGAAAATTTTATTATAAAATTAAAGCAAGATGTGAGGCAGGTCAAGGTTTATAAACAATGTATATACAAATATTCTAAAACAAGATATTTAAGGTAAAATAAATGATACGATAATGGTACTGTAGTGAGTTTGTACATGTGAATTGCAGTGTCCATTACAGTTATCGTTGTGCACAGTCATAGAACTCACAAACATATGCGAGGTCGCATTTCTCGTTTTGCATATTAATATCACAGTGGCAAAAGTAACAACAACATGACAATGGTTGTAACGACTGCTTTTAGGCTTCTTTAAAATGTATCCCAGTGTGTACATAATTCAAATTATATTTTCATGCAGTTACCACAGACATTATATTTTTTTTTTTTCACTATCGCTTATTGGCAGTGTAATGCGAAATTTTTTTACCCGTATATACCGAAAATAGCATTCATATATAGGGGCAATAATTCATTGCGATAGTACCACAAATGACTTTTTTATATATTTTAAAAACCAATATCTGTTTATAACAATAAAAAAAAATCATGTTATAATTTTTGTTTAAATGGATATAAAATATGAGATTATAATTTTAAATATGCTCGTGATAATTTAATTATTAAGATAAATATACTTGTACATTAGGGTGGCGCAAAAAAACCGACTATTTTTTTTTTGAGTATCGGATGAAAAAATGTTAGTTTTTGATATTTTAAGAGCTCCCTCCAAAGGACAGTTCGAAAAAAAATTTTTAAGAGGT
>JAQQBS010000002.1:12327031-12341609 GCA_030347275.1 Microctonus aethiopoides | reverse complement strand
TTTATTTCTTTGATTTCAAATTTTTTTTTATAAATTATAAAATTATAGTTAGTTTATAATTTATATAAATGAATAATGTTGATAATTGAATGTTACAAAATGAAAAAAATGAGTATTGTTATTTTATTAAGTTGTTGGGATTTATTAATTAAAATTAAAAAATGATAATATTTAAGATATATATAATTTGAAAATGATGTTATATTGGTAGTGTAGAATTTTAAATTGAGAATGTTTCTTGGCTCAAAGAGGAAAAAAATTGTCGATGGTATCATGTTAATTTTTTATTCATCACCTGGAAAAAAAGCACACATTTCTTTTTTTTTTTTTTCTTCTCGTTGTCTTGAGGTACTTGTGGGGTCCCTTCAAGTTGTAATTTCACGATAAGAATCGTTGAGAACGTTATATTGAAAGCAGTGGAAGAGACATTAAATTTGAATTGCTTGCATACTACACCACGTTTACATTCATACAAAGTGAAATTTATAAGTACGTTCATCTGTCAGCCTTGAGTTTAAAAAAGAGTGCATTAAAATAAAAAAAATGTACAATAAGGAAAAAAAAATTGTAAAAGCTCATAACTTTCTGAGTCATTAGTTTAGTTTAGAAAGTATCTACATATACTTGGAATAAACAAATACAAAAACTTTTAACAATTAAATTAATACATAAAAAAAAAAAAAAAAAAAAACATTTACTACTACCAATACAAATCTTCACAAATACTTTTATAATAAGCAACAATGTTTTTAATGCTCATCTTGAAATTCCTCGTAAAACTATCCAATTGAATTTCATCAAGTGAAAGGTTTCAAATAATAATCATTAAAAATATTTATAAACATAAATATAAAACTATTCAACATTGGAATTAATTCGTAGCGTTTTTATTGGTATTTATAATGAAAAAAACGCTACGAATTAATTCCAATTTTTTGAGCGAAAAAAAAAATTTTATTATAATTGTTTTTAATTAAATTACAAAGAAAAATTTACAATATTTAAAATGTAATAAAATAATATTAAGGTGTGTACGAAACGTGCATAGTGTAAAAAAAAAAAATGAATAAACAAATAGTAAAAAAACAACAAGAAAAAAAATTAGAAATAATCTACATGAAGACGTGTACGACGTGGTCGAAGGTGACATAGGGAAAATTGTGGTGTATATTGTTTGGTATGCAGACATGCCTTAGCAAACAATGAAAATTTTTCGAGCTGTTAAAAATTCCTGACGCTTTAAACTTTTCTAAATGTGCATAAATGTTTACCGAGCACATCAGTATAAAATAATAAAAATCAAATATCTTCGTTCATTCCATTCAGCGGATAAAATTCATTTATTTTATTTTTTTCACCCTCACTATATTCCCTCCCACATTTTCCTATATAGCCCATACATACATACATACATGTAACTTTAAGCTGTCTACTTCACGTGATGTATCTTCGTTTGCTTCTTTTTTTTCTTCTTCTCTTCGTCAAGAGGATTGGATGTGCATACTTATGTAGCCCGTGCCGAGATCGTGGCCTCGGACGAATAAATAAATCGTCGTATTAAATTCACATACGACGTCTGCATTGACTAACAAACAGGGTTAATTGTCAATTTATTCAATGTCTTAATAATACTCAGATAATTTAATTTATTTAATAAAATTATCCCCAATCATCATTATTTTAAATACAACAATAACTTCAGGTCAAAATAAAATATTTCGATAACAAATATTCCAACTAAAAATAAAAACGAAATATAAAAAATTTAAACATGATAAAAAATTTTTTCTATCATATTTTTTTTTTTTTTATTATATTAAATATATATATATATATATATATATTGGTACTGTAACATGATAAAATTTGATATTGAGGGTTTATTTTGGTGGTAATTGATAGATGAAATGTAGAATATTTTTAATAGAAAATATTTTTAGTGATTGTTGATTGTAAAGGGAGTAAAATAAATTTATTTTTAAAATAAAATTGTAGATTGAGTGAAATAATAATTTATTAATATTTATAAACATTTATAAATACGAAATAATATTTATATTTATTTATAAATATACAAAATGAATAGATACAAAAAAGAATTATTTATTTATATAAATACAAAATAAATAAACTTAAAAAAAAAAAATTATTTGTATATATAAATATAAAAAAAAACATTCAAATAAAAATAGAAAATAATGTTTATCTATATGTATATAAATAAAAAATAATTAAATACGAAAAAAAATTATTCATATATAAAAATACGAAATAAATAAATATAAAAAAAAAAATTATTCATGTAAGTAAATACAAAAAATATTTATTTATATAAAAATACAATAAATAAAAATTAAAATCAAAATTATTTATATGTATATTATATAAATACAAAATATTTTTAATATATATAAATACAAAATATAAAATAGTAAACAAGTAGGCACATAAAAAATTCTTTTTAATAATCACTCGAGCAGATGGTGATATATATAATTGCTATTAATTATTCTGACATTTAATCTACAATTTTATCTATAAAATAAATTTACATCACTCCCATCACAATCACCAAATCAATAACAATATTACCAATTTAAAATACCACATCTCATTTATCAATTACCAAAACAAACCCGTTAATATAATAACATCAAAAAAAAAAAGAAAAAAAAATCATTTAAAAAAAATACTTTGAATAGAATTTTATTATATTACACTACCAGTAGTATATAATATTTAATACAATAACAATAACATACTCATAAAAATTACACAAGAAAGATAGATTAGGAGAGAGAGAGAGAGAGAGATTACTAATAAGATAGTATAAAAAAAAAAAGAAAAAAAGCCTACATGATAACGCAAGCAAGTGGGAAAAGATCAGCAACATTGCGAACATTGAATGTGCGCGAAGGTGGTAAAGACAGTGATAGAAGTGGGGTGAAGCATCCCCCAAACGGGCGAATAACTTCTCCTATCGTCATGGAGAAGGGGCCAGGGAAGCAAGGAGAAACATAAAGAGCAAGAGAGGGAGCGGGTCAAAGTGAGAATAGAAAATATAGAGAGACTGCCAGTGAGCAACGAGCTCTTGTGCTTGACGTGTTGTTTTATCGTATCCAACTACAATTTATATTATACCACGTGCGTCACACGACTACTTATATATTTCATATTTTTATTATCATAAATTCAATTACAATTTTAGTTTTTCTTTTTTATTTATTTCTTTCTTTTTGATATTTGTTTTAATTTTTAGTTTCAATTATTTGTAGTATCTTTATAATTTCTTTTTTTTTTCTGTTTTGATTTTTAATTAAATATTAGTGTAATTAATTTTTATTGTGCCAGTGTTTTTATTGTGAGTTTATGTGTTTGGAGTTTTTGGTTTTTGAAAAGTATTGAGAGTAAGTATATTGATTTAATTTTCGTTAACAACGATGGAATAAATATTGTTGAATAAAATTTTAATCAAATGAATTAATTCAGCCGTAACCTTCGGCCTTTTTGTAACATTTTTATTCAGTCATTTCCTGTAGTATGAGATATATATAAAGCGATATTTTTATATTTTATTCTTCCTTTTTATTAATTTAATTTATTTAGTTAGACAATATCATCAAAAAATAATTTTATGAATTATAATTAGAATTAAATTTCTTTCTTTTTTTATTTCATTTCTTTCAATTGTGTGGCACTGTTTGAAGATTATTTTTATTATCTATGTTATTATTATCTGTGGATATTGATAAATAATTTTTATCTTATATAAATAAGTGTTTAATACATCTAGGTATTTTTTAACAGATTAAAAATTCAAGTTATTTTATTTTTTTAAATACAGTGACAAATTATATATTATATGATAATTTATTTTCATTTTATTTATATATTTTTTCAAATATAATATTTACATGTATAGTATTTTTACATTTCTATTTATGTATTTATACACGTGTTCGATAAATTGTTCGTCGAGTGTGACTCAATCTAATTGTTATTTGCTTTGCGAGCGATGCACGTTGTATTTCAATTAAGAATATGTGTATGTACATATACATGCATGTATATTACGCGAAATATACTCGTGAATTTTTTTTAATGAATGGAACATGAAGATACGATGTAAAAGAACAAGAAAATAAAAATTAAATCTATGACAAGTAAAAATTCGTGTGTTGAAACATCACTTTATATTCATTATTTGCATGCGACTGTATTTACCACAAATAATTAAATTAAAATCTCTCGAGAAAGAAAATTAGCACATAATATATTTCTATATATAAACATATTTCACTCAATAAGAAAATTATTAATAGTGTAGAAATAATATTAAAACACAAATAATATTTTAATTTAATTATCATTTGTTATATTTTTTATCAAAGAGTTTTTTTTTTTTATTTTTAGTTATCAATTGGCCTAATTTTTTCGCTGCCCAATCAAAGAAGAAGAATATTAATTCGACAATAAACAACAGTCAACATTAGGTAAATAAATATTTATAATATATTTGTTTCATCGTATGAATAAAATTTTTTTTTCTGTTTGAAGATTTATAAAATTTGTTTTGTTCTTTTATATATTTTTTTTTTTATTTTTCTATTATTGACTGATTGTTTGGATCGATAAAAAGGCGACAACGAGGTACCACACCAACACAATTATTTTATTTCGTATGGGTCGTTTGGTTTCAATTGATGGCGCGTGGCAATGTAAACAACTTATCCCTCCTATCTTTTATATATGATCATTTATTTCTATATTTACATATACACCCAACCACACGCATACACATACAAAATATATTATTCAACTTATTTTTTCATTTATATATTGATAATTATTATGATATCGTAGTTTGATTTCATTTGAAACTATTAATCGTATAAAATATTGCAATGAAATAACGATTAAATAATAATTTTATTGATTCATTGTTTATTTACAGAGGTGAAAGAAAATTAAAAAAGATGAATTGGTAGTTGATTGATGTAATATAGTTAGCAATAAAATATTTTAAAAAATAAACAATTGGATATAAAAAAAATTTTCTCATGCAAGTTAGGTATACATGATTGTAATTAAATTTTGAAGTAACAAAAATCGATATAATACACAAAGTATTTTGATTTTTAACGAAGCAAAACAAAATGTTACATTCGACGTGGCATAGACGATAAATCAGTCGCGGTCGGCGTGAAATTATATACCAATTGCCGTGAAATTGTTGTTGAAGTGTAATTTTGACGAAAAAAAAAAAAAAAATTATATGCTCGTATAAAGTATAGACACTTGTAAATTTATTTATTTATACACATGTGGATTTTTGTATATGAGAAACAAAGAATTAAGTCATCATTAATGACATTACGTATATAGAAATATTATTATTTTATTTTATTATATAATTTTTAATTAATTTAATGAATAATTTAATTTTATTGAATTGAAAAATATATTTTTATTATTTATTTCTATATTATTTATTTTAGCATTTAATTGAGAAACAATCTGGATCTTTTATTATATGTATAACCGACCTCAATTGAAAAATTTTGCATATTTTATTTGTCATGCTGCATGTGTCAACCGTAGATAAATTTTGCCAGCATGTTTCAGTTTGTGGTTTGTTAAAATAGTAACAGAAAAGCAAGAATGTTCGTATTTGAAATAATTCGTGGGCATCAGATTACGCAAAATTTTGGCAAACACTAAGCCAAAAATCATTATATCATCGTCAGCATTTAAATAATTTATATATTTCAAGGATAAATTCAAAAATTTATTTTTCATCTTTCGCTTTTTATAATTCAAATAATATATAATAAAATTAATAAAATCTATTTTATTTTTTATTCTTTTTCCAATTGAATGATCATTTCTTCATCTATACCTCTGCAGTAGACTTATTCTCTGACATGTTTTTCCAATATTGTTTGAAGGATAAGAATGAGAAATAGGAGACGAAATGTTTTTCCCAATACTGAGTTACGCATGAAATCTCCTTTAGCTGACGATAAAATCCCGTCGCGACTGTCGTTGACCGTCTGCAAAGTTCTCGCTTCATTTTCCTCTATCTCCTCTGCACTATATATATAATATTCTTCACTTCTCTTCTTCTTTCTCTTCTTCCTCTTCTTCAATACACACCACGTAGAAAATCTTTCGGTGTTTACATCGAGTAAATTCTTTTCTCTGTCATGTATACCCAGAATTCTCCACTAAGCTCAACCAAAAAACTTTATCTACACTTTATCCACATAATCTTGTGTCAAATAATAACTTATAAACATTATTTAAAATGAAAATAATAATATTACAGCAAAAGTGATATAATAATTCTTTGAAAAAATATTTTTGTTTATTATTACACAATGAAATAAATTATTTATTATTATTCTACACTCATTCAATTAATTAATTAAATTTAGTTGGAATATATGTCAAGTATGACATTTTTGTCAGTTGTAAATTTGATTAATGTATTGGATTTTAAATCCATTTGGAAGATATAGATGAAATAAAAATAATTATATTATACGAAATTTTTTTTTTAATTCAATCAAGGTAAAAATCTATCGAATTATTCATCAATAAAGCAATATATATGGACAATATTATTTCTATTAAATCACTCAACATGACAATGTACTTGCAGATAGTGTTTCATATATTTATCTTCAATTTAAAAACTCGTTATACATATTTGCCACTGAAATAACATCACTCGACAGAGAAATTGTATCAATTATTTTTTAAGATGATTGAAAATCGATCGTGTTAAAATTTTATACATGAATTCTTATTAAAACACTTTCAACATAAAATTTAATCTACAATTTATCTATTCAAATAACACAAGAGTTAAAATCAAAACTGAATAAAAGAAGAGAAATAAAAAATAAAATAAATTTTTCATTGAAAATATAAAATTTTTTTTTTATCAATATTTTTTGTTTCAGATAATAATTTGATGGTATACAATGCAGAATATGTTCGATACTAACTGATTATAATTAACAATGTGTTGAGCTGAGATAATATAATAATTAACGTGCATTGAAATTTTATGTAAAATATTTTACTGACGTTAATCATGGATGAAGACACCTGGTTATCATGGCTACTGTTGGATCAAAGGCTTATTAGTGTGAGTATAAAAATTACCATCATTACCACCCCTGTATCTCGAAATAATTCACAATTTATTCCCATATCAATAATTTTAGATTAATTTAATTTTAACAGTCAATTAAATATATAAATTATCAATCAATATTTATTATTTTAAAGCTTTGATGTATTTATCTATTGATAAATATTGCGTGACTGGGTTATATTATAAATAATAATGATTGAGAAAGAGAAAAACGAAAGGTATAAACAGGAAAAAAATATAGCACTGAGAGCTCGTTAGAAAAATCTTATGAACGTCAAAACGAATTTTTCTCTCATAACATGAAACGACATTAAAAGGACCTTTTCATGAATTTCGCTCTGGAAAGTCTTGGATGAGAGAGCAAAAAACACAGGAGGAATAACTGGGCGGGAAAAGAAAATATATAAATAAATAAATAAATAGATAAATAAAAGAGTTTCCGCTAATTTTATCTCCAACCTCAGAGAGATCAGTTTGTATATAAGTTGCAGACTTTGTCTTGATGTATGTTTGATGCTGACAAATACGTGAAAGTCGTCGTGACATGATTCTGGTGTGTCTTTTACTCGTGTTGAAGAATTAAGTATTAAACTCGATTTAGAAATAATGAAAAGTGAGAGAGGAAGAAAAAGAGTGTGAGATAAGAGGGAAAAAAAATTGTTTTACGAGGTGGAAAACTTTCTCATGTAGATAATAAATATATTTTTTGTTTTAAATATTTTTTTTTATTTATTTTAGATATATAAAAATATTTATAAATTCAAATTGTTGATGCTGAATGCACTCTTGATATTTATAATTATTTATAATATTTCTAATAAGTCAATTGGATTTATTTATTATATTTAAATATAAATCGTTCGTTAATTTTATATTTATTTTTATTTTGTTAAAAGTTCAGTGACTTTTTTTTTTTATTAACTTTATCACCATATTTTTATTCTAGTTCGACAGATGTTTATTATTCCACAGCAATTTGATTGGTATAAATAATTATACAATAAAAATTATAGAACTAAATTGACAGGTTTAATTTTATTTTTATCTTTATCAAAATATTAAAAAAAAAAACATTTCAACAGTGTATCAATATTTTGTAACATTCAAGTGTGTGCATGAATAATAGTTGTTTAATATAACATTACGTGACTTCATTTAGATGTGGTGATGAGTTTTATAATCAGTTTTATTTACTCATTTATTTATTTTTATTGTGTAAAAAACTTCTGTATGCAAATAATATATTATGTTGTATTCAACTGATCTTGCTTGATTAACTCGTCAGGAAATTGCTTTCCGTTTACATAACTCCTTAGATGACCAGTTGTATATAGATAATTGCACGTACTTTATACAATAATTGTTGAGCAAAAGTGTGGACAGTGCGAGAGATTTCACTTTATTCATTTGCGTTGTATAAAATTTCTATATTCACATTAACTATCAGGGACGATAGAAGGTCTTTTATTAATAATCTTTGCACGTGCAATTTACGAGTTGCAACAGTGCAATAGTAATATCTTGATACATTATTTCAATATATTATAAAATATTCATACATTTTATTACTTGAATTTTTACATTTATAATTCTTTCATTTTTTTTTTTCACATTTCTCATTCAATGTTCCTCTCTGTTCTTTTATTTATTTTTTTTATCTTTATATGACAACTTGAATAGTAAATTTCAGTCCTGCAAAATATTTCTATGCTTGAAATTACACAGTTGATAATAATCTTCAAATATTAACAAAGTCGTTAATCACAGAAATGTAGGAAGAAGATCAAGAGATCTCGAGTTAATTTAATAATTTTTTTTTTTTTTGCAGTATGTTCTGTGGAATATTCACTATTATAATGTTTAATATTATAATAATGTAGAAAAAACAAGCTTGAGAATTACTTGTATTTTATAATTTTTGGTTGGTATGATAGTATAATTTTTTTTAAATATATTCATTCAGGTTTGGATTTTTTCTTTTCAATTTTATTCTATTCATTTTTTTTTACACTGGCATTTTTATTATTTGTCTCGTGTGTTTTATTCGTCAGCACGACGATTATAACATTGCATAATCCTAAGCGGCACGTGTCCTAGCATAAGTGAGCGTAATTGTCAATGGCGTACGCATGCTCGTACTAAAGAGAAACGTCTTTACTTGCAACGCGCGCTGATGGCTGCAGCTTTATTATACAACGCGTGAATGCATTAAATCCGAAAATCTCGTCTATAAGCAGAAAAACAAGTTTTCTTCACATTATTTTCAACTTCCCAAGCGGGTATTAACCTTTTATATATCAGTTATAAAGTCACAAATTCAATAAAAGAAAAGAAAAATATTTTTATTTTTATAATTTCAAAATTGTATTTGGAATTAAAATGACTAAAGTATATTTTATATTTTTTATTTTTATATTTATCTGTGATAATAAGTACACAATTCTTGTGTAAATAACGTATAAATTATTTAATGTTTGTTAAGGATAATTAGAGAATAAAATAAGAGGAAAAAAAATTTTGATTTATAATTGTGAAATTTTTAAATATTTTTGTTTCAGTTGGTTTAAATTATCGCCAAGGGATTTTTTATTATACTTTATTCCATTTTTTTGTTATATAAATGAAAGAATAAAAAAAATGACAAGTATAATAGATAAATAAAAAATGCAGTGGGAAAATAGACAAGTTCAAGGGATGGAGAGGGTAAAGTTTAAACTATCAGCAGACAATGTTCATGGTAGAGTCTATAGAGTTGAAGGGGAAAAAAAGTAAAAAAACGTCTCGGGATATTTTAATGACAAAGTTTGTATTCGCCTTTATTCCTTCCACATCCCTTTTATTTATTTATTTATTTATTTTTTTTTTCATTTCGCTATTTTATTAGGTAGTCGTGTTGTATTTTTTTATATCGTTACTTTTTCTATAAACCAGATTACTCTGCCATTTGTTTTTTCATTTTGCAATGAAACGCAACAATTCTCTTTGAATACTATACTCAAACATATTTTTTCATTGTCATTCAATATTTGTTCTTGGCCATAAAATTAAAAATTAAATAACACAAATATAAACGTAAGTTTGATAATAAAAATAAATTAAAAAATTTCCTTTCAACAAATTTAAATTAATTTATAATTCAATTTTTTTTTTTTTTAATAATAATTCTATTGTTCATTTAGTTCACAATTTATTTTCAATTAATTTATGATGCAATTTGAATTGCGGTTTGTCATAATTTATTTTGTTTTTCATGAAAATAAATTAAATTACACACGAAAACGTGATGGATAAATTAACAATCCTTACATAATATTTTATATATTATTTTTACTTGAATAATAAATGATGAAAGTCTGCACAAACTCATAAATATATATATTATAAAAATAAAGAAGAAAAAAAATTGTTGAATGATTATTGAAACACAAAATATTATCACAAAGATATAAATTCCCCTAAAAAAAAATAAAATTTGCCTACTAATATAAATTTTTTCATTTCAAAATACTTCTTCTAATAACAAATACAAATACAAACCACCCATACAATTCTATAAATAAATATAAATAAACATTAGATATAAAAAATACAATGAAGAATATATTATTATCACATTATACTTTCTCAATAAAATTTTACAAATTGATTCTCTCAATTTCTTTTAGAATTTTCGTTTGCTCTTTTAAAGTGACATATTTCCTCTGGACTTAAGCCCATAATCTTGGTAAGAACAAGACGTTAGTGCTCTATGTGAAGAAGAAAAGACAGGAAAAAAATAAAATAATAGATGAACATATAGAAAAAAATTGAGTAATCGAAAGATAGAGTTATATTTTTCTTCACTTCGAGGACGGTGATAAAATAAGTAAGAAAATAAAATTCTGAGCAATGGAAACCATTAGATAAAATGAGAATAAATATTATAATATATTTCCCGAATAGAAAATCAATGGGAAATTCCTTTCGTCATAATTTAATTTAAATTTAAATATATAATTTTAATTATTCAAATGTAACATTGATTTAAATATAAATTTATCAAATAATTTTCATGGTACTGAAGGTTATATATCATGCTTTTGTATTTATTGAGCACATTGATATGTATTCTTCATCATATACCTGAATAATTGGCGTACATAAACGCTAATTCGTGGTAACAGTACGAGATAATTACTGTTATATACGCAAATATTCATCGTCGACGTTTGTTAAATCGATATGAAGACAATTGACATTATATATGTGCATGAAATATTTATGAAAATTTTATTTGGGATATATATTTACACAGATCACTTTCAATAAAAATAAATGACACTTTTTTTCCATAACTTCATGAAGAAAATGAAAAAATAATAAATATGAAATAATAAATAAAGATTAATTGAAATATAATCATAAATCTTAATTAGAATTGTGGATAGTTATTATTATTTTTACAGAATATAATTTTGAAAAATATATTCATGAGTTCCATCAGTCAGAGGACATGTAGCTAATTTAATTATTCACTTTGAAATTTTGTCAGTGCCTCGCATGTGAACGACGCTATTTTCACCTTGGTTTATTTATATTGAAGCATTAATTAATTATCATCCTGGTAAATTATACACGTTTATGAGCAGAGAATTTTAAACGTTTAGAATTTTTATGCACCAGTTGATATCATAATACTAATACCTCTGTGCATATAATGAAATAAATAAATAAATAAATAAATAAATGGAATAAGAAGAAATAATAAAATTTGAGAAAATAATTCAAGTGTATAAGTAAATATAAATTAATTTATATTTTGTTATTTTTCTTGTGGAATGCACAGACTTGAGAGATAAAATTTAATACAGAAAATAAAAACGTCAGGAATATAAACAATAATTTATTTAGTATAAATATATGTATAGGTATTTAATATTTTTTGTTTAAGAGTTGAATTGTCATTCTTTGGCTCTAGTGCAATTCTACAAATAGAAATTAGAGTCTATAGATAGAATTGAATAGACGTTGACCTCTAGTTAGTGTCCCTTAATTCTTTTGTCCTCGTCAAACGTGTAGAAAATATTTCAAATTATTTTTTTTCACAAGTTTTATCAACTTTAAAATCGAAATGAATAAAATAAATAAATTTTTATAATCTCGAAAATAACTGGCAATGTAAATTAGTATTATCATGAAATTTTTGTAGTTAATTCTTAAAAAAAAAAGATTTACTAAATTATAGAGAAATTAATTTTATAATTTTTTTTCTTGATTCAAATTAAATTTTAAATTAACAGAATTTTTTTCACGTCAGTGAGGAAACAAATTAACGATAAATATTTTTAATATGAATATATTCTAGAAGAGTATTTGAATTTAAATATAGAAAAAAAATAAGTAGGAAAAAATGAATATTATAACTTGAAAAAAAAAATTAGGAGATTTAATTTAGAGGTGAGTGAAAGGTAAAGAAAGAGCTGTGAATAAGATGATCTATTTAAAACTAACTTTCTAGTTTAAATATAATAAAATTGCAACTAATGGTTAGTGATATAAATCCACGTTGATAAATATACATCACCGATGATGAAGTAATAATACTAACGACGACAAAAGACATTTAATTTCAACTTTCACTTGGAGTTTTTCGCGAAATTATTTCATTTAAAATCACTGGAGAAATTATTCATTATTTTTAAAATTGTATTGTCATCTCAGTGTTCACCATGGCATGATATTATCTAATCACATAAAAATCATTGAATAATCTCAATAAAATCTTCCATTCAAAATTAATTTATAAAAAATTACTAAATAAAATTCAAATATTCCTAATAAAAATAAAAAAAAAATGATTATTTTTTATTTTAAATTATTCAAGTGCACATTTTCTTTTTTTTTTTTTTTATGCATGGAGGGAATTATAAGTATTCTTATTATTTATTCCTCTGACACTTTGCACGAACATATCGTAACATTGGTGAAGTAAAAGAGGCGCTGAGAATTTTTGGCAGATGGCCTGACTTTGTTGTCTCTTAAAATAAATTTGTTGATGATACAGCAGCATCACGACATTGCATTATTTCTCGTTCACTATTTTATTTGTTAAATGCTTTACTCTATCAATAAATAATATATATTAATATAAATGACTGTTATAAAATATTAAACCAAGGAAATTGATCAACTGTAAACTATCAGAAACCACTATAATTTTTTTTAATTATCTAAATTTCTACACCACAAATATAATTTAAACATCCCACAAGTGTTACGAAATAATTGTATACACATTATTACATAAAAGTGGTTAATTCAAGCTACAAAAAAAAAATAATAATATAAAAATAGATGTCACAGTTGTTTTTTACAATCGTACTCTCTCACATCACTCAATTCACGTGTCCTTGGTTACGATCGTTATTTAAAAACTTTAAAAATATATCTGGAAACCTTGTGAGTTTGTTATCCACTAAATATTAAAATTCTCCAACTCTCACAACATTTATTTTCTTTTATTGAAATGTTGTGAATAGTTATTTCATTACCATGTCAAAGCGACGAATAATATTCAAACAAAAAACACAAAAAAAAAAAAAATTAAAATTAAAAAGAATCTCATTAAATTCACATTTTACATTCAAACTATGCAATAATTAAAAGTATTAAGTGACTAATACAACGCATAAAAAACAATTTTTGTTATTTAATTTCTCCAGGAAATAAATCAAAGTTCAATTGTTTTTTTTTTTTTTTCATTTTAACGATTCAAGTTTGTTAATTTTTTTAAATATCTAAAAAAAGAAACGTATCAAGTGTTGAGCTTTTGCTTTGTAATACGTTGCTTGAAATAGTTGGAAGGCATTGAAATCGACACGGTAAAATAATGCTCTTCAATTGAATATACATTGTTAAATTCAAAAAGAACAAAGCGAGTAGATGTAACAGTCATTTTTGTCTTCGTCCATGAAATCGGAACGTTTTTATAGCACCATTTGCTTCCTTTTTTTTTTTTTCCTATCACTTCTATTATACATATCTTCTATTCTGATCCAACTTCCATCTTCATCCTCCCTATAAGTAAACGTACCACTTTGAACCAATACTTCAATGCCATATATTCAATATCGATATTGGAAATCCATCTGATTTGGAATTTTAATGCATAAAACGTCAAGTGTCATTCTCTCACATATTATTCTTCAGTGATTTCAATTTTATCACATTCTAATATGCATATATAAATTTAAATATCTATATATTTATTTATAAACCTCATTAATTAATAGCATTATAACACATCAAACTAATTATATGTACAATAGGGTGGCGCAAAAAAACCGACTATTTTTGTTTTTTGAGTCTCGAGTAAAAAAATGTTAGTTTTTGATGTTTTAAGAGTCCCTTTCAAAGGACAGCTCGAAAAAAAAT
>JAQQBS010000002.1:12278211-12326931 GCA_030347275.1 Microctonus aethiopoides | reverse complement strand
AAAGATGCCCAAGTTTCAGCGAAATCGGAGATGCAAAGGTCATTGGTAGGATGACTTGACATGGAATGCCCCATATTCTTCCGGATTTTATTTGTGAATAATTAAAAGCTTCAACTGACGTCATATTATGCAAGATATATTTGGATTATTATTTATTAAAGAGAAAAATTTAGATAAATAAAAAGAAATGTGTAGGTGAATAGTCCAGGTTAATTCTAGTGAAGATTTGGGTCGTTATGAGGGAAAGTTTTGTGTTAGCGACGACAATGATGTTGACTTCCTGTGGGACGGTGGTAATCTGTGAATCTTCGAGTTAGTGTTTTGCAAAAGTATAACATCCCCTAAAGAAGCAAGTGGAGAGAGATGAGAAGGGTGGAAGAGAAGTAGTGTGTATAGTTTGAGGGAGAAAATGAGTGGAGTCAACGAACTCCCAAGAGAAAAGTTTTCTATATACGCGCTTGGTGCTTTCCCCCCTTTTGCTCGTCTTTTACGTCAAAGTTTTACGCGTTGTACAAAAGTTCGTCGCAAGCTCCCTTGAGAACGCACGTCATTGTGTCCAAATAGGTACTCGTGATAACCATAGATAGATGTCGTATATACAACTACATGTCTAAATCTGGAAGGTCCAAGTCCAATAGATACTATTAAGGTCCTGTCGATTAATCGTCGTACATATTAACAATCTCCATCAGTACAAGATGTTTCAGGAACAAATGTTGAAAAACTTTTATTCAGACACGTATTGTTTCTTTTCTTTTTTATTTTATTCTTTTTTTTTTTTTTTCTGTTTCATCATTGGCGTTTGATGAGGTTCTTTAGGAGTAAGGAAGGTAGTTTGGAAATATTCTAATGTTGAATACGACTTCTTCTCCTACACCTTTGAGTAGTCGCATATTGCTAAGTCTTCCATTATAAGGCGCAGAGGAAAATTTAGAAATTAACCTAAATAGACCTTTGTTATTGTGATTTTAGAGTAGGGCTATATTCATACTTCTTGTATTCTTCCCTTACCTGTCTACTAAACAGTTCAAGAACGAAATATTTTTTAAATTAAATATATTTTATACACATGGTGTAATAATTATAATTATATTTTGATTCATATAGATATTTTTCGAAAATTTTAAATGTTCTGCTAATGCAGTTATTTTATTAATAAGTTGATGATATTTTTCTCGATTTTTTAACTACACTTCCGTTATAAGCTATGAGTATTTTATTCAATTTATTTTCTTCAGCTGAAAAAAATAATACACTAAAAAAATTAAAGGGTCAACAAATTTTTCGTGTTTTTTGACAGGCTGTATTTCAGTGAAAAATTATCGTATCGAGTTTTCAAAAAAAGCATTTTGAAGCTCTGAGACTCTAGTTTCCAGATCTTGTAGCGAAAAAATTTTAAGAGCCACGGTTATTACGAAATCCTAAGAAATAACACGAAAAAAAAATTCGTAAATTTAGTTTCTTCTTTTTTTTGAGTCCACGAACTTGGGAAAATTTTTTTTAGCTAACCCATCGACGGGATTGGATAGCTTGTTTATTCAGCTTCAATTCCTTTTTTTAAAAACCTCGATGCGATCATTTTTCACTGAAGCATCAGACTTTTAACGGAAAAGGATCCTTTTGTCTTCAATCATCGATATCTCAGCGACAAATAATCGTACAGAGAATGAAAGGGCAGTTTTGGAAACTGGGATAAATTTCTTATAACATACTACCACAATTTCAAGGAAAAAAAATTTTTTTTCATCCTTAACATGAATTTAAAAAAAAAAAAGGAAAAAAGAGTAATTTATGGTTTTTTATAAAATTGATAAATGAAATGTTGTGTTGAATGTAAAAAGCATCAAAATAAATTCAATGCTAGATTTATAAAGGTTTCCCACATTCAATATAGAATTAATAACCCAACAAGAGTAATAGAATATTTAATCAACCACTCCGAAGACTTAGAAAAGCACAAAAATTTCGACTTGGATTACGTATCTATAACTCATTTAAATATTCATAATATTTTAATAAATAATTCAACGCCTCTGGATATATTTTAATACATAAACTTTTAATTATCAATAAAACACAACAAACAGTCTGCGAAAAATATAATGAATTCATTATGATTTTTCTCAGCGTTGAAAAAGTACAATTAGTTCGGTAGATAATCTCCAGCAGTCTGCAAATTGTGACCACATTGGAATGATGAAAATTATTATATCATATATAATACACATACATAGTTATATTTTATATTTTATAAGCACAAGTGCAGGTATATAGAGTAAAGCGAGTAATAAAATAAAATCTCATGGTCGCGTTAAAAGTCAAACTCACTTTCCATCGCGTTCATCCTTTAACTTTTAATCAGATGCAAATCGTGCACTAATTACGTTGCAGCGATGAATTAATTAACCGCAAGGGTTAAAAACTAAAAAAAAGAAATCCAGAAATTAAGTTTTATTCATAAGCTTAAAGTCACAGCAACTTAAACTAAACTACCATTTTACCAATAAATAATTATATAAAATTATAATCCAACAGTAAAATTACATTTCAAATTCATAATTATTTATCTCTACTAATTAATAAACAAATATTACTGCAAAATAATTAATTATTTCAATTATAAATAAATCATTCGTAAAATATAAAACAAATTTAAATAATAAAAGTTGTAAGGGGATACATTTAATAATTATTTTTAAATGTTGATTGAGTAGACTATTTTTTTTTTTATATATCAACACATTTGATGTTTATATTTTCCTTGCTTTTATTATTCTATTTTCTGTCATATATGAACATTAATAAATGTGTAAAGGACAATGAGTGAAAGATATTAGTGTGACTGTCATGTTTGCAACATGCACTGTGTGCTATCACTATAGTTCTCAGGATAATGAATATGCCATGAACGTCAGATAGTTGTTGTGTCACTACGACGCATTGCCAAGTAGAAGAATTCATCATGATGAGTTGGTGATGATCATACTGAGAGATAAATGTTCGTAACACAGTAAGAGCAACAGAGGAAAAGAATAATAGAACATTAAACAAGAGATAACAAGGGTGTGACGAAGAAGAAAAGGAAATGTCAAATGATATTACAGCAGACCTCCATTGAATATTACATTAGTAATAGAAAGAAAAAGAAAGAATGAAAAAATCAACAGCGAATAAATAATTCACTATTTATTTTACTTTGGTTTTATTATCTTCATTCGTATTTTTAACGATGATTTATTTTCATATTTTCTGCAGTTGTATAATTATTTTTTTCTTGATAATTAATTTCGAATTATTAAACTAAATTGTAATGTGAATTATATTTGTTTATTGTTGGTTATATTATTTCGAATTAATTTCTTTAGTGGAAGAAAAATAATCACGTGATTTTTATAGTAAAATATTTTGTTTTTTTGTTTTTCAGATTTCCACGTGAACAACAGACTTTGCCCAATCATTTTTACTTCACGGATTTCGAGAGACATGTTGCCGAGATCGCGACATTTCATTTGGACAAGTGAGTTGAAAAAAGGGAAAATAAATAGGACAAAACAAGAATGTTGGAGAAATAAAAAAATGAGAAATATGAATAAATTTTTATTTATTTTTAATTTTTTCTAGGCTTTTAGGCTTTCGTCGAGCTATGCCAGTTACTGGTAGAATATTAAATATAACATCTGAGATATATCAATTGGCTGAGGGTGATTTACTCAAGACATTTTTCATAAGTCCCGTTGGTAATCAGTGCTTTCATGGTCGATGCAGTTATTACTGCGATACTGGTCATGCAATTTGCGGAAATCCTGATACATTGGAAGGCAGTTTTGCAGCATTTTTACCAACTAAAGAGCTTGCAAGTCGTAAAGTTTGGCGACATCCTTGGCGTAGAAGTTATCATAAACGTAAAAAAGCACAATGGGAAAATGGTAAGATATTTCCTAAATCCTCAATTAATAATTAAACTGTTAATTATAAATTTAATATCAACTATATCAATTTTTCAACACAACTCTTTTCTATCCAATTATTTTATACAAATACATTTGCCCAAGACAATGTGAAATTAAAAGAAACAGCAATTAATAATTAATTATAAGAGATTGAAAAAAATTATACAAATTTTTTATTTAACAAGAAATAAAAATTTCTCATTCACAGACTCGAATTATTGTTCATTGGTGAAAGAAATAGCACCGTATGATAAAGATCGTCGACTTCTAGATTTAATGGACATGGCTATACTTGATTTCCTATCAGGCAACATGGATCGTCATCACTATGAGACATTTAAATTATTTGGCAATGATACATTTACTTTACATTTGGATCACGGTCGTGGTTTTGGCAGACCATATCACGATGAATTATCAATTCTCACACCATTACTTCAATGCTGTATGATAAGTCGAAATACCCTGGCAACACTATTGAAGTGAGTAAATATTTAAAAATAAATATATAAACAAATCTTATTCGTAAAATAATTGTAGCAGGAAAAGATAGAAAGCATTATATTAACGAGAATGGAAATAACAATGCTCGAGCCACCTAAAGCATTGTCGTTCATGTCAGTAGCAGTATCTCCAACTGAAATGTCTTGATTATTAAGTTTGATGGAGCTACAGGGTAATCTTTCGTCTTCAGTTCAATCTTGCAACATCAAAGCTTGTTTTGTTCCACAATCTTGCCTTTAACTACATTCTACCACAGAATAATCTGTTCAATTTATCTTCTACTCCAGTATAATAATACAGTTCGTAATATTTTACTTATTTTATGCATACAAAAGAAGGTGAAATTACCACTTTAATTGTTTGAAAAGAAAAAAGAGTGAAATGATAAAAATAAAAATAAAATAAAATAAAATCTGGCTTAGTTAAATACAGCCATTATTTATTCTTAAAATATTGCCATTGACTTTGCAAGTCAGGCGTTAAGCCGTTCTCAAGGGGAAAACCCTTGAAGAAGGCCAACAACGACTAGGCGTCGTGCTACTGGCATCGATAATGGACTATTTTCACCCTCACAATTGGTTTCACCGTTGGTTTTAGACTTTTAGAAGAAAGGAATGTATATGAGTAACAGAGGCAAAAGAGCAATGAGAGTAAGTGAGAGAATTTAGCAACCCTGGGGGTTGCCTCTCACGTGAATTCACCGACCAATGCGGAATTGAGTGTAAATTTAAGAGAACGCGTTTCTCTGTTCTCTCTTTGTTCTTCATTGTCTCATGGTTTGCGGTTTTGGTATATACTTCTACTCTAAATGCTTTTGCTATTCCATTCGCGTAAGTGTAGACCCAGGTTTTCTCTCGTGCACGAATAGCCAGCTTGAGATGATGGTAAACCAAACTTGTCTCACACATTATATTTCCATCTATCTTATTTGATCTTTTGCCCAAGAGACTTTTTGTTTTCTAAAATTCATACACGTATAATATACTTAGGTATTATGTGGAGACATTTACCTGTAATATTGTGTTTTAGTTTATAAAATTTATATTCAAGTCTAAACTTTATTCATCAGCTACTGAGAGAAAAAATTAATTCTTAAAAAAAAAAATGTTTGATGATATTTTGTTATCGTTGATGTAGCTTTATTTTATGCTGGAATTTTTATTTGTATAGTAAATAAAGTAATATAATTATCGAGTTTACAACTCATTCTTATCAATGGATATAAATATTTATTGAATATTTTTATTCTATCACAAATCGAATTGGTGAATCAAAGTAGTAAAAAAATTTATTTAATTCGTGATGTCATTTCTTTATTTCGTGACATTTTTTTTTTTCTTCGTCATTCTTATTCATTGGAGACTATGCTGAGTTCAATCGTGATTTTCCAACCACATTATTCTACTCATTCGTCAAAGTTCAATATAAAATTATATTGAAAAAGAAAAAAAAGAAAGCGAAAGATATTGGAAATTGGAATTAGCACAAGCTACTTTATTTTTAATACATGTCACTCATTTTGATTGAAGTAAATCCGTTCATCAATTCACCAGGAATTGAAATAATTGGACAGTCTCAAATAATTCACAAAATCAAATAATTTTAAAACTAATTTATACATTATCAAGATAACTTTCCACTATAAATATTCGAATAAAACAGAAATCAATGTCACAAATTTGAAATTTAATAATTCAATCACCTCCACAAAATCTTCTAATTTTAAAATTCATCACTTCTCATAAAATAATTAAAATTATAAATTACCAAATATCAATTCTCTTATTCAATTAAAATCATATATTCAAATCCAATAATATTAATTTAATATCCACAAATTTCATATAAATGAATTACTTAATAATTTATATCTATACATCCATTGATAAATTTTACTAATTTAGCGGTATAATAATATAATTATAGCCACAATGTTAATTGTATTTGCAGATACCACAATGGTCCTCAACGCCTGAGCACAGCTATGCGTCAGAGCTTGGCAAAGGATCCAGTAGCACCTGTCCTGTGGGAACCTCATTTGACTGCACTTGACAGACGGGTCAGTCTGATTTTACAGGCTGTTCGTGATTGTCTAAATCGTAGCCAGGAACGAGTTGAAGAAAATGAAACGCCACAAAACAAGAATCATTTACAGAAACATCATGTTTCTTAGTAAAAAAACAAATAATTTTTACTTCATCATATATTGGTCCAGAAATTAATTTCAATTATTTGTGTGCGTGTGCGTGTGTATGTTTGTTCAATTGCCCTGTGAATAATGTGATACATATATGTATATTTAAATACATGTGTATATGTATATGTAAATATATATATTTTAATTAATTAAGGACCTTATTGATGAGTCAATTAAAATATCGTTCCGCCAAAGATTTAACGGACGATCCACCGATATTCTTGTTACTATTTGTAAATTATGTATATTATATATAAAAAAAAATGCAGCTTTTAAATAATATATATAAATTTAATTAGCTTTTAATATATATACTCATGAATAATATGTTTATTTTATATTATGAATGTGTCAAAGAATGTGGAGGATTTAGTGTTTGAAAATACTAATTCATTTTTGAAACACTCAAAATTTAATTGATATTTAAATGTATTAATAAATATATCTGTATATTTATTTATTTTATTTGTTTCTTTATGTTCAAATTATTATTTTTGTTTATTCAAATTATTTTGCTCGTCAATACTTTCCTCAATTGTGATTGTTATACTGAATAGATTACTCAAAATAAATAGATATATTAATTAAGATAATGTTTCACTATGAATTAATTCTAGTGATTATAATTTTTTCTCCGTTTTGTTCAAGACAATTGTATAAAATGTGTTTTTGAAGTAAAAAAATATTACAACTAAAACATTTTAAGTGTTACGTGATAATTTTTCATCAGTACTGTATATATTAAGCTGTGCTTTCTTGAATATTTTATTTATTTATTGGATAAATACAGCATTTGATATCGCGAGATGTTCAATAATATAATAAAATTGAACCAAAAACGATAATAGCTTTTGAATAAAATATTATCGTTTACAGAAATAAATATAAAAAGTCTTTTTTTTTTAATTATTTTAACAAAAGTGCCAACTATTTATTGTTGTACTCTCATGACAAATGAGATACAGGTCACAATTATTTTTGGATTGTCTGTATATATACATTTAAATATACTGAACATACAAAAATATGTAATGGAGTATAATTGTGATTTATATAAAAAAAAATTCCAAATATTATTATATTCAAATATTAATTTCCATTTAATATCCCAAACAACTGAAATAATAATTGATCAAAATCTATTTATAAATAACAAAAATAATTCCTGATAATAAATTCAGACAGCCTAACAAAAAAAACTAATTAAAACCAAATTTATTTCTATTGAACTATTCATTTCATATAATTAAAATTAATTCGAAACAAATTTAATTTATTTATAGCGTTTAAATATTTTTCTTCTCATTGTATGATTTGGTTATAATTAATAAATTGAATATCAATTTGGATATTTATTTATTTAATAATGATAGATAAGTATCCATAAATTTAATTTAATAATCCAATTTTACGTTTGAGTTAACAGAAAGTAACACAAGTGTTATTATCATTAATTAATTATTCACCTTGTGTGATTATGACATTAGAAACCTGAAGCAATCCATTGCAGCTACCCACACCAACATCTCCAATGTTCAAATGTCACTCAACATCTGCCACTGTCAGTAGAGAACATGCTTGAATGCTACACATGGCAATACAACGACAAATGTTTGACCAGTACACAACGTTTACCATCGCACATACCTCATCATAGTAAATCACAAACATCTCAGCAATACAAACTATATATATATATATATATATATATATATATATATATATATTAGGATGGATCAAAATAATTTGGCTATTTTTTTTTAACTTCCCACATTGAAAAAAAGTTTTTCTCATCTCAGTTTTCTATTTTTTCTTCAGTCCCATTTGGCGAAATTTATATCTCGCTATTATTTGATCGTACAGAAAAGTTCTATTTACATTTTTTATAGGAAATTGAACGCTCTACAAAAAAGGTATCTTACAATTATTTCATAACTCTCACCGTTTAGAAGATATCGGAGGTCAAAGTTTGAAGAATTAAACAAAAATTTTTTTGTTACTTCTAATTTTATAACTAAGATAAATAAATATTATAAAATGCGCAACACATATTTTTGTAGGAAATATATATCTAAATATAAAAATAAACATTCACACCAACAGCTCTATTGTTTATCCAACAGATAAAAATCCCCTAACACTCAATGTAAAATAAAAATCAATTAAGAAATAAAACCTCCTTGAACCAACACAAATAAATTCTTCAAGTGAAAAAAAAATATTTTCCTATTTTTATAACTCAATATATGAATTATTGAAAAGGAACAAGAAGATGATTTGATACAAAAGCTAAAATGACAACGGTACAATATTCTATATTGAGAAATGTATTCAGAAGTTGGGTAGAAAAATAAAAAAGAAAAAAGTAATTTTATTTATTTTTTCTCCCTATCCCATGAGAAATGGACAAGACCATTGGGCATCAAATAAAAATTTGTCTCGTGGGATGAAATAGAACGCATGGGAAAATCTACACAGTATCAAACAGTCCAGCAATACACAGTGTGAAATTTGTTTACGAAACTGCAAGCTCGTCGGGAACGACGAACGAAAATAGAAGTAAATGCGGGATGAGAAGAATAACTGTGTATACATATATGTATATATATATATATATATACATGTCTCCTCGTTGTTGTAGACTGTGGAAAATGTGCAGGGTGGGTGGGTGAAAAGTTTCTCACCCAATGTCCTCCATATACATATATAAAACCACATTTATATTTTCTCTTTTTCTTTTCGATCCATCTCTGTCTGTCCCTCGACGATGCCTTTGTTGACTTTGCCGGCACACCGAATGGAATTATTGTTATTTTTACAGCGACTTTTCCAACGCTATGGATAGCAATGACCTATATATGTTGAAAACATTCTGATATACCAGGATGAACTATTGGGCTTCCATTATTCTTTTCCTTTTTACTCATTGCTTTCATGTCAATCCTCGAAGCCATCTAAAATTTAAAAATTATTTTAGATGAAACATGGATAAAAAAATAAATATTTTGATATATCAATATTTAATTAAAATTTATGTCAGCTGTATAAAAAATTATTTAAATTTTATTGTTATATTTTTCTTTATTACGATTATTTTTACTGTTCTTACCTGACAAAATTTTTTTGTTTTTTAGTTTTGTTTGATAGAAGTCATGGTTGGCAACAATATCTAACGATTTATAGACGGATGAATGCATTTATGTTTCAACATGATATATACATCAAGCTTTTGTTGCTATAATATGTATATTGGATGACGTTACGCTCTGACTGCCGGAAACTTTCATGCACGAGCTCCAACGCGACGGAAACCAAGTGTTTGCATACATACCAAGCATTGTATATCGTGTTATATACTCTCTTTAACTAGTCTAGAGGGATGAGACTTGTGACTTGGAGAAGATGTATACAACAAACACACTTGTTACTGTTAAATAAATGTATATAAGAATATTTAAATAATAATTGAAGTTGAAAGTGTTTGAGAATTTTTGGTTTGAAATTATAAATTAATTAATTATAATTTGTTTTATTATTTTATAAATTTAGATATTTAATATTGTCATGGGAATATTGTAGAATTTATCCTTGACATGAAATAATGAGAGCATGATGATTGAATTGAATAGGTTTGGTCACGTTTCATTCAACTATAAACATTTGTGGTAAATGCACGAAGAGCACATGAGTGTTTGATTTTTCAATTGAAGCCATTTCAACGTTTTCCCAATGTTAAAAGTGTGAACGAAGAATAAAAAAAAATAGAGGAAATAAAAAAATAATAACAGACAACGAAAAAATAGCAGGAAAAAAAAATTTGATGAAAGAAATATAACGAGATCTATATGTGAAAACGTGATGCATTTCACGGATGTGGAAGTTGAAGAAAAAGAGATTTCATTAGTTTTTGTAGGTAGATTTATCACATTGGAGATTTTCGAGTAAATTAAATTTTAAACTGTGAAATATTTTTTAAATTTTATGGACTAACAATAGTTTTAATACATATGCCACTATGTAAATAATAATGTAAATAAATAATTGAGAATAATTATTTATGGAGAAGACTTAAATGTTGATGTGATTTAAAATTTTAATTTTAGGAAACAAAAATTTGGTTTATTTAATTATTTATCTTTGCACACTTGGCGTGCTATGGATGAATACTAATTAAAATTATATTCCAACTTAAAAAGTGTAATGAAAATGTCACCCACAGCGCGAATGAACTGTGCTGCACAGTTCCATAAATAAAGTATATTAAACATCAGCGTATACGAATTAATTTCAGACAAATACCTGAATATTTTTACTTCCTATTTGTTCATTCCATTTCTTCTATCGATGAAAATTCTAAAAGCGAATTATTAATTAGTTTTATCTATCCAATATTTATTAATTAAACAGCATTATTATTTCTCTAAATATAAATCATTTGAATAATTTTAACAAATTAAATATTTATTGCTTTATTTCTTAAAAAAAAAGCAATAATATACTTATTTAGTTTTGTATAAAATATTATGATTCATTGAGAATTTTTTTTTCTAATGTCAAAGATTTGTTTTATTCAAAATACAATTTTATTTTGTATTTTTTTTTTTTTCACCTTCAAAGTTTACATCACCATATGAATTGACTATACTCGACTATATACTCTACATATGTACACTCGATTCACATGGATTTAAAGTGAAAATGTATTCAACGGTGAAAATAACTTCCTGAGGTTGCCTGCTGGAAGCATCGACCTCAGATAGCCGGCCGACTTCCGAGCAGCATCAGAATATCTAAGATTTCGATAGAATGCATTTCAAAGAAACATTTACATAATCGCGCAACGTCGGACGTGACGTGACGATTTGGTTCAACATTGGCGAGAATTGAGAAGTGAAATGGCTTTAAGCAAAATCTCAGCGTGGATCTAAAATCAAAAATTCATTGATGAAAATGAGAAGAAAATAAATAAAATAAAATAATTTGAAAAAGTTGATAAAATAAATGAATAAATAAATTTTTTTACCATTAATTAAATTGATGACTTGAAAGAAATATTTTTCTTCTGGCTGTAGAATTTGTAAAATTAATTTTTTAATCACTTTTGCATAAACATAGATATACATATGTATTTATGGATATATATGTCGTTTTAAATAATCAATTAATTAAAGATGAATCATTTCGATAATTTTGAATCTGTGAAAATTCGCGCCAAATATAAATATAAATGAATTGTTTATATTCGGCAGCGCCACTGTATATAATACATACAAACTTTTGTGTATACATTATATATTTATATCGATTCAGTTTGAAAGAATTTATATTTATAAATCCAAAAAAGTCAAAATCATCCAGCGAAAAATGGCTCGACCTGAGCCCACAGTTTATGATATGGCTTATCAAGGTAAAACAGCAGCAGTGAAAATTCTCGTGAATGAAAATGAAAAATTAAAAACTCAAACGGACAGTGTAAGAATTATTATAAATTAATTCATAAACTGTAATGATAAAAATTATTTTTAGGTTATGTTTCTGTTAATATTTACAGAATGGACGGATGTTAATTCATTGGGCAGCATTAGGTGGACATAATGATATTGTTCAGCATTTACTTTCATTAGGCGTACCTGTTGATCCTCTAGATGACGTAAGAATTTTTATTCAATTAATTTTCAATTTTATTTAACGGCTTTTACATTACCACACACCGCCATTATGACTAAAGACGTTTGCAATCACATATTGTAATTTGATTGGACATCAATGGCATCCATATTGAATTTTCGGATACATTAAAAAAGCCGCCAATATTTGAATTTTGAATATTAAATATTTTTCTTTCTTTTTTTTAGACAAATATGACTCCATTGATTCTAGCTGCTTCAGCAGGAAGAGATAAAGTTGTTGATACATTATTAAATGAAGGTGCTGATGTGAATGCACAAACATTGGAGGGACATTCAGCATTGCAATATGCAGCAAGCAAAAATTGGCAAGGAATATGTGAAAAACTTATTGAAAAACATGCTGACATTAATATTGTTGATAAAAGAGGCGCTTCACCACTTCACAGAGCTGCATCAAAGGGAAATACTGATATTGTGAAGCTGCTTTTAGAGCAAAGTGGTATAAATATCGGTAAATAAATTCTTTTTTTTTTAATAAACATTTTGCTAGATAACAAAATAGTAATATTAAATATTTTTCTTTTTTCATTGGATGTATAATTTTTTGTATAATAATTTTTATCAGATCATCGTGATATATATGGGAATTCAGCATTGCATTTGGCATGTGAAGAGGATCGACAACAAGAGGCAAGAATGTTGGTTACAAATAATGCAAGTTTGTCATTGACAAATAAAGAAAGAAAAACTCCATTGGATCTTGCGACTCCATCATTGGTCAGACAATTAAAATTAATTATTGAAAATAAATCATCATAATAAATAAAAATTGATTGTTTCAATACTTTTAATATTGTATTCAATTAACTGGCAATATTTTATAAATTGATGAATAAATGGCAGTTGATATTGATTATTATTTTTCTTTTTCATTCTAAATTTATTTTTTATGTTACTTTAGATGCAATTAACCATTAATTTTAATCATTATAAAATGTATCAAAACTAGCTCGCTTTTTAAATAATGTTTTTATTAATTCGGCGGCCAGTTACTTCCTCGCATTTTTAATTATTTTTGATACGTGCTACGTGTTATTATTTGAAAAAATATTAGTTGACATGTCGCTATGTATAATGGCGAGTAAATAATGGTCACAGACGAATTTTAAATTGAATATCCTATTTACATAATTTTAAATGTTATTACGAGTCATTGGAATTCATCATTGACATTATCAAGTAACTTTTTGATTTTTCCAAACCAATTTAAATTTTCTGCTCGATTGCCCTTGCACTTTTCATTCTTTGCTATTTTAATTAATTCACATTCACCTACAGTCAAAAAACGAGTTTCCAAATTTATTTATTATTTTGAAGGCCCTTGTTGTGTTTTTGTATAAATGTATTTGAATATAAAAAAAAAATTAACAAATATATTTGGAAATATAAATACTAATTTTTGTTATTTATTTTTATTTGTAAAAATTCACGTTGAAATATTTTATTTGCTACGATAAAATGTAGAAAAAAATTTTCATAGAAAATTCTTAATTTGATTCAGGAATATTGCATTTTTTTTTGTTGTTTTATCAGGCGAAATTTGATTGTGAATTTTTCATTTTTCACTCAATTATTTAATATTATTATTTAAGATGAAAAAAAAGTCTCACCAATATTTCCACTGCACGAAAATTCATCAGATTTCATTTCAAAAGGTTAGAACGAACCACCACAAAATCCGAATCCAACAGAGAAAATAAAAATGGATTAACAATAAGAGAAACAAAAAAAAATTAAAAATTATTTTTGTTTTTTTTTTCCTTTATCTTAAGTACAATTATTAGCAGGAATAATATTCAAATCATTTGATTTATTCACTTTTTTTTTATATCTTTCAAATGCAATGTATAAACTGGAGAAAATTGAAGCTTAATTAATTTCTACATTTAAATATATAAACCTACATACACATCCATATGTAGATATATATAAATATAATGCCAAAAAAAAAAACAAAAAATAAAAAAAAAAAGAAATAATATACATGTATATAAATGCATGTGCGAATATGTCATAAAAAAAAATCTTAACGAAAAAGAAAAACATAATAATAAATTGGGATGCAAAGTTTTGTACGTCGAAAGAGAAATGTTAAGATCAGAAAAAAAAAATACAAATAATAATGCACAAATCGCGAAACGTAAAACCTTTTAAAATGAAATTAATCCTTGGCAATCATTATTTTTTTTTTTCTCCAGATAATCAATCACATTGTCTTATTCTTCGCACTATTACGTCTCCATTTATCATTTGTTAATTATTAAAATAATTAACCATTACCAATGTCAATGTTTTTGAGATAATTCTCTCTTTCATTAAAGTAGTAATAAAATAATATAATAATAAACATTAATGTCTTATTACTACCTAAAGGGTTATTTTCATTTTTGTATATATAATAATAATAATAATAATAATAATAATAATAATAATGTGGCGATTTTACCTTTCACTTTGTTTTTTGTTTGCCAAAATTTTTATATTTTCTCTGCGTTTTTGCCAGTTTTTTTTTTTTTTATTATTGTTTCGATTATTTTCTAATTTATTCCTAACTTTTTTTTATATAATCGCTCGTGTATGTGTGTGTGTGTATTTATATTTATCAAGTGATATTTCAATTTTTTTTATCCAATACAGTTTGAAAATTAATTTTATATCTGCATTAAAACCGCTCGGCGGTTAGTTAGTAAGCTGTAAGTTATGTACACATTTCTTTTAACACTTTCTATTCTCTCGATGGCATCTTGTGGGAAATGGTTTATATATAAAACATACATATATATATATACCTCTAATTGAAAAAAAAAAAAATGATAATATTAATAAGGGAAATAGAAAATTGTTTTGTCGTTTTATCCCGAAATTTAATCATTCTGATTATTATTTCTATCAGCCATTTTCTTGTTATAAATTTTTTCGTTGTTCTATTGAAAATATACTGAATTTTCGAAATACATGTCGATATCGAGTTGGTGCATTTGAACCTAAACACAGGTTCAATTTTCTATCTTTAATCTAACGTTCGTTATAAAACATTCTATTATGCGTTATGGAAGTTGTTACTGCATACGAGATTACGCTACACATTTTCAATTCATACTCTCTTCGCCATCAATACTCTCATCTTGGGTAGTTGAATCGTCACCAGACCCACCAGTTTGTACGGATCCACGTTTTGTAAGCCTCGCTGAACTCAAGCTCATTGCAGTGCCACCACGTCTAAATAAATAAATAAATAAATAAATAAATAAATAAATAAATAAATAAATAAATAAATAAATGAATGAATAAATGAATGAATGAATGAGAATTACTTATTGATATGTTTATTTAATTAAATAATTTACTTGATAATACTATGAATGAATGATGGAAAATATTACGTGGAAAACTTTGGGATAAGGAAATATTCTGTTGGACAACGGAATATAATCAGGGAGATAAACATTCATCCGTGCTATAATTAATTAATAACTTGATTAATTATTAATAATTGCAAGATGTGAAAAAAAAAAAAAATTGAAACATTACCTGAGTTTGCTTTTTAAATTTGCGACTTCACGTGTCAAATTTTCATGTGATTCAATCATTTCATCCATTTCACGTTGTGCTTTTCGTTTCAATACTTTGTGCCTGCTTAATTCTTCCTCCGTTTCATCAAGTTGTCTCTTGAGTGTTTTAACTCTAGCATTAGCCTTTTCAACTTGTTCCTTATACTGATCGGCATTACGTCGTTCATCTTCAAGTTGCAATCCCAATTCCTTTAATTTTTTATCCAATTTACGATTTATTTTCTGTTGAGCAAAGCGTTCCTTTGCCTCAGTCTCTAATTGCTCATCAAGATTACTGATTTTCGATTCAAGAGCTTGTATTGTTGCTTTTGTTTTAGCACGTTGTGCCGTCTCTAATTCAGCGAGTTTACCTTTCAATTCTTTATTTTGTCGTTCAAGTAATAATCGTTGTGATTCAAGTTTTTGTGTTGATGAACGTTCAGTTGCCAGATCTGTGGTTAATTGTTCAATTGTAATTTGTCCCTTTCTCGCACGATCAATAAATATCTCGCTGTTTGATTGTTCTTCTTCAAGTTCTTCCTCTAGCGTAGCAATTCTTGCTTCAAGACGGCGTTTTTCATCCAACATTAATGTACCTTTATTTGCATTATTATTCACTTCTTCTTGTAATTCATCACGTTCATTTTCAGCAGCACGTCTTGCACGTTCGCTTCCCGCCAAATCTTCCGTTAATTGAAGTAAATCAGCCTCAAGACTCTTTACCCGTTTCTCAGTTTCCTTTGCACTTATTGCCAATTCATCTCTAGCCGCGCGCGCTTCCTCAGTTTCTCTCGTGCTATCTTTAATTTGTCCTTGCAACTTTTTCAATTGCTTCAATGCATCCTCTTTCACTTTGTTATGCATCTCCAATTGTTGTTCAACGTCTTTATAATCAGCCTCAAGCTTTTTGCGTGCAGCAATTGCTGCAGCACGCTGCTTGCGCTCGTCCTCTAATTCAGCTTCAATATCACGTAACTGTTTAACAAGCCCACGACGATTTTCTTCTGCTTGCTCCTCCTTCGCCTGAAGTTCACGATCAAATTGTCCTCTCATAGCATGCATATTTACTTCCAATCTCAATTTAGCATCCTCAATTAATTGTAATTCATCCTCAAGTTCTTCAACTTGTGAACGTTTTTCTGTTAATTTTGATTCAAGAGCACGCTTTGCCTTCTCTAATTCGTGTACATTTTTATCTGCAGTTCCTTGATTGTTTACAAGTTCATCTAATTCTGATTGAAGACCACGACGTCCACGCTCTAGCACCTCAACTTTTTCATTCAATTCATCCAATTCACGTGTCAATGATAACACTTTTGTTTCTTTTTCGCGCGCCTCACGTTCCGCAGCGTCTCTCTGTTCGGCATATTGTTCAGACACAGCTTTCTCTTCCGCCAATACCTTGTCAAAGTTTTTCTGTTTCTTTTCCAATTCAATAACTTTACCTCTTTGCACTTCGAGTTCAATAGTGCTATCCTCTAATTCAGCTTGAATTTTCCGTTTAGATTTGTCTAATTTATCATTTGCCGCTTGTAATTCTTCAACTTGACGCTGAAGAGCTTCAATATCTTTCATACAACGTTTTCTGGCTTCTTCTAATATGGCCGCAGCTTCTGCTTCTTCATCGCCACGTTTTTTCGCCTCAGCCAATTGAATTGTTAACGCTTGAACTTGTTTGTCCAATGCTCGTTTAGCTTCTTCCTCCTCTTCAAGTTGATCATGGAGAGTTTCTTTTGTACTCTCTAAGGCACGTAATTTCGAGCCCAATGCAAGTTTTTGTCTTGTTTCTTCCTCGAGTTGTTGTTGCAATTCTGTAAATTGTGATTCACATGAAGTCGATGCCTTTAATGCAGCAGATGCTTTTAATTCTGATATTTCTAATTGCTGTGAAATTGTTTCTGTTTCTAATTGTAATTTAGTTACACGTTCAGCTAATTCTTGTTTATTTCTTTCCACTTCTGCAAGTTTAGCGTTTAATTCAACCAACTGTTGCTCGGCTTGTTTACGTCGACGATCAGATTCTTGTCTGCTTGCACCTACTGATCTTAATTCCGTAGCTAAATCAGCATTCTCAGCTTCTAATGATCCTTTTGCCTTTTCAAGTGTTGCTTTTGTTTTCTTCAATGCGTCCATTTGTTCATTGATCGCTGTTAATTCTTGTGTATGTTTATGACGCATTTCAGCGAGTGTTGCTTCATGAACAGACGTTTCGTCTTCAAGATTTTTCTTCAGAGTTGCTAATTCTTGTTCGCGTTTACTGCGTAATTCTTGTTGGGCTGCAGTTGTATCAAGTGAATCTAAAAGTTCATTTTTCAATGCTTCCAATTCTTCATTCAAATCGCGTTTTAATTTTTCTGCTTTACTTCGCGCAGCTTTTTCAGCCTCAAGATCCTCTTGAAGCTCGGCCAATTGTGATTCTAATTCCCTCAGGGCCTTTTGTGCTTGGGCTTTTGCCGCTGCTTCCTCATCAATCTTCAACATCACTTGATTAAGTTCCTCTTCACGTTTACCAAGTTGAAGTTGCAATTCTTCTGCTTGGGTTTTTCTTTCTGCCAATTGATCCTTTAAATCAGACACTTCAGTCTCTACTTTTCTCTTTGATCTATCAACTTCTTGTCTTTGTTGATGATCCTTGAGCAAACGTTCTTCAAGATCAGCGATTGTTGCTTCGTGTTTGGCTTTTAATTTAGCTAAATGCTTTGCTTTTTCCTCCTCTTCAGCGAGAGTTTGTGACAAATCATTGGCACGCTCTTCCAACATCTTTTTTTCCTTTAATAATTTTTGATTTGTATCATCTGATAATGCAAGATCCTCCTCTAATTTTTTAATTTTTCCATCACATTGAACTTTTTCTAGTTGTAATTTTTGTCTAGCAGCTTCTTCCTCTTCAAGTTGTTCCTCTAAATCACTTATATTCAATTGAAGTTTCTTCTTCTCTTGATTTAATGCATTACTTCGTTCTTCCTCTTCTTCAATTCGCGCTTCAAGATCATGCAAAATTTCTTCAAGTTCTTGTTTACGTGCTGCTAATCGCGCACGCATCTCTTCGGCTTCAGCACAAAGTTCAACCTCTGCTTGTAATTGTTCAGCCAACATTGTCTTTTCCTCCAATGCCAATTGATATTTTCTTTCGTATTCCTGCGCTGAGTGTAATTGCATATCCAATTTGTCCCGAACTTGTTTTAATTCATCCTCCTTTTGCGTTAATTTCTCCTCTTGTTTTGTCACCTCCAATAATGGCTTCACTTTCGTATACAATCGCCACCATTGCCAATTACGTAATTTCAAATACGCAGCACAATTTCGTTGAATAATACGAATTGCATTTAATTGTTGAAGACGTTTTTGATAATTACGTCGAGCAAGGAATCCACGACAAAATGCTTGGAAATTAACAATTAAATCTGTTATTTTATAATCTCGTTCCTCTTCAAGATGCGCCAATACACCGGCACGGAAAAATATTTTTGATTGTCCAACACGATAAAGATTTGGATCGAGTTCCAATGCTTGAATCATTTTTTCACAAGCTTTCTTTCCATCCATAAAACCTTTTGGAATGACATTGGGTGTCAATAATTCGTATCTTTGACGAAATTCTTGGAATGGAATTCTATTTGGGAATCCTTGACGACAAATACGTATTCCCTCAAGTACACCATTGCATCTTAATTGATCAAGAACAAGTGGTGCATCAATTTTTCCAGCTTTTTTCTCATGATTTGGAATGATACAACGAACAAAATTTGGATTTGTATTTCTCAATGTAACCATAAGTTTAGCCAATTGCTCTTTATACAATTGTGATACTGTTCTAAACATTCCTTTTCTAGTTCTCGCACCAAATTGAGTGTCAGTGAGTGCTTGTTGTGCCATACCAACAATTTCAGCGTCTTTCCATATATGACAAACAAATGGATCTTGCGACGCTTGAAGTAAACTCACAATATTCTCATTGAGTGGATCCATATTTTTCATCAACCATTTTGCCGCTGAATAATCAACTTTACCAGCATAATGAATAATAGCAAAATCAGCAACACCACGAAAATCAGTTTTCATAAATTTCGGATGAACACTGTGTGCCCCAACGAGCTTTTCAACAAATGTTTTATCAGTAGCCTTTGGGAACCAACATTCTTCATCAAGTAATGCCATAACACCCATTGGTTTATCAATCAAATCAATTGTAGGTTGTAAATCAAGACCAAAATCAATAAATTTCCATTCAATACCTTCACGTTGATATTCCTCTTGTTCCAAAATAAACATAGTATGATTAAATAGCTGTTGAAGTTTCTCATTTGTATAATTTATGCATAATTGTTCAAATGAATTCAATTCAAAAATTTCAAAACCCGCCATATCAAGAATTCCAATAAAACTTGCACCCTGTCTCTTTGTTCTGTCCAAAGATCTATTAATTCTATTGACTAACCATCGGAACATACGCTCATAGCACGCTTTTGAAATTGCTTCTACTGCAAATTCAACTTGCTCTTTTGTTTGTGCTTTAGTGACAAAATCACGACCAACTTTTATTCGCGGCTTTAAAAATGCTTTTGTCATTTCAGTCACACTTAATCCCAATAAATGTGATATTTTTTGGGCAACTGTGTTGTCAGGTAATGTTGCTTGATCAGAATTTCTCTCTTGTCTAAATTGCATTGAGCCAAATAGCATAACAGCCGAGACAATTCGAAAGATGGATGAGAAGTCTTCATTAGTCATGCCCATGATGTTCATGGATTTTACAGTAGATGAAAATTCAGCCGCGTCGTCGACACCGGGAACTGGCAATGCGCCATTTGAGAGAAAAGGATATAGCTTCGGGTCTTCTAATATGAATTCTCTCTTTTGTTCTGGAGAAGCGCCAGCAAGCAACTGGTAGAATATATGAAAAGTTCTTTCATCTTTTGCTTGTCTTATGGCTCTCGATTTTTCCAACAGATATGTTTCAATATTTGCACCAGCAATATAACCAGATGCATCGAAATTTATTCTGATAAACTTTCCCTGAAATATAGATAAAATTAAAGACAATAAGTATAAGAGAAAATTTTAAAATTATAAATAAAAAATATAATAAAAATACTTACGAATCTCGAAGAATTGTCATTCTTTACAGTTTTCGCATTACCAAACGCTTCAAGTATTGGATTGGCTTGAAGAAGTTGTTGCTCCAGTTCACCCTGTCGTTAAAAAAAAAAATTTTAATACATTTTTCAACGAATCATCAATGATTACGCAGCATAATTTATCATGCACAAAATCGCGATGTGATGGTTTATTATTTTTTTTTTTTTTTTTTACATTGTACAGTGATTTGTCAAAGTCAAAGACCGATTTATTCGATTGCTCATTTATCATGCCATTATTTATTCTTCAAATTATCAACATATATTTATTATATATACATATTCATATAGTTAAATACATGAGAGAACTTGTGTTCTCATCAAGGAGCGCCACTCTCGTTATCGTTAGACAAAGAAAAAGCTCTACAGACACACCCTGTCTGCCAGATTAATTCAGATATTCAATCCGTGAATGAACCACACTGTAATATGTTTATTAAACCATCACCGCGGGAATATTCCAATTTTTTTTTCTTTATAAATAATTATCAAGTAAATGAACATCTATATCAAGCAATGTCTCCAACAATAATGTTGTTGTATAATCGAGAAAAAAATAAATAAATAAATAAAACATTTATGAAACGCGTAAAAATAAAATGAACGAATTTTTTCATATTATAATTTTCTTTTTTTCTTATAAATATAAAATTAAATTATTACGATATTCATGAACTGCATAGCTTTGAAATGAAACTCTGGCAATGCATATATACATGTGATCATGCATGATAATTAAACTTTCACACCTATAATCTCATAATTACCGCGAATTTCTCCGTGTTGCTTCCAGTGCTCTGGATCCACACACGCAGCAAAGAAATTTCAAAAGCATACATTATGTTAGTGACACATGATAGATAAGTATTTTGTGTGATTGATAGAAAAAAAAAATAAATAAAAAAGAAAATTAATACATGTAACAAATGGATATTAAATGGAATTTAGCAAAAACATATTTAATATATAAAACATTTGTTCATAAGCAAAGCAACATGATGAATACAATTAAAAGCTTGGCAATTATGAATCATTATCTTAACTATACGAAATTATTTATTTAACTTACAATGATTAATGCCGGGCTTGGAGTCTAGTTGAGTAGTCGACGTAATTCAGGACCGAAAATGAAAATATTTCATAAATTTAACAAATTATTCAATGATAAATAAAAATCTTAATATTTACTTACAAAATAAAATTATTTATATTATTAATTTTCGTTTCTTTTCAGCATATTTATTTTAGCATGTCAACGACAACATCCAACATAATGTTGTCATAGTAATAGAATTTTATAAACTATTATGGTATGAATGAAAAGATTAATATATATTTTTTTTTTTTTAATTTATAAATTTCTTTCTGTATTTCTATTTTTGTTTTGTTCATTTCCGAACGAAAATTGTATAATAAAGTTGATCAATCAAATTAGAAAAATCGAGAAACGAATGGAAAGTATCATGAGATTCTTGACCTGGATCAATCACGTGCCGAGTATAGCACGATCGGATGACGCGATCGTCAATCGATTGCGAAATATATTGCTAGTTAATTCCACTATTGGATTTTATCATGGGCATAAATCAGTAAACAAGATACAGATCAAGTTGTGTACCTATAGTTTTGACTTTGTATAGAATAAAATTGAGTATAAACTCCAACGTTGATGCTTCATATTAAAATATATAATCAAAGCATTGAATAATTTAAAAAAAATAAACTGAACTACACCAAGATGATTTCATATTACAATATAAATTTGACATTATTATCTGCAAATATTTGATATGAACCACACAATGGATGAGTATTATTATTAAGAATTTTAGTTGGTCATAAAAATTATAAAAGTTATTGCGGTTAAAGAAAAATCCGGTGATTGTGGTTCAGGATATCCGACCATTAAACAAGGATATATTTTATGATTTAGCTCTTTTATCATAATCATAATGTCAACTTGAATAAACTCACTGCCAAGTGTTGAAAAGAAATAATAAAATGCCTCGAATTTCACTGACACCTACGTAATTTGATGCATCAGCTGTCAAATCAACTGACTAATATGTTTGCAATTTTTTTTCTTTTCTCTTATTTACTTATTCAGTAATTCATTTCATTTCTTTTCTTAAATCCATTGTTCATATAAACTCTATTACTTTCCAAACAAATATATAAAATATCATACTAAATATAATTTGTTAATTTACAATAACATTTGATATAAACAAACGACTTACAGCATTTGATTTAGGTTTTGATGCAGCAACATATGCCAAATATTGAATAACTTTCTTTGTATTTTCCGTTTTACCAGCACCAGACTCGCCAGTACATAAAATCGATTGATCTTCTCGATCTGAAAAAAATATATATATACATTTAAAATTAATATATAAATTAAATAAATAATAAAGAAAAAATAAAATAATTTAATGATATAAAATTTTCCTAGATGTCACCGATATCATATACATTTAGCATCGTATTTAAATCAGTGAATGCTGACAAGTCTCGTGTCGGCAAACATTATTATACACTCTTATATTACGTAGACGAATGGTATGAGGGAAGAAAATGGTCGGGAATTCGAGCAAGGCTACACTGTAGTAACCATCATACAGTTGTAACGGCGTATAATCCCACGCGAAAATTCATATTTACTTTTATACAATTGTGCAACGCGCAATGATAAATAATAACAGACGATCAAATCAACGTACGTTACAACTTTCTGCTGAGATTAAATATTTTTTTTTTTTTCTTCATGCATGATCATCTCAATAAAGACATATAGAAGACACGAGATGATGAACGAAACATACTATCAAAAACAGACAAATCTTCTTCAACTTTTCCGCACATTCCTCTCATCCCAGACCGTGAGAAATTCCATGAATATTATTATTGTCTGTAACAAAACTTTTATTCAACACGCGACTGATAATCAAAACAATGGAATTCCAAGCATTTTTATGAATTTATTTGCGTATATAAAAAAAAATGTTGAAATAAAATTAAATACACAAATTAATATCAAAATACACAATGATAAAAAATGGATTTACGTAAGTTTGCATTCTTAATTTTTTTTTTTTTATCAAAAAAATAAATGAATATAGTTGAACGCCTTTATCGTCTATAAACATTATCAAGTGACATGTATATTTATGAATTATGAATTAATTATGTTAATATAAAATATAAACATCATGAATCTCGTTGAATGTATAAAGTCGCGGGTGTTTTATATATTTATCGCATTATAAAATGCGCATATTACCTTGTAACATGGAACGGTAGGCGGTGTCCGTGATGGCAAAAACATGTGGTGGTACTTCATGCCTCTTGATACCCTTATATCGTTCCATTATTTTTTCTGTATAAATCGGCAGTCTCTTATATGGATTGACAACGACACAGAAGAGGCCGGAATATGTCTGTAATAGTAAAATTAAATTCATGTTATAATTTGTTTAATAATTATAACTATAAATCTATGCAATTAACATTTTGGTAGTGAAAGAAAAATTATGAAGATGAAGAATAAAAAATATTAATGAGTCATAATAATACTTTTAATTAATAAATTAAATGAGTTTATCAAGATAGATTGAAGAGGCAAAAAGTGCAATAAATATTTTTCTTAGCAATTATCATGTCGGTATCTTGATGATGGCGCCTGTATAATAACGACCAGAGAAAGGAAGAGACAAATAAAAAAAAAACGACAGGTAGAAAGGAAAAATATTATAAATTATACATATATTTATGCTCGAATTTTCAAATAAAATATTGTAAAGTATTGGATGAAATAAAATATATAAAAAATTATATATTTCTCTTTATTTTCTCTCATAATTTTTTTCTTCCTGACTCAATCTTTTTTTTTTTCCATTTTTTTTACACTCATGAAGAGTGTATTTTAGTCTTGAGGCCTCTGTCAACCATTTTTTCTTCTTCTCACAATTTTTTTTTTATATTTATTTTTTAGTCATGGCCATTGCGAGAGATGCAAACATGACATGAATCCTAAAGTGATTCATCTCGTCATATCTTCATGAAGGACAAACACATATACCATTTATGAATATACCTTTCTCCTAAAAATACAAAACTAACTTCTTTTTTGTTCCTTTTCCATTATTACTTCTCTTTTAATATTCTTCTTATTTTTTCATACTCATATACATTTGAAAAATATATATGAATGAATGAATGAAGCACTCAAAAGTCTGTTTCATCACTATTTCTTCCATTATATTTTTCCTCGCATTTTGTATACTATACAGTTTGCTATTTTATTTTTCTTTCACTGCCACTCACTGCCTTCCTCATTGTAACATCAATACGCCAGATTAGCTAGACAACAAGAGTGCATTCCTCCCTCAATGAAAGCGCCACGAGGGCGTGAAAAAAAAAAAAATTCTTCAACGCATTTCTCAAATCAGAAAAAAGATTTTTGAATAAAAATATTTTTTTCAGTTTAGTCTGCACAATTTCCCATGCAAATAAATATTGAAGGCATAAAAAGTACAAAATGGAATATGTTAGATCAGCAATGATGTCACAAGAGCATGCATGCATAAACATTTAATGTTGGCATGATGATGAAGATGACGTTTATGTATCTCTCATTTTGCTTGAGCTTTCTCAGCTTTTCTATTCACTCAGCTTTAATATACATAATATATACGTATACATGAATACATAAATGCTTTCACATTTTGTTCAGTTGTTTTTCTCTTTTAACGTCTCAACATCTCGCTCATTTGCGCGTAAACTTCGCAGACTCTTCTAATCCACCGTCGCACTGCGACCGTCATAAATCTTACGCATATATACATACATATACATTTATTATCTGTATATAAATGTGTGTAGTACAAGCCCAAGAAGAAGATTCACCTTGAAGATCACGCGTGAACAAACGTGGCTTTAAAATAATGCTCACTCAAATTCAAATCATGAATGAAAGCTAACTAAATTCAATGGCAGACACATTAATCATTTGTTAAGTTTTTCATTAAATCATGTCGTTTATAATTAATTTTCTTTTGATACAATAAACAAATGATGAAAAATAAATTATAGAAAATTAAATAACACACCAAAAATTCCATGTATTAATAATAAATTTAGAACGATTGAAAAGAAGTCAAAAGTAATTGGAATAAATATGAAAAATTTCATAAGAATGAAATTAAATAAAAAATAATTTTTTTTTTTTTTTTGACGTTTATCATTTTCTTAATATTCTTTACTATATAACAATTATTATATACATGTGTGTGTAAGTGTAAGCCAAACAGGAATGTTGAATAGGTCGACGACATGGGACCCCGAGAGGGACCGGTTTCGGGGACCTTCGGACACTCGTACAGCTTCGGTTTATGTTATGTATATATAAAAGCGGGTGGAGGAGGAACATTGTCGAACCTTACTGGACTTTTGTCCAAGCATGATAGTCTTTTACAAAACCCAAACCTTCAACGAAAGACAATAATAAATATATATATATCGTCACAAAGAAATTATTGCAATGAGAAATAAATATATATTTCCAAAATTTTTATTTCTCAAACGAAGAGAGTTTAATTATTATACTGAAATATATATTTCAGATTGAAGAAATGACGAATAGTTGGCGGTAATCTAAGTATTTTTATGCACACCTTAGAGGTATATATAAATTGATGAATCATAATTTTGAAGTGAGCAAACGATCGTGATGATGACGATGCGTTAAAGAAGCAAAACTGGTGATGGTAAAATAGTTAATTTAGTAGTGGTGGGAATAAAAAGCTGTATTACAACAGCCTGAAGTATATTCAACAGTTTGACGTTTTGAGAGATCGATAAAAATGCGGATGTACGTCCTTATATACTCTCTCTTTTCATATCCTTCATTCCTTCGATGTCTTCAAGACTTATAAACGAATCATCGTTTTGTTATTTATAAAAATTCCCGGATGAATATCAAAAATAGTATTGATTTTTTTTTTATTTTTAATAATTATACTTTTTCTTTCTCACAATTGCCAATATATTTTCTCTTATCGCTCAATTTATCAGCGAATAAATAAAATAAAATTGATATCTAAATTAGTGAAATAAATAAATACAATTGAGAATAAAAATGTAAACACATTTTTATAAATGAATATAAATATAAATAATTGAATGGAATGTGTGCAAACGAATGGAAACTATCATATAAATAATTTAACTAATTTATTGTCCCTTTAACTCGCACAATGATAAATCTATCGACTGATATTAACTTCTGAATATAAAACTAAACTAAACATAACATTAAATCATCAAGTGTGTCGTGAGAATGAAAATTTTTTCTCACATAATAAATATCATCTAGTTCAAATCTATTATCCATCAATTATTATCATCTCTTGACAATAAATAACAATAAACTCGAAATATTTACCATCAAAACAAATCAAAATTGAATAAAATTCAATTGATAATACAACATTAAATATTATCACTGAATAAAAGTACGAAAAAATCGAAGTTGTTGTTTCGTAATTGCCAATATTTTTTATTTTTTTCATCGGATCAAATACGAGAATATGGGCTGACCATAAATGGAACTGCAGCAGCAGCCCATGGTACGTATTTCCATGGAGAAGACAACACGTTTGTATTGAGCTGAATTCGCGTTCGTCTCTGAACATTTTCTCTCTTCCACTCATCAATATTGCATAAACATGTGTGTACACACTCTAGATCTCTCTATCTTGTAGATGGTGAGTTGGTGAGTTACTTCCGAAGCGGGTTAAGGACGCATCCTCCTTATAAGGACTTATCTTTTCCATTATATACACTTTATAGTAGTAGTAGTAGTAGAAGTTGGCTGACTCGTCGTCGTATGAATATATCCTTACTGTATTTTTTTTTTTTAATCTTGAGTGCTAGTGGCACATATACATTTTTATTTTTTCACCTCCAACAAGAGATCGAAAGTCTCGGATTTACGTTTGGACTTTTGGTAACGATGCCAAGCCAGTCTGAGACTATTTATAATTACTCAGCAACATCATGGCGTCTTAAATGCCACAATTATACAGTCAATCGATTATAATTATTTCCTGAAACTAAATATTATATATTAGTGATATAAAATATTATTTATAGTTATTACGTTCAATTATTTTGTGTTTTTTTTTTATCAGTTAAATTTTTTTAGATGGAATATTTATTTAATTTTCACATTCAAACGATTTGTGAATTTATTTTTTTATTTAAATATGTAACAACACATAAAGTTTGAGATGTTTTGTTTTTATTGTAATATTTATTGCAGATCTATTTTAAATATTTCAACTGTGAAATTATTAAATTTAACTTTTATTGCTTCTCATAAATACACAATGGTTAAATAATAATAAAATAATATTTATAAAAAATATGATAAAGTTGTTATCATTTATTATTTTTATTATTTTATATTACTGGTATTTTAGAATTTATTTATTATGTATATATTCTGATATTTATTATTAATTCCTTTTTTTTTTTTTTGTATTTATTATCATTACGTTATGTGAATTTATTTTCTTTTTGAATGGTATCGTATGTTGTGTCATCAATGAATCGTATATGAAAGAATTCTTTTGATTTATATACGAATACAGTAATCCATTAAGAATTTCATGTCGGTTTTTGTTATGAATTTGTGGGAGTTTCTCAAGTGCGTACAGGTGTTGTGGTACAGGTTAATTCAAGAGTTTCTCTGTTCCACCCAAAAATATAAAAAAAATATATCTGGACAAGCAGTAAAATAAAAAGAATACTTTATATATATAAATAATTTCAAAGAAATGAAAAATAATCATTTTCATATCGTCAAACAAAAATAATTCACTAATTACGAGAGAGAAAAAAAGTACATAATATTTAATGAACATATTTCTTTCTTACAAATGAGAGAAAGCCAATGTAGGGCGCATAAAACGACAGATTGTGGGCGAGTTTTTAAAACGATTTTTTTGTGGCATCATGCACCTGCCAGTATGTACTTGTGTATATACATAAATACAACAACGCAATGAGTTTATTGTTCGCGTGAAGCCAAATAAGAGCCATCAAACAAAAGAAAAAAAAAGAAAAAAAAAAAGTCAATGAACTCAGATTATCCACCACAATTATTCCATCGCGATTATCTCATCTTCTCTCCCGCATTTCTCACTATATAAAAAATTCACATCCAAAACGAAACCATAATTTAAAAAATAAGTCTAAGCAAAAATATATATACTCATATAAATAAATGAATAATTTATTTCCGTAAATTCTAAAAATAAAATCGTACGAAATAATTTTCGACTTCTTGAAATACAAATTAAGAAAACGCAGGTGAGAAAAATGCGTTCGGTTAGTCCAAGTAATGCGTAGTTGGAATATACATTAAAAAAGTGGATGGTGCAATGGAATAAAATAGAAATAAAAAGAATAAAAAATAAGAGAGAGCAAGAGCTGATGTGGTGAATGAAGGAGAAAAAGAAAGACGTTTATTTTTTTTTTTTGCATGACATCAGCCTCGAAACGTCCCCGGACAAGGCTTGCCAGGTTGACACACATGGCTGGTCCTGTGTGTGACTTCGTGGTATATATAAACGACCTTCCTGTCCCCTACATTATCCATACATAAAATATATTTCATTGTATGTATGCCTTAACTATATAAATTTACAGTTTGACTTCAAATATTGCCTAGTGTGTCACGTGGATGATAATGTATATGGCTTAAAATTGACATCATCGCATGATCGTTTCTTCATTAACAGGTAAATAATATGGTCTGGATAATTTGTGTATAAGTGTTTAGAAAAAAAAATTTAACAAAATTTCATTGACACTGGCAGGTAAAATTTAAATAAATAAAAATAAATTGTTTGGTTTTCATTGTAATATTCAGTGTAATATTTTATTATTTAGTATTAGTATTAAATAATATACAATATTATAAGAAAAATATTGTAGATTATTATTATAAAAAAAAATTTTATTCAGTCAATCAGCCGAAATTAAATATCTATTCCTAAATATGAAATATTATATTAAGTAAAATGAAAACTTCTTGTGATAAAAAAACTTTCATCAATATATCTGTATATTTATTATTTTCCGAAATGTATATTAGGTACATAAAAAAATAAACTTTGGTAATAATGTGAAAGTCAAGGAATTAATACTTTGATTAATAAAACATTTCTTTTACACTTGACGTAAATTTAAATTTAAATTTAAATATAAAAACAAAATCCATAAATCTTGTGTTAATGAGAATTAATTTTCATTTTTGATCAGTTATTATTTTTATCTACCTGATAATTTGGTCCACAATTTGGATTCATTGAAATATTAATAATAAACTAAACAAAAAGAAAAATAATAATAAATTTCAAAATAAAAAACAAATTAAACTAAATATTAAATTAAAATAAAATCTTTCATAAATACAATAACATAAAATTTTTCAATATATTTATTAATATACATAAAATAAAATATTTACCTAAATCATATTTTTATTTACCTACATATTTTCACTAATTTTAACAACACACATTCAACATTCCTTTCTCTGGCGTATTACAACGTCATTTGTTACAGCATTCTGGCAGTGATCACATGAATATATGAGATATATAAAATAACTCATAGCCACAACTGTTTGAAATGAAAGGACTTGATGAGGCCTCTTTGGGTACATAAATATATTGTACATGTCCACAGAGGCTTGTATTGTGATCCAATATAACTGAGTGAAAATGTTGCGGGTGATTAAGTCGCGTCACATCGCGATTCATTGTATAAATAACATCTCAGCATATATCATTAAACCAAAAGATAATAAAAGAAAAATATACAGCAATAGAAATGGAAGAAAAAAAAAAAATAGAGAAAGGTTTGCTTGTGGTCAATTGTGGATAAAATCTGTGCTCTATTGTGCGTCACCACAACTATATTATACACCTAAATATATATATATTTATATAATTTTATATCATGGCATAATGTCAAAGACAAAGTCACGTGGTCGAATGAATGAATAAAATTAAATTTACTTATTTATATATTGTCTCGTGGTAGAATTAAAATTTCTCTAACAAATCATTATTATTACGATGAATATAAATAGTATTATAATAAATCATTGAAGAGGGATATTAATCAACTATAAATTTGTGTACAGATGTTGAAATAAGAATGAAACGATGAAAGAGAGAGAGCTGTGAAAGAAATAGTGAGTTGGTAAAATTGAGGAAAGAGATGTCTATATTTAATAAAAGTCGTCTATTTTGGCACAATGTTCAAAAATGAATGTTGGCTTCGAAGAAGGTGACAGACTATTTCTATTCATTTCAGTCCAACCTTATCCTTAACCTCGGCCAATGCATCAGAACATAGAGAGCATTCACCCACGATTATATATATTTATATGAAAATATTTATGTATGAATTATTATCTGTCGAGCAATTAGTCAGAAAATGAAACTGTTGAAAATAAAAAAATAAATAAAACAATTCTGATTAATAATTCTTGCTTTCAGACTACTCATTTTTTTCCCCTAGATTAAAAATAAATAATGCAATAACACTCATACATGTGCAATAATATAAAAATTCATTTGAAAATTAATCCTGTTTTATTATGATTAAAATAATATTTTTATATTAATTATTAAATCGGATTTCGTGATTGATTCATTTCATCTTCGTCTTTAATATAAATACTGTACACTATAAAATATATTTCCATTTTAATTATTGTAAATGTCTATAGTCTTACAGTATAATAAACCTTCAGCACACAACTGCTGTTTAGAATTAAAATCAAAGAAACAAATACATTTATAAATTTATATCGATTCATTAAACTATTGTATAAAAAAAAGTATATTCATTTAAAATAAATAAACTATAATAGCAATCTCAATTTTCACATTAACTCTTCACTCATAATGTGAGCTATATATATAAATATTTCTTCGAATTATTTATATAAAATAAAATATTTCCTAAAATTAAAATATACCGTGATTAATTTTCTAATAGAGCGATGTGAAATAAAATCAAAAAATGATGGATAAAAATGTTCTGTCGCAAAATCGCTTTCATTATGTTTGCACAGGTGGATAAACCTGGTATAACCTTCCAGAATAAAAACGCTGGCAGAGGCCAACTACCAGCATATACATATAAATAACACCTACGCATGTTGATGATAAGAAAAAAAAAAAAAAAAAAAAAAAAAAAAAAAAAAAAAAAAAGATAACAGCTCATAGAATTTCTCGGTCTACCTACGCACTATCATTCAACTTAATAGTGTCAGCAATTCTATTAGCACGAAGCATTATATACTTATGCCTACATTTTATTTGGTAATATATAATATGTACATATATGTATATATTATATGCAACCAAAATTTAATTAGCCTGATATTATACTGTGTAATAAATTCCTATGGCATGAACTTGTATTTAAAAATTCCCCGAGTGACTCGTTTGATTATTTTCTTTTCTTTTTTATTTATTTATTTTTTACATTCCTTTTTTGAAGCCATCAGAATGACGTTTGCGAAATAAACGTTTGCGTGATTTGCTAACGCTGCATATAAGAATGAAAGAGAGAGAAGGTTGCAGAGAGTGAAAGAATGAGAGTGAAAAGCCGGCGCCTTTCGCAAGACCATGAACCGGCGTGTCGTACATTTTGCAGGAACAGCGCTCGAATTTGCAAAATGGCGTCGCATCGGGTGTTCACCACATAGCGATCTAAAGCACGAATGTATATATTCAACCCCTCTCCACCTCTTCCTCTCTTATCTCACATTATTTTTCCTCTTTCCTCTCAGCCGCCACCGCCAATCTCACTCAGCATCAACAGTCCAACATTTATATATCTCTTTTTTCCAACCTTATATATACTCTCTTTCTTCTCGTTTTATATTTATATTTATATTTTATTTTATTCATACGTCGTTGGGTATATATACTAACGTATACGCGAATCATCCACGATCGTTTCACCTCCTTCGCCATAACTTGGGCTGAATCAGTCATGCATGAGTCACTTTGGGAAAGGATCGACTAAGTCGCGAGCAGCATGAAAACAACTTTTGGCTTATTATCATTTTTTTTTTTTTATATTTCTTTTGTTGTTTTCACTTTGCTTGAGGCAGAGATTTTTGAATGTTGATGAAGAGTAATAGAAAAAAAAAAAAAAGGAAAAGAAAAAAAATAAATGAATAATCAAAAAAAATAATAATAATTGATGATGGTGAAAAATAAAAAAAAAATTTTATATTGGTCGATAATGTAGGTCGCCACGTTACCCTTGCTCAATTTACATAGACCGAGATTGTAATCGGTTTCGAGGTGACTTTATATAGAATTACTCATGGCGACCACCGCAGGATAAAAATCCACAGTCCGTATAAAGTCGCCTTGATATTTTATTGTTATAAATATGTACATGTGTTATATATATACCGTAATGTTTAGTATATAAATACTTATGAGTATGAAAAAAAGTTTATATTGTCTTGAGTAGAAATTTTCAGCCTCTTTTCAGCCTCTTTCACTTCAAAATCTTTTGTTTGTGTCAAAATGCATCAATATTCAACTTCCATTCACCCTAAATTTTCAACTTGAACTATACTTTACAGTGTATTAAAACCATAAAATATATTGAACATTATTTTTTTACAAGAAATTATAATATAAAACGATAAATTCAACTTTCATACAGATTTATGAATTTTTTGTGTAGCTATTTTGATTTTTCAGTCTTATCCAGCTGTTCTAGTGTCAATATTACATTAATATCTATATTAAGATGAAATTTTAGAGGAAATAAAAATAAATAAAATTACCACATGGTAATATTTATAAACATCTTTAATATTTTATAAAGACTATGTTTAAAATCGTTAACCATATGGTATTTTATTTTTTGTTAATTCAGCACTAAATTTTCCACTATGTTATCATTGTTATTAATTTATTTATTCATTTTTTGTCGCAATGAAATTTTCAGGCATGCAGAAACTTTACTGCTTTGCAAGAAAACGATGTGAAAAAAAAAAAAATAAATAAATAAATAAAATGAATAAAATAAAATGAAGCAAAATTACCGATTCAATCTACCTCATTCGTATTTAAATATATATTTATTACGAATTTTACCCTTCACCATTTATATCTCAACAGTTATCATCTTTCAAATGGAAATTTACGCATATATAAAATATATTTTCTGCATAATATACATATATATTTATTTAAATTGCCAACAAACATCATCCGCATGCAATTGCTACTTATAAAAAGGAAATTATTTATCGTTAAATCGATAATTGAAGTTAAATTGTTGTCGATCACAGAGAAATGATGCGCAAATATATTCTACACTGAGAATATTACATAAAATTTCAAGCTGATGTTCAAAGAGAACTCAAGATATATTAATATAATATATATATTTACAAATGAACACAATAGAAATTCTTGTCAACCTCTAGACAATTTAATTTCAATTTAATTAATAATAAATGTGGTATATCAACAATTGTCCAACACAAACGACCAAAAATTAAATGAAAATTTTCATTCATAATTATAATCCTCAATTAATCAGGCAAATCTTTCTAAATATTTAGATATTAATAACATTATTCTATTATATATATTTAATCTCAATGATTTATTTTACTTTTCAAAAATAAAAGATAATAAAATATAAATTAATGAATTAATTATTCAATTGTTACTTGGAGACATTTAACTCTAAAGATAATAAAGACATAATTTTGGCATGAAACGAGACGTGACGAGATGACATGAGAGAAGTTACAAATGAAACATATATGGAGGTTGTCACAAAGAAAAGAAAAAATAATTAACAAAGAGGTAAGATGAGAAGCAATAATAAAACATTGAGGGGGGCGACGAAAGGGAATAAATGAAAAAATTACAAGAGCAATTCTAATTCGTTGAACAGCTGCACATAAATTTGTTATCTTATCGTATGACCTTATCACCGGAACGAACTGCATTACCAGTCGAACATATTTGCGGGTGTGACTGCTGGGGAAAAATATATACAAATATATATAAGGAAGAAACATGTGAATAAAAGAAAAAAAAATTATAAAAAATAATTCAATAAAGAAAAAAGTAAAAATATATAACGTAAACAAGACAATAAAATTTTCGAACAAATAAAACAGCCAACAGCACTAACTGCTCTGTAAAAAATCATAATATAACTTTAGCACAAATCAAAGAAACAATTTATTGATAACAATATACCGTAGGACATTGGACTTTTGACATTAAAAAAATGTCATGTAGATAATTGATAAAAATAATTCTATAATATCATCAAAACAATTAAATCAACATTTACACAATTTTCTATTTAAAATCAATCAGCAGGAATTCAATTAATCTGTTTATTAATTTATAATTTTTAAATCTTTATCTATAGCGTATAATTATCAATTTCATAATTAATTTTCTTTTTTTTTTTCATTATGAATATGTGGAAGAATAATAAAACTGTAATAATCGCTAACGAGTCACCCGGGCACGTCAAGATATGTGACATATGCCTTTTTTTTTTCTTTTATTTTTTATAATCACGAAGTACATGACTCAGAGGCTTGACGTTGCGTCGTCGTCATTACGTGGTAGAAGGTGGCCTCCTTATCAGTAATGATAATAGTGGAAGAATATAAAAAAAAAAAAAATTATATCACAATTAGGTCGTCGAACGATTCTCAAAATTTTTTATTACCACAACTATTATTATTATTATTATTATTAATATCATCATCACTATTATTGTTTATTATTGTTCCATATAAACAATTTAATTTTTAATTGAAAATAAAAATGCTTACATATTGAAATAATTGTTGAAATTAAAGAACATAATAAAATGAAGAAAATGAATTGTGAAATATTCACGAGTAATTTGTAAAATAATTAACACATTTAGTGATAAATAAATATATATAATATTTTATAGTTGTGGTAATTTTGTAATATATAGCAAGAAATACCAGCGAGGAAAGAACAAGTAAAATAATAAATACACGTTTGATACGTATATTACAAATATGGATTGATATAAATTGATCGTTAGTCACTTTCTTAAATAGCCAGTTATTTCATTTATTTATTTTATTTTTTTCCTTCACTTTCAATGCGATAAGTGAAGTGAGTGTGCCGTGAAGGTGAGAAATAAATGTTGGAAAAAGTAGAGAGGGGGAGTGAGAGTGAAGATAAAGAAAAAAATAACGAATAGATATAAATAGTACAAAATGATTATGAACTAATGCGACCAAGTATTTTTGTTAATGGTATTGATGAATTTTCACGTGGCATTACAACCACATTATACTGTAAAAATTGAGTGCATTGTAAATAACAACCAACTGTCATTTAATTAACTCATTCATCATTACTATGCAACTCATTAGACATAAATGAATTTACATCTCTTTATCTCTGAAAATTCATCAGAATAAAATGATGATATAATGTTCTCGAAATGAGAATTATGTTGAAAAATTCGTCTCATTATTTTGTGCTCTATAAGAAATCTACCAAACAAGACGATGTAAATGAAGAAATGCGAATGAAAAAAAAAAAAAAAAAAAAAAAAAAAAAAAAAAAAAAAAAAAAAAAAAAAAAAACAAATTGCCAAAGATGGGCGCAAGGGCAAGGTCAGAATTCCGGCGTCGCGACGTCATTGACTTGCATGAAATTGGAATCTCGTCACTCAACCAACAGTCAAACATACATAAAAAAAAATAAGAATAAAAAATTGTCAATCAGAAAAAGAAACAATAAACAAACGTCACCAACAATTAAATACAATAATTTGTAGAAACAAAAAAACATAAACATTTCAAATAATACCATAAAAAATTACTACTTACATAAATAAGTCCAGAATAATATCGATCTTTGAGGTTATGTAGCACAGATGCTTCATTGAGACATGTTAATTCAGCCATGTCCTCGACCTTGTCGAATTTAGGTGGATTCATTTTTTGTATATCATCCTTTGCAACGAGTATTCGTTTGCCGGTTTCAGCAATTTCCACCTCAACTTCATCGCCACGTTCGCCTTTTATTCCAGCAGCAACAAATCCCTGACTCTCGTGTGGAACCCATACCAATTTTTTTTGCGTCCATTCTGCCTGTGTCGCTGGATCATTGAAATTATTCCTGTCGACAGATAAATAACGTAGCTCCGGATCCGACCGGTCTACCCTCGAATCACCGTCCGCCATCTTTGTTTAGCCGCGGAACACAATGCGTTCCAAATAATGCGCAGTCTTTCCTTGTGTGCTCAGTAAAAATGTAACTCTCTCTCGCGCGCGCGCACACTATACACATACACATATACACAGAAAAGACAGCCACACACACATAAATCCTAAAAACTCTCTCTCAATTATTTTCCCTTTTTCTTTTTCAAATAAATCCTCGTTTGAAAATTTATCTTAAATTATTTGTCTTCGTCTTTGCCTTAAAAAAAAAAATTTTTTTTCAAATAATTTCAAAGTTTACCGGAAAAATGAAAAAGTTAACAGGTAAAAAATTGATATTTCACTTTGTGATAATATTTAATTGGATAAATTGTCTGTATTTATTGGTCATAATGTGTTGGAAAAAATGTGTGCGGTAGAATTGGACTTGAATAATGAAGAAAAAAAAAAAAAAGAAAAAAAACTGTGAATTGTTGAACTAATAAAACCGCACATGTAAGACCTCCTCTTGTCTGTAAATTTTTCTCTCGTTCGAGCGTTGCCGCACGACGATCCACGACGACTACTACACCTCTCAATACCGCTGTTTAAACTGGCTGGTCCGATTCCTTTATCCCCATTACACTTTCTCCCTCTCTCTTACACACTGCAGCGTATTTAGTAATAAAAAGACTTCTTTTTAGTTCGCTGCTACTACTATACTGTATATATACATATAGTTTTGATGTCTATAATGTCTGCCAACGCTGCCAAACAGCTCAACTCACACGATAAAATCCAACGATACATGTATATACATATATAAAAATACGTATTCAACGAAGAAAATGTGTATATGTGTATGGACGCAAAAAGAAGACACGTTTATGTTTGAGGTTAACTCTTTGTATTGGTCTCACTTTAGATTTAGAGCCTTTAAAGTGTACATACCAACTTTATCGGTTATTTTTTTATTTTTTATTATTTTTTTATTATTCAATTTGTATGTGTATATGTGTATTTGATTGTAATATGTATATATTGTATTTAATTTTCAGTGACGGTTGGTGAAAGTTCTCACAATGGCCGTTTGAATATTTGGTGGCGCTCTGTGTTTTTTTGATGACGCGCCCCTATAAGCCGCGTTTTCATTGGGTTATTTATAGATATTGAATTAACTGATTGGATAAATTGGATGGGCATTTGAATTTTGGGCGGTTTTTAATTTAAAAAAAAAATAACGATTACAGATATAATAATGTACGTATGTTTATGTATTATTTATAAATAATGATAGAGAATGTATGAGAAATGAAAGATAAATAATGAAAATTTTTATTATTGCATGTTTATCTATGTAATTTAATTATTTTTTTTTCCAATAATTATTACGAAATTTTACATTTCAGAAGTGCTCAGGTCAATAAATCAAATTTATATTTCACGATTATTGCAATTCCATTTTCGCAAACTCGCTGGCCTACAGTATTCAAGGTAATTTTAAAAATATGTATAAACAACATGAGTCATGAAATATTCTTTTTTAGGTATTGTACAAGATTATTTTTCTTCTACATATGTATATCATCAATCGTGATTATTCTAATGAATTGCAGTATTGAAATAATGAAAACAATGATGTTACTCACTGGGAAAATAAAAGAAAAAAAAAATATATACATACAGTAATCGCAATTGTGATAAATATTTAATTTATTTCAACAATAATAACATTGATATTAGCATTCCAATGAATAATGAAATGATTTAATCAAATGAAATAGTTTGATTATAAGTTCAATTTAAAAGAAAAAAAAATCTCCATAAATGTCAATACACTATTTAATAAATTTAATTTAATATAAACAATCTTTATTTAAGAGGGCGCCATCAATCAGTAATAAATACACACAACATATACACATATACATACAATTAATTATATACTTATATTCGCGGCATATATGACTCATATTATTTTCATGACGCAATGTAATTAAATGTATGTCAAGCAACCTGGTCTTAATTTGTGCAAGGTAATTCGCACGCTTTTGTATCGTTTGAATAAATTGCAAACGCACCAAATTCTCGTGAAACTGACTAACAATTTATATATAAAATAAATATAAATGTGTGTATTTATTTAATAATACACAATATTTATTCAATAAAAAAAAATGTTTCACATCCGGACAATGCTATATAATTAGCTTTATAATTATTTATTATTCTATTAATAATTATTTTCTTTTTTTTATAAACGAGGATTACGTATTAATAAATCAATTTAATGATTGTTTATTATTATTTTCTTTTTTTTTTTTTTTTTTTAGGTGAATGAAAAATTTATTTGGACAATGACGAACAGATTGAATTGAGATCAGTGAATAAACCACTTCTAAATACGGTTGAAATACTAAATAGGAAATATTTCTATACATTTAAGGTATCTTTTCACCGTAGCGTCTTATATAGTTACAATTGTACATTTAAAATAAATTTGATGATGTGTCCTATTTATTCGCCACATAATTCATTACAAAATGTCGATTAAATAAAGAGATCATATGTACATCATTATTTTCATTATCATCGATTTATATAATTAATAATTCACGTTTTATCGAGGAATTTGCAATTTGCCATTAAAGACAAACGACGATAAAATTTTTGATGAAATAAATCATTATATTGCGCGTTTTTAAAATATTTTATTATTTATTACAGCACTTACTTGGCCTTTGCAATATTATTCTGATGTAAGTTAATATCAACATGCCAACATGTTGCTTTTCCATACCACTTTGTTTTAAATCCAAAATAATTCATATTTATAAACATTTTTTTTTTCTTTTGTATAATATTTATTTACGATTTAATATTATGAAAGAAAAATTTCTGTCACTAAGCTCTATCGTCTTTTATTAATACAAATGACAAACGTTTAAGCTTTCATTTAATTAAAACAAAAATCAGGAATAATAATGATAAATTTTTATTATAATATTCAATAATTATTATTTTCAGATTTTAGAAAATACTAATAATCTACAATAATGTCGTACTGTGAAATAAATGAGAAAAACGTGATATTAGATGATGGAGTAAGTATGAAAATGAATTTGTATAATTTTATTTTTTTTTTAAATCAAATAGACAAATTTATTTTATAATTATTTCAGGTAATTGTTGCTGATTTACGAAGTGATACTGTTACCAAACCATCTATATCAATGAGACAGGCGATGTTACACGCTGAAGTTGGTGATGATGTCATGGGAGAGGATCCAACAGTAAATCGTGTGTATCATTATAACAATAAAGAAAAAAAAATTTATTGTAGTAATAATAATTGATGAATATTTTTTTGTTTGATTAGAATTGGAAAAAACTGCTGCAGATTTACTTGGAAAAGAGGCTGCTATATTTGTAACAAGTGGTACAATGGGTAATTTAATTTCAAGTACGTATATATACCCAAAGTTTGAAACAATTATGTGAAATTTAATTAAGCATATATTAAATTTTATTCATTTATCATTGTTCTTTATTTGACAATCTTTCAGTTATGACTCATTGTAATGAGCGAGGCAGTGAAATTTATGTTGGTGAAGAATCCCACATTGTTTTACATGAACAAGGCGGAGCTGCACAAATTGCAGGTGTTACTGTATGTCCACTTGCAAATAATCCCGATGGAACATTTGATTTGGAAAAACTCAAGTTAAAATTGCGCGATATAAAGAATATTCATAATCCAATTTCACGAATGATTGCTGTGGAAAATACTATTAATGGAAAAGCTCTTCCGTTACAATGGATAAATGAAGTTGTAGCTTTTAGTAAAGAACACAATCTTAAACTGCATTTGGATGGTGCGAGATTGTGGAATGCAGTTATTGCCAGTGAGATTCCGGTAAAAGAATTGGTTGCTGGTTTTGACTCTGTTAGTTTTTGTTTGAGCAAAGGATTGGGTGCACCTGCTGGTTCAATGCTTTGTGGTAGTAAAGAGTTTGTTGATAATGCACGACGTTGTCGAAAAGTATTGGGCGGTGGAATGCGTCAAGTTGGTGTTCTTGCTGCTCCTGGATTAATTGCTTTACAAAATCGACTTAGATTACGTGAAGATCATGATAAAGCTATTACTTTAATGAATGCAATTAATAATATTGGATCAAAAATTATCTTTGTTGATCCGACGACAGTACAAACTAATATGGTTTTCGTTCGCGTTAAAGAATCAACAAACATTGATGTGAAAAAATTTGTCAACAGACTCGGTACGATTATGGATGATGATGAAGATGATCAAATTATTGTGAAAGTTTATGCGTCATGGCCTGAATATTTAAGGATTGTAATGCATTTGGATATAACATATGAATTACTAGACATTGCGATAAGAAAAATATGTTACGTTATTCGTAAAATGGATCCTGCAGTTGGACATTGAATTATATAAATTGTAAATTTTAATAAATGATGCTGAATAAATTTTGTGAATGATTAAACAAAGAATATTATTTTTCCATTGAAATATTTTATTACTTTTTGCATAATAATGTTTACGTTCAACTGCGTAGAAATAATATTCACCAACCCGATACAAATATCATTTAAAAACAGCATAACGAAAATACAAATGCACAATTCATAGTTAAGATTATACACGGCCAATATTAGCCGAAGAGACATTTGTTTTTCTTGATATACAAAATACAATTGATGCTGTTTAATTAATTTTGAAATGCATCATTGACCGGTTCTTCCTCATCTTCATCCTCTTCACCTTCGCTTTCAAATGTATTATCAGGAATATCATACAAACGAATCATTGGCTTGTTTGGATCCTTCATAATCAAATATTTACCATCCTTTTGCTTCAAACATATATCAATAATGCATCGTAAAATGCCCCAAGCATTATCCATATTAAGGTTAATTTGAGTGGCAAATTCATTAGGTTTATATTGCTGTGTACCCAAAATAACGTGTTTGCTTGAGTCACGAACACTTGCACGAGATACATATCCAAACTTGAGTTGATCCGAACCAGCAAGCAGTGCTTGAACAGTCCACTTGGCCAATTTGCACGCATTATTACGCAACTCATTAGCGAGAACAGCACCACGTTGAGTGTCCAATTTTTGTCGCCATTCAACTCCATTAGCCAATTTTGAATCCCATTCATTCAATGCCTTGATAGTTAAAAATTGAGTTTCACCGTTTGGTCCTTGCATCACAGCATCATGCTCGCAACGACATATAAGTGTTACACCAGTAGTAAGATCCCATTTTCTATAACGATAAGCTACACTTGCAACATCGCCTTCTTCTTCCTCCGATATAAACGGATTACCTTCTTCAAATTTAAATCTCGGTTCATTTGACTTCAATACTTGTTGCGAAAAATTATGATTAATAAATGTCGCTTCTAGTGCAAGATTACGTGGTGAATTTAGAGAATTTCCATCATCTTGAGGTGGCTCAACGCTAGTTTCATTAACAGTGAGCAAATCAAATTCCGTATTGTCACGTTTATCGAAAAATAATTTATCACCAATTTTTTCAATAACAATATCCCATGAATAATTGCTGCGGGTGCAACACATGATTGTTGCTAAAATAGCATCAGTGACAAATACAGTGCCTTCAGTTTTCGATAATTTACGAATTATTGGATCGTCAGTGGTGGTGACAGTATGGAATATACGATCAACTCGTTGCAATGGCTTTTCATTCTTAACATTGACACGATCATAAGTCTTGTCATAATACTCCAATGATCCGCAGCACAATACATCCTCAGGATCTTTAATATTAGGCAATGAAAGTTTAGCCAATCTTGGAAAGTCCATGTCCTCAATTGTAACCCAATCAGGTCTGACAGTGACTGATGCATCACGAATTTTAATTGGCGGTTGATTTTTATGATTTCTCATTCCCTGCTGACGTCCCCAACGTTTCACTTGTCCTTTACGCTCACGTTCGCGTAATTTAAGCTTACCAAGCTGTTGCATTTGATTCAAACCACCGCGTTGACCACCACGACCGCGGAGATTACGTTGATTTTTATTAAATCGTCCACGTTGATATGGTGGTTTTTGCACACGAGTGGTGTCCACCAAATGGAAAGTGGATTCATCTTCATCATGATAGTATGCATACTGACTGCCAGATCCAAATTGTGATGCATACTTGTCTATAAAGAAAAATAATTTATTAACAGTATAAAAATTTTGAGGTTATGTATATGATAAAAATTTTTAATTCAAACTTACTAGTGAATTTTTTATCCTGGAACGCGGCACCAGTCCAGTCAGATATCTGTTGATGAAATAAAATAAAATAGAATACTCACATTGACATTAAATGACGAAATAAAATATACAATTTTGAGGTTAAGCATATGAGCATATGGGAATAAACCTACCTTGCCTAGCCTGTCGCCCTTTGAAAATGGCTGGTATGGTATATCCTTGAATTGATCCGGTAATTCACATGGACCCCAACCATCAATATTATTCTGAATCGCCGGTGCAATAAAATGCACTTTCTCCTCCTTTTGAGGTATCTCCTCAAGTTTATCTTCTGTCATCCTTTTTTTTAATATAAAAATTTACGTCAAGATGAAAGAACCGCAAATACGATAAATATTTTATGATGAGTGGCAGCTGAGTAAGAGAGCGATGCTTTTTACTCATTCCGTTTCCGCTTGTTGTACAATTAATTTTTTAATAGCGAATTAGACTCCCTCAGTGTCTATTTAGTTGAAGCTCTATGTCAATATCAGAATTTTTTATCGACAGCGCTATCATGAATTATTATTTTTTATAATCGATCCCTGAGAAATAATTATATTTATATTATTATATTTATATGTTATATAAAAAAAAATGATACATTTTTTTCTTGGTATTGTTCAATCTTGATTTCATCTAATGCGCAAATAATTTACGGCGCAAAATTTTTTAGTTTTATATTTTCTTATATTTTTCCCATGTTGTCAGCACTTTAATTCGTTAACCTAACCTAACTTTCTCCGTCATGACAGTTGATACTAGTTAAAGCGTCTAAATTGAAAATACGATTACAAGAATAAAATTCACCGTTTTCATAAAATATAAATTAATTTAATTGTACAATTAAATATGAAAATGCTTAGTGATTATGAATTGTGTATTCAATTATGTACAAAACGTGGTATTATACCACCATCAGAAATTTTGGAGGCAATGAAAATTAGCAGGTAATTTAAATCCAAAGTTTGTTGACATTTCCTATATATATATTCACCGCTATATATTTATCCTGAAAATAATGCAAAATTTCAAGTTTAATATTAAAATTTTTACCAACTAATATTACTTATTTCAATCCAAATGAATAATTTTTTTCATTTTATTTCTAGTTCTCTTGGTGAATTATGTTTATCATCATTATCAATTGTCGTGCCAATATGTGAGATAATTAGTCGTATACTTACATCAAGTACGACAATAAAATGTGTTGATCTCAGTGATTGTATGCTGATATCAACTGGAATGAGCAAAATCTTGGAGGCATTAAATAATGGTTCAAACATAACCTCATTGAATTTAAAAGGAAATAATATTAGTGGAGCAATTGCATCACAACTTGGTGATATATTTCATCACAATAATACACTTAAGCATCTCTATATAAAATGGAATGCATTAGGTACTGATAAAGCTTCATTTGATAAATTTTGCGAAGGCCTTTGTGTTAATCATAATATTGAAGAAATTGATTTGAGATATAATCAAATAACTTCATATAGTGCTGAGGCATTATCAAATGTTTTACGTAAAAATAGATCATTAAAAATTATGAATTTAGCGTGGAATACATTGGGTCTTCAAGGAGGCCAATTAATATTAAATGGAATGAAAGAAAACAAGAGAATTATTCAATTAAATTTACGTGGAAATTGTATACCAACGGAAATAATTGAAGCTATTGATAATTGTATTCATGATAATCAAAATAAAAGAATTATTTCTCAAGCAAATATTACAAAGACTGTTGGTGCAGGTAAAATTACTGTTTTACATGATAATTCTCATGAAATGTGTTCTACTAATAGTGATGGAGCTGTTGAAGAAGAATATCGTGTTATTAAAAGAAGAATGAGAAGGAAATTACGATCAGATAGACGTCCAAAAGATTTATTTATTGTTCGAGAACGTTATGATGAATGTAAAAAAAAATCTGATGATAATAGTTCTTCAATGTCTGTTGAAATTATGAAAGAGCACTTGAATGAAAATGATTTATGTACGAACAATGAAGCAGTGTCATCTACAAATGGTCCAGTCGATAAAAATAATTCAAAAGAAACAGAATTAATTAGAAAAATTTCTGAGGTGAATAAAATTCTTCAAGATCGTACAGTGGCGATAAATGCTTTAACGAATGAAATTTCAATGAAAGACAGTGAAATCGAGGCAGCTAAAATGTTGTCTGATCAATTGAGAATTAAAATAAGTCAATTAGAGGATGAGAATGAAAAACGTGTGACAGAACATATGAAAGAAATTAATGATTTAAAATTATTACAAAAATCCAGTGAGGAGAATTGGATAAAAATGTATAAGGAGCTGGAGGAAGTTAACAAAACTGTAGTTGAAAAAAATAAAGAATGGGAAACAAAAGCTCGTTATTATGAGCGTGAAATTCACAAAAGTTCATTGGAAATAATTTCATTGCGCGATAAATGGATAAATAAATCTCAATCATATGACAATTTAATTGTTAAAAGTAAAACGGAAATTCATCGTGGGAAAAAAGAATTACAGGAGAAAGAGAGTCGGCATAAAATTGAATTGAATGTATTAAAAAATACATTAAAAGAAACAACTGAAGCGTTGGAAGAGTGTCAAATTCAATTGCAAAAAAGTCGAATTGAATTGCGAGATACTTTAGTACAGTTATCAAATGTAAAATCGAAACTTACTCAAATGGAGCACACAAATGCAAAGTATATTAGAATTGATGAATGTTTACAAAAAATAAAAGAGGAAAAATTAATTATAGAAGAGAAATTTGTCGATTCACAAAGAACAATTGCGAGCTTGAAACGACAAATAACAGCACTAGAAAATGAATTAATTGAGCCGCAACGACGTTATAATTTATTGAAAGACGATTTGGATAACGAAAAAGAAAAATCAACGAGATTAAAACGTGAATTGACAGAGGAAAGAGCTCACATAAAAGAGCAAGATATTCAAATGCAAATGATGAATTCACAGATTACAAAATTAAACACTCAAATAAATGATATCCAAAGGACTTATGCTGATGATATACGTGAACGTGATAGAGAAAAAAAGCAACTGAAAGAAATTATTGTCAACAAAGAACGTGATTTAAATGATTTAAAGTATATTTTTTATTATCTTTATATTTCAAGTGATAAATAAATTCTTAGAATTATTTTTTGACTTTATATTAATTTCATTTTTATTTTTAGAGCTGAAGAGGCACAACGTGCTAGTCAACTATATGCGGCATTTGGTAAATATATCAGTTCAATTAGACCCAATACAAATTCATGACAAATCGTTCATAAAAAATTTAAATTTACTAGTCAAAAAATATTTAATCAAATTCTATTTGTAAATAAATTTGATATTTATTTCAAAATTATTTATTACCTTCAGTATTTCTATTTTAAATTTAAATAAATATAATATTTCATAAATCTATATCATATTTTCTTTTCCATCGTTTAATAATTTTACATCTGGCATTTTATTGTCGTGTGCTTCAAACCGAGACTTTTAAGAACACACAAGTGTCAATTGTACAAACATGTTAGTATAAAAATATAAATTATATCATAGAAGAGATATCTTTTCTCAGAGATGAAGTAATCCCAAATGTCTTGGGGATATAAATATAAATTAAAAAAAGATAAAATAAATAAATGAATTAAATTTATAGATTGCCTATAATTATTCAACGATTGTTAAATGTAAAATAATATATTATGTATCAAAATACAAAATACACATGATAATTTCGAAGAATTTTCATCTCGTTATATCAAGACAAACCATAGTAGCATATATCATGACACGACGTACTGTCATATATAAATAAGTATTGCAATTAAATAGACAGCGTAACACCCTGTGCACTATACAACTTGGAAACAATTATCCACGCTTGCAATTCTCGTTAAACGATTTTCATCGCTTTCCTCGTATACTTTACTATTACCACAGTAACATTACCGTCATCATTGTGCCATATATTTTGCAGAGGTTTTAAACGTAAAATTACTTGTTTAGTTTTTAATTAACTTCCTTCTCGTCTTGTTCGTTAACATTATTTTTTTTTTTATTTATCTTTCTCAAATGACTATTTCGTATTAGTATAGAAGATAATTAATCTTTTTAATAAAATAGAGGAGAAAAAAAATATGTGTAGTTGGATATTATTTATAATAATTTCTTCTAACGATAACACGAACGACGATTGACTAATTATTTTTCATAGAAAACTCACTTAAATGGAATTATGAAAATAGTATATTGACCTCATACTGCAATGTGTTGCAATTGAAATACTCACTTGACTTTTATTGCCATGCACTTTTCGCCTTTGGTTCTTGTGTATTTAATACAATCTGGTATCCATTACCTTCCGGTGAATTATTAATTTCTATGAATTATTTCATAATTCAATTGCTTAACGAATAAGAAAAATATGCAGGCATCGTAAAATTGTATTTTTAAATTGGAATACAAACTTTATTAACCATAGCGCCAGAATATGTAAAATAAATTTTTGCTGATAAATATATACATATAATATATAATATCAAAGTACATAGTGTAATGAAGGAATGTAGGATTGAATATTTGATTGAACGATAAAAACAACAAAAATCCATTATTGATAATAAATATGTTTTTTAATAATTTAACTTGTGTTTTTTTTTTTCTTTTTTTCTCGTTTACGTATTATACATTCAAGTTTTATAATATAAAATACAATTTTATCTTTATGTTCTGCTATCAGAAAAATAACATAAATTAAAAAAAAAAAAAAAGCGTGTACACATTACGTTGTTGAAACAAAAATTGAAGTTGAATTTTGAAACTTAAAGATTTGGATTCGATGAAAATTATTCAAAAATCAAATGAATATTTTCGTGAATTTTCGCAAAGTTTCTATATAAATAAATATATTATCATTTACTTTTCACAATCATCAACGAATATTTTCTCATTCATTTTACAATTTTTTTTTAATAAAAATTCTAAATCGGACTAATTATAATTTATCATAGCAGAACTTTTATTAATATATTTTATGAAATGGCAGTTTTTGAGGCATTAATAAGTCTCATCTCAATATGCACAAAC